>JAQJZH010000049.1:0-79514 GCA_028020825.1 Podargus strigoides
CCCCGCTCCCGCCCAGGTGATGGGGATTTTTGGGGGGGGGGGTTGTGATATTGGGGGGTCTCCACACCCCATTTCCCCCCCCCTTAATGGAAATACCCCGGGGGGGGGGCAGGATGCTGAAAAAAAACGGGGTGGCCCCCGGGGGTGAGGCAGGGGGGGGGGCACTGGGGTGGTCCCACCCCCCCCCATCTCTTTTTTGGGGGGGGTGTGGAGGGGTGGTCCCAGTTGCTCCCAGTTTTCTCCCCAGTTTTGGGGGTGTGGGGGGGGGTTGTGCCGTGGGCGGTGATGGTTGTGTCCCCCCCCTCCCCTTTGTGCCGTGGGGCGCCGACACGTGGCTTCCCCCCGGGGGGGGGGGTGAGGAACCCCCTTCGTCCCAGTTCCCCCCCAGTTCCCCCCCAGTTCCCCCCCAGTTCCCTCCCAGTTCCCTCCCAGTTCCTTCCCAGTCCCCGTCTCAGTCCCCGTCCCAGTCCCAGTCCCCTTCCCCGTCCCCTTCCCAGTTCCCTTCCAGTTCCGTCCCAGTCCCCGTCCCAGTCCCCCGTCCCAGTCCCCTTCCCAGTCCCAGTCCCCTTCCCAGTCCCCTTCCCAGTCCCAGTCCCTGTCCCAGTCCCCAGTCCCCTTCCCAGTCCCCATCCCAGTTCCCTTCCCAGTCCCAGTCCCCTTCCCAGTCCCCTTCCCAGTTTCTTTCCCTGTCCCAGTCCCCGTCCCAGTCCCTTCCCAGTTTCCTTCCCAGTCCCAGTCCCAGTCCCCTTCCCAGTCCCCTTCCCAGTCCCCCGGTCCCAGTCCCCCTTCCCAGTCCCCTTCCCAGTTCCCTTCCAGTTCCGTCCCAGTCCCCGTCCCAGTCCCCGTCCCAGTCCCCTTCCAGTCCCAGTCCCCTTCCCAGTCCCCTTCCCAGTCCCAGTCCCCGTCCCAGTCCCCAGTCCCCTTCCCAGTCCCCATCCCAGTTCCCTTCCCAGTCCCCGTCCCCTTCCCACTCCCCCATCCCACTCCCCATCCCAGTCCCCCCAGTTTGGCCCCACCGCGGTACCACTGGGCTCCAGTCCCTGTTGTCCCCACCCCTTGGTGTCCCCCCGCTGTCCCCTCGGTGGCACAGCCTGGTCTGACCCCCCCCCCCCGCCGCACCCCATTTTTCCCTTTCAGGCTGCGGGACCTGGAGAGGGACGGGGAGAGCCTGAGCGAGAAGGTGGGGGGTGTCCCCGTGTCCCCACGTCCCCCCAGGGTCCCCTTTGGGTGCCACCACCTCGTGTTGTCACCACTGGGGTGCTGCCACCAGCTCTGACACCGAGCAGGGACCTGGGATTCATTCCTGGGGTGGGGGTGGGGGGTCCAGAGCCCCCCAACATGGGGTGGAGGGGACAGGGATGGGGTGGAGGGGACAACGTGGGGGACACCGATGTCACCCCAGATCCGTTGAGCTCACGGTGCTGGCGCTGCCCGTTGTCACCTCCCCTTGGGAAGCCCCCCACGAACCCACCTCAATTCGCCACCACCGCGTGGTTGGGGGTCCCCCCAAAGCGCCCCACCCTTGGTGTCCCCCACCCCAAGTGCCACCACCCCCGTGATGTCACCTGAGATCAGTTGACCTCACGGTGCTGGCACTGCCCGTTGTCACCTCCCCTTGAGAAGTCCCCCATGAACCCACCTCAATTCGCCACCACCACGTGGTTGGGGGTCCCCCCAAGCGCCCACCCTTGGTGTCCCCACCCCAAGTGCCACCACCCCCGTGATGTCCCCCCAGATCCGTTGACCTCACGGTGTTGGCACTGCCCATTGTCACCTCCCCTTGGGAAGCCCCCCATGAACCCACCTCAATTCACCACCACCACGTGGTTGGGGGTCCCCCCAAGCGCCCACCCTTGGTGTCCCCACCCCAAGTGCCACCACCCCCGTGATGTCCCCCCAGATCCGTTGACCTCACTGTGTTGGCACCGCCCGTTGTCACCTCCCCTTGGGAAGCCCCCCACGAACCCACCTCAATTCGCCACCACCGCGTGGTTGGGGGGCCCCCCAAGCGCCCACCCTTGGTGTCCCCACCCCAAGTGCCACCACCCCCGTGATGTCACCTGAGATCAGTTGACCTCACGGTGCTGGCACTGCCCGTTGTCACCTCCCCTTGAGAAGTCCCCCATGAACCCACCTCAATTCGCCACCACCACGTGGTTGGGGGTCCCCCCAAGCGCCCACCCTTGGTGTCCCCACCCCAAGTGCCACCACCCCCGTGATGTCCCCCCAGATCCGTTGACCTCACGGTGTTGGCACTGCCCATTGTCACCTCCCCTTGGGAAGCCCCCCATGAACCCACCTCAATTCACCACCACCACGTGGTTGGGGGTCCCCCCAAGCGCCCACCCTTGGTGTCCCCACCCCAAGTGCCACCACCCCCGTGATGTCCCCCCAGATCCGTTGACCTCACTGTGTTGGCACCGCCCGTTGTCACCTCCCCTTGGGAAGCCCCCCATGAACCCACCTCAATTCGCCGCCACCACGTGGTTGGGGGTCCCCCCAAGCACCCACCCCTGGTGTCCCCACCCCAAGTGCCACCACCCCCGTGATGTCCCCCCAGATCCGTTGACCTCACTGTGTTGGCACCGCCCGTTGTCACCTCCCCTTGGGAAGCCCCCCATGAACCCACCTCAATTCGCCACTGCCACGTGGTTGGGGGTCCCCCCAAGCGCCCACCCCACCAAGTGCCACCACCCCCGTGATGTCCCCCCAGATCCGTTGACCTCACGGTGTTGGCACTGCCCGTTGTCACCTCCCCTTGGGAAGTCCCCCATGAACCCACCTCAATTCGCCGCCACCCGCGTGGTTGGGGGTCCCCCCAAGCGCCCACCCTTCGTGTCCCCACCCCAAGTGCCACCACCCCCGTGATGTCACCCCAGACCCATTGACCTCACGGTGTTGGCGCTGCCTGTTGTCACCTCCCCTTGGGAAGCCCCCCATGAACCCACCTCAATTGGCCGCCACCACGTGGTTGGGGGTCCCCCCAAGCGCCCACCCTTGGTGTCCCCACCCCAAGTGCCACCACCCCCGTGATGTCCCCCCAGGAATGCGTCCAGGAGAAGCTGAGCCTCATCCATGGCTTCCTCCAAGCTGAGGTCCAGAACCAACTGAGCGAACTGGAGGCCAAACTCCGCTGCGAGGAACTCTCGGAGGTGCCACCACGGGTTGGGACATCGGGTGACGCCGCGGTGACACCACCCCACCAAGGGGTCATCTCACTCCTGTGTCCCCCCCACCCCAAAAAACCCCTTCCTAGGAGAGATACTTGGCCAAGGTCAAGGCTTTGCTCCACCAAGAGCTCTCGGCGGAGAACGGCGCCGCGACGCCGCTCGTGGAGACCCCCAACGGGTGCCCCAAGAACGGGGCCTACGGGAGCGATGAGGACTGGGAGCGAGCGGGGCCCGACGGCGGGGACGACAGCGCCGTGGAGATGGAGGAAGCGGCCACCTCCTCCTCTTCCTCCTCCTCCGGCCCCACGCCCAGGGCGCGCAAGGCCCGCGGGAGCCGGTCCAACGGGGAGGGCAAAAGTAATTGAGGGGCGTTGGGTTGACGATGATTGACCGCCCAACGGGGGGGGTCCTGGAGGAACCTCCTCTTCCAGACGGGGGTTTTGGGGTCTCCTTGGGTTCTTCTGGAGTTTTGGGGTCTCCTTGGGTTCCTGAGGGTTTGGGGTCTTGGGTTCCTCTGGTGTTTTGGGGTCTCCTTGGGTTCTTCTGGAGTTTTGGGGTCTCCTTGGGTTCCTCTGAGGGTTTGGGGTCTTGGGTTCCTCTGATGTTTTGGGGTCTCCTTGGGTTCTTCTGGAGTTTTGGGGTCTCCTTGGGTTCCTCTGGAGTTTTGGGGTCTCCTTGGGTTCCTCTGTTTTTTTGGGGTCTCCTTGGGTTCTTCTGGAGTTTGGGGGTCTTGGGTTCTTCTGGAGTTTGGGGTCTCCTCGGGATCCTCTGGAGCTTTGGGGTCTCCTTGGGTTCCTCTGAGGTTTTGGGGTCTCCTCGGGTTCCTCTGGAGTTTTGGGGTCTCCTCGGGTTCCTCTGAGGTTTTGGGGTCTCCTTGGGTTCCTCTGAGGTTTTGGGGTCTTCTTGGGTTCCTCTGGAGTTTTGGGGTCTCCTTGGGTTCCTCTGAGGGTTTGGGGTCTCCTTGGGTTCCTCTGGAGTTTGGGGTCTTCTTGGGTTCCTCTGAGGTTTTGGGGTCTCCTTGGGTTCCTCTGGAGTTTTGGGGTCTCTGTGGGTTCCTCTGAGCTTTTGGGGTCTCCTTGGGTCCCTCTGAGGTTTTGGGGTCTCCTTGGGTTCTTCTGGAGTTTTGGGGTCTCCTTGGGTTCCTCTGAGGTTTTGGGGTCTCCTTGGGTTCCTCTGGAGTTTGGGGTCTCCTTGGGTTCCTCTGAGGTTTTGGGGTCTCCTTGGGTTCCTCTGAGGTTTTGGGGTCTTCTTGGGTTCCTCTGGAGTTTTGGGGTCTCCTTGGGTTCCTCTGAGGGTTTGGGGTCTCCTTGGGTTCCTCTGGAGTTTGGGGTCTTCTTGGGTTCCTCTGAGGTTTTGGGGTCTCCTTGGGTTCCTCTGGAGTTTTGGGGTCTCTGTGGGTTCCTCTGAGCTTTTGGGGTCTCCTTGGGTCCCTCTGAGGTTTTGGGGTCTCCTTGGGTCCCTCTGGATTTTGGGGTCTCCTTGGGTTCCTGAGGTTTTGGGGTCTTCTTGGGTTCCTCTGGAGTTTTGGGGTCTCCTTGGGTTCCTCTGGAGTTTTGGGGTCTTCTTGGGTTCCTCTGAGGTTTTGGGGTCTCCTTGGGTTCCTCTGGAGTTTGGGGTCTCCTTGGGTTCCTCTGAGGTTTTGGGGTCTCCTTGGGTTCTTCTGGAGTTTGGGGTTTCCTTGGGTTCTTCTGGAGTTTTGGGGGTCTCCTTGGGTTCCTCTGAGGTTTTGGGGTCTCCTTGGGTTCCTCTGGAGTTTGGGGTCTCTGTGGGTTCCTCTGATGTTTTGGGGTCTTGGGTTCCTCTGTTTTTTTGGGGTCTCCTTGGGTTCCTCTGAGGTTTTGGGGTCTCCTTGGGTTCCTCTGGAGTTTGGGGGTCTCCTTGGGTTCCTCTGGAGTTTTGGGGTCTCCTTGGGTTCCTCTGAGGTTTTGGGGTCTCCTTGGGTTCCTCTGGAGTTTTGGGGTCTCCTTGGGTTCCTCTGAGGTTTTGGGGTCTCCTTGGATTCTTCTGGAGTTTGGGGTCTCCTTGGGTTCTTCTGGAGTTTTGGGGTCTCCTTGGGTTCCTCTGAGGTTTTGGGGACTCCTTGGGTCCCTCTGGAGTTTGGGGTCTCCTTGGGTTCCTCTGAGGGTTTGGGGTCTCCTTGGGTTCCTCTGGAGTTTGGGGTCTCCTTGGGTTCCTCTGGAGTTTGGGGGTCTTGGGTTCCTCTGGAGTTTTGGGGTCTCCTTGGGTTCCTCTGAGGTTTTGGGGTCTCCTTGGGTCCCTCTGGAGTTTTGGGGTCTCCTTGGGTTCCTCTGAGGTTTTGGGGTCTCCTCGGGTTCCTCTGATATTTTGGGGTCTCCTTGGGTCCCTCTGAGGTTTTGGGGTGCTCGGGGTGGCCCCGGTGGTGGTCGCCCATCGTTAGCGCCCTCGTTAAGGTTGGCTCCGGTGGCTTCCCCCCAGAGTCTTCCGGCAGCTCCAGGGTGACGCGGAGCTCCGGGCGGCAGCCGACCCTGCTGAGCCTCTTCTGTAAGGGGTGAGTGCGGGGGCACCTCCTCCCTGGAGCCTTCATCCTCCTCTTCCTCCCTCCTCCCCTGGAGCCTTCATCCTCCTCTTCCTCCCTCCATGGTGGCACCTTCATCCTCCTCTTCCTCCCTCCATGGTGGGGCCTTCACCCTCCTCTTCCTCCCTCCATGGTGGGGCCTTCACCCTCCTCTTCCTCCCTCCATGGTGGGGCCTTCACCCTCCTCTTCCTCCCTCCATGGTGGGGCCTTCACCCTCCTCCTCCTCCCTCCATGGTGGGGCCTTCACCCTCCTCCTCCTCCCTCCATGGTGGGGCCTTCACCCTCCTCTTCCTCCCTCCATGGTGGGGCCTTCACCCTCCTCCTCCTCCCTCCATGGTGGGGCCTTCACCCTCCTCTTCCTCCCTCCATGGTGGGACCTTCACCCTCCTCTTCCTCCCTCCATGGTGGGGCCTTCACCCTCCTCTTCCTCCCTCCATGGTGGGACCTTCACCCTCCTCTTCCTCCCTCCATGGTGGGGCCTTCACCCTCCTCTTCCTCCCTCCACCACCCAAAGCTGTTGGGTTTCACCCCAAAGCTTCCAATTCCCCCCAGAACTGCCCCTGAGGTCCCCCCTGGTGCCCCCCCCAGTGTCCCCCAGTATCCCCCAGTATCCCCCAGTATCCCAGTACCCCCAGTCCCCCCAGTCCCCCCAGTCCCCCCAGTATCCCAGTCCCCCCAGTACCCCCATTCCCCCCAGTATCCCAGTCCCCCCAGTCCCCCCAGTCCCCCCAGTATCCCAGTCCCCCCAGTCCCCCCAGTCCCCCCAGTCCTCCCAGTACCCCCAGTACCCCCAGTATCCCAGTCCCCCCAGTCCCCCCAGTCCTCCCAGTATGCCCAAGTCCCCCCAGTCCCCCCAGTCCCCCCAGTATCCCCCAGTATCTCCATTACCCCCAGTCCCCCCAGTATGCCCAGTACCCCCAGTATCCCAGTCCCCCCAGTATCCCAGTCCCCCCAGTCCCCCCAGTCCCCCCAGTCCTCCCAGTACCCCCAGTACCCCCAGTATCCCAGTCCCCCCAGTCCCCCCAGTCCCCCCAGTCCTCCCAGTATGCCCAGTACCCCGAGTCCCCGCAGTCCCCCCAGTACCCCCAGTATCCCCATTACCCCCAGTCCCCCCAGTATGCCCAGTACCCCCAGTATCCCAGTATCCCCAGTATCCCAGTCCCCCCAGTCCCCCCAGTATCCCCAGTCCCCCCAGTATGCCCAGTGCCCCCAGTGCCCCCAGTATGCCCAGTGCCCCCAGTACCCCCAGTATCCCAGTCCCCCCAGTATGCCCAGTCCCCCCATTATCCCAGTGCCCCCAGTCCCCCCAGTATGCCCAGTGCCCCCAGTCCCCCCAGTCCCCCCAGTCCCCCCAGTATGCCCAGTGCCCCCAGTGCCCCCAGTATGCCCAGTGCCCCCAGTACCCCCAGTATCCCAGTCCCCCCAGTATGCCCAGTCCCCCCATTATCCCAGTGCCCCCAGTCCCCCCAGTATGCCCAGTGCCCCCAGTGCCCCCGTTGCCGCCCGGCCCAGGTCCCACAAGCGGAAGTCGGAGGAGGTGAACGGGGCGGCGCAGCAGGAGGTGACGATGGGCGGGGAGAAGGAGGACGAGGAGCTGGAGGACAAGGTCTGTGCTGGTGGCACTGGTGGCACTGGTGGCACTGGTGGCTGTCACCGGGGGGGGGGGGGGTCACGCTGTGCACCCCCCCTCACCCCCCCCCCCCCCGTGTCTGCTTCAAGGAGCAGGAGGAGAAAAGGCTGAGAATGGAAACCAAAGACGGGTGAGGGGGAAGGAGCGCTCGGTGTCCCCTGGGGTCCCCTGGGGTCCCCTGGTGTCCCCTCAGCATCCCCTCGGTGTCCCCTGGGGTCCCCTGGTGTCCCCTGGTGTCCCTTGGTGTCCCCTCAGCATCCCCTTGATGTCCCCTGGTGTCTCCTCGGTGACCCTTGATGTCCCTTGGTGTCCCCTCAGCATCCCCTCGGTGTCCCCTGGTGTCCCCTCAGTGTCCCTGGGTGTCCCCTGGTGTCCCCTCAGCATCCCCTTGATGTCCCCTGGTGTCCCCTGGTGTCCCTTGGTGTCCCCTCATCATCCCCTCGGTGTCCCCTGGGGTCCCCTCAGTGTCCCCTTGATGTCCCCTGGTGTCCCATCAGTGCCTCCTGGTGCCCATTGGTGTCCCCTCAGCATCCCCTTGATGTCCCTTGGTGTCCCCTCAGTGTCCCCTCAGTGTCCCCTGGTGTCCCCTGGTGTCCCTTGGTGTCCCCTTAGCATCCCCTCGGTGTCCCCTGGTGTCCCCTCAGTGTCCCCTGGTGTCCCTTGGTGTCCCTTGGTGTCCCCTCAGCATCCCCTTGATGGCCCCTGGTGTCCCCTCAGTGTCTCCTGGTGCCCATTGGTGTCCCCTGGTGTCCCCTGGGGTCCCCTCAGTGTCCCCTGGTGTCCCCTGGTGTCCCTTGGTGTCCCCTCAGCATCCCCTTGATGGCCCCTGGTGTCCCCTCAGTGTCCCCTGGTGTCCCCTCAGTGTCTCCTGGTGCCCATTGGTGTCCCCTGGTGTCCCCTGGTGCCCATTGGTGTCCCCTGGTGTCCCCTTGATGTCCCCTGGTGTCCCTCAGTGTCCCCTGGTGCCCAGCAGTGTCCCCTCAGTGTCCCCTCGGTGTTTCCTGCTGTCCCCTGGTGCCCATTGGTGTCCCCTGGTGTCCCCTTGGTGTCCCCTTGGTGTCCCCTCAGTGTCCCCTGGTGCCCATTGGTGTCCCCTCAGTGTCCCCTTGATGTCCCCTTGATGTCCCCTTGGTGTCCCCTGGTGCCCATTGGTGTCCCCTTGGTGTCCCCTCACTGTCCCTTCCCCCCCCATGGCCCCATTGTCACGGGGGCAGCCAGGACCCTTCCTCCCCTTCCTCCCCCTCCTCCTCCTCACCCCCTTCTCCTCCCCCAGCTCGGAGCCGAGGGACGAAGTCCCCCCCCCGCTGAAGTCACCTCCCCCCGCCAAAGTGAGTTCCTCTCCTTCCCCTTTTCGGGCCTTTTTCCCCTTTTTTTCCAACTTTTCCCCCAAAAAACCCAAATAAACCCCTCCCCCACCCCCCCACCCCCAAAACCCCCCCCAACCCCCCCAAAAAAAAACCCCCCCCAGGGTGGCACTGACCAGCGGCTCCGCGCCGCCGCGATGAAGCTCAAGGGTTGGCGTTGGGGACAAGGGGTGGTGACAAAAGCCACCACCATAAAAGCCCCCCCAAAAATGTCACTTTGTGCCCCCCCCCCCCTTTATTTTCCAGACCACCCCCCCCAAATGCCTCGACTGCCGGCAGTACCTCGACGACCCCGACCTCAAATTCTTCCAGGGGGACCCCGATGACGCCGTAAGGGCTTCCAAAAAAAAACCTTCTGGAGAAGGTCATCAAGCCTAATGAAGGGTGCTCATTAAGTGTCACCCCCCCCCTCACTTTCACTTTCATCCCCCCCCCCCATCAGCTGGAGGAGCCCGAGATGCTGACGGACGAGCGCTTGTCCCTCTTCGACGCCAACGAGGACGGGTTCGAGAGCTACGAGGACCTCCCCCAGCACAAGGTCACCTGGTTTAGGTGAGATGGGGGTCACCAAGCCAACCCCCTCCAATGTCCCCACCCCCACCATGGCGGGATGGGACGTTGGGTGGTGACCTCCGTCCCCTCCGCCAGCGTCTACGACAAGCGGGGCCACTTGTGTCCCTTCGACACGGGGTTGATCGAGAGGAACATCGAGTTGTACTTCAGCGGCGCCGTGAAGCCCATCTACGATGACAACCCGTGTCTGGATGGTGAGTGGCACCTTGGGAGGGA
Organism: Podargus strigoides; assembly: GCA_028020825.1. Taxonomy (NCBI): domain Eukaryota; kingdom Metazoa; phylum Chordata; class Aves; order Caprimulgiformes; family Podargidae; genus Podargus; species Podargus strigoides. Next base: position 9,491 of record JAQJZH010000049.1, read on the forward strand.
CCTTTGGAGGGGGTGGTTTGTCACCTGGAGTGGCACGGTGGGGGTCCTCCAGTGCCACCTCCTCCTGGAGCGGGATCCCAGAGCAGATCCCACAGGAGCTGAGCTCTCTCCAGTAGCTCCATGGCCCTCTGGAACTGGGGAGCCCCCAAACTGGACCCCAGATTCCAGCTGTTGGCCCTTGGTTGACCTGGCCTACAAGCTCATGGTTGACCTCTTGGCCCTTGGTTGACCTCTCCCGTTGGCCCTTGGGTTGACCTCCTCTGTTGGCCCTTGGTTGCCCTCTCCTGGTGGCCCTTGGTTGCCCTCTCCTGGTGGCCGTTGGTTGACCTCTTGGCCCTTGGTTGCCCTCTCCTGGTGGCCCTTGGTTGCCCTCTTGGCCCTTGGTTGCCCTCTCCTGTTGGCCCTTGGTTGCCCTCTCCTGGTGGCTCTTGGTTGCCCTCTCCTGTTGACCCTTGGTTGCCCTCTTGGCCCTTGGTTGCCCTCTCCTGGTGGCCCTTGGTTGCCCTCTCCTGGTGGCCCTTGGTTGCCCTCTCCTTTTGGCTCTTGGTTGCCCTCTCCTGGTGGCCCTTGGTTGCCCTCTCCTGGTGGCTCTTGGTTGCCCTCTCCTGTTGGCCCTTGGTTGCCCTCTCCTTTTGGCTCTTGGTTGCCCTCTCCTTTTGGCTCTTGGTTGCCCTCTCCTGGTGGCCCTTGGTTGACCTCTGCTGTTGGCCCTTGGTTGCCCTCTCCTGGTGGCCCTTGGTTGCCCTCTCCTGTTGACCCTTGGTTGCCCTCTCCTGGTGGCCCTTGGTTGACCTCTTGGCCCTTGGTTGCCCTCTCCTGTTGACCCTTGGTTGCCCTCTCCTGTTGACCTTTGGTTGCCCTCTCCTGGTGGCCCTTGGTTGCCCTCTTGGTCAACCCTCGCCCTGTCCCGGCGCATGGTTCCTCCCGAGGCGCAGCCCCCTGTGCCGTTGATCCCAACCCTCCGAGCTCCATCCTTCAGCCCGTTCTCAATCCCACCTCGCTGTCCACCCGTCCACCCCACGCTTCCCAGTGAGGGTGTGATGGGAGACGGCGTCCAAAGCCTTCCTGAAGTCATGGTAGGCGACACCCACCACGCTCCCCTCACCCACCCAGCTGCTTGTGCCATCATGGAAGGCTGTTGGGTTGGTCAAGCTGGACTTCCCCTTGGTGGATCCATGTTGACCACTCCTTGTTGACCAAAAGGTCAACGCTCTTAGAGATAACACCCAGAATGAGCTGTTCCATCAGGGATGGAGGTGGAACTGACTCACCCATGGTTTCCTGGGTCCTTCTGGAAGACCTTTGTGGGTCCTCCTGGAAGACCTTTGTGGGTCCTTCTGGAAGACCTTCCTGGGTCCTTCTGGAAGACCTTTGTGGGTTCTCCTGGAAGACCTTCCTGGGTTCTCCTGGAAGACCTTCCTGAGTCCTCCTGGAAGACCTTTGTGGGTCCTTCTGGAAGACCTTCCTGGGTTCTCCTGGAAGACCTTCCTGGGTCCTCCTGGAAGATCTTCCTGGGTCCTCCTGGAAGATCTTCCTGGGTCCTCCTGGAAGACCTTCCTGGGTCCTCCTGGAACACCTTCGTGGGTCCTTCTGGAAGATCTTCCTGGGTTCTCCTGGAAGACCTTCCTGGGTCCTCCTGGAAGTCTGGGGTGCCATTGGCTTTCCTCCCCCCCTCAGACACCTCTCCTGTTCTCCACAACCTCTCAAAGACGATGGAGAGCAATCCATGGAGAGCAACCACATCTCCCAGCACTCATTGGTGCATCCCATCAGCTCAGCGCCACGTGGAAACTCACGTTGGATCCACGTGGTGCTTCGTCACCCAAAACTACTCATTTTTTTTGGGCCCTGAGGACTGAAATTTTGGGGTTTTTTTGGTCATTTCCAGGTGGGGTGAGAGCCAAGAAGTTGGGCCCCATCAACGCCTGGTGGATCACGGGCTTTGACGGCGGCGAGAAGGCTTTGATTGGCTTCACTACAGGTGGGTGAGCGAGGGTGTGGCGTGGGAGGTGGCTGGGACCGTGGGGGGGTGTCCCCACCATCCCCAGGCAGGGTCCCCTCTGGTGATGGCTCAAGGTCGCTCTTGGAGGGGTCTTCTCCTTGCCCTCACCCCTCGTCCTCTCACCCCAGGCCCTTGCCCAAGGTCCCCCCCCAGCTCTCCTGGCCCCCCCAGGCACTGGAAGGGGCTCTGAGGTCCCCCCAGAACCTTCTCTTCTCCAGGCTGAACCCCCCAACTCCCTCAGCCTGTCCCCAGAGCAGAGCTGCTCCAGCCCTGGGTCACCTCCATGCCCTCCTCTGGACCAGCTCCAACACCTCCACCTCCTCCTGGTGGTGGGGACCCCAAAACTGGTCCCAGTTCTCCAGGGGGGGCGGATCTCACCAGAGGGGGCAGCATCACCTCTGGACTCCTCCACCACCTCCACATCCTCCTGATGTGGCTCCCAGCTCGTGGTGGACCACGTTGGGGGGGTCTTCTCCTCCCTTGGTTCTACCTCATCCTTGAGTCCCACGGTGTTTAACCCCCGTGTCCACCGCAGCCTTCGCCGACTACATCCTGATGGAGCCCAGCGAGGAGTACGCCCCCACCTTCGCCCTCATGCAGGAGAAGATCTACATGAGCAAAATCGTGGTGGAGTTCCTCCAGAACAACCGCGACGTCAGCTACGAGGATCTCCTCAACAAGATCGAGGTGAGACCTCCTCCGTGGTGGTGGCATCGGGAGGGGAGGTGGGTGGTGGTGGTGACATCAGGATGGGGATGTGGGTGTTGGTGGCATCAGGAGGGGAGGTGGGTGTTGGTGGTGGCATCAGGCTGGGAGGTGGGTGTTGGTGGTGGCATCAGGCTGGGAGGTGGGTGGTGGTGGTGGCATCAGGATGGGAGGTGGGTGTTGGTGGTGGCATCAGGAGGGGAGGTGGTGGTGGTGGTGGCATCAGGAGGGGAGGTTGGTGGTGGTGGTGGCATCAGGGTGGGAGGTGGGTGTTGGTGGTGACATCAGGATGGGGATGTGGGTGTTGGTGGTGACATCAGGATGGGAGGTGGGTGGTGGTGGTGGCATCAGGATGGGAGGTGGGTGGTGGTGGTGGCATCAGGATGGGGATGTGGGTGTTGGTGACATCAGGATGGGAGGTGGGTGTTGGTGGTGGCATCAGGATGGGGATGTGGTGGTGACATCAGGATGGGAGGTGGGTGGTGGTGGTGGCATCAGGGTGGGAGGTGGGTGTTGGTGGTGACATCAGGATGGGGATGTGGGTGTTGGTGGTGACATCAGGATGGGAGGTGGGTGGTGGTGGTGGCATCAGGATGGGAGGTGGGTGGTGGTGGTGGCATCGGGGGGGAGGTGGGTGGTGGTGGTGGCATCAGGATGGGAGGTGGGTGTTGGTGGTGACATCAGGATGGGAGGTGGGTGGTGGTGGTGGCATCAGGAGGGGAGGTGGGTGGTGGTGGTGGCATCAGGATGGGGAGGTGGGTGGTGGTGGTGGCATCAGGATGGGGAGGTGGGTGGTGGTGGTGACATCAGGATGGGAGGTGGGTGGTGGTGGTGGCATCAGGATGGGAGGTGGTGGTGGTGGCATCAGGATGGGAGGTGGTGGTGGTGGCATCAGGATGGGAGGTGGGTGGTGGTGGTGACATCAGGATGGGGATGTGGTGGTGGTGGTGGCATCAGGATGGGAGGTGGGTGGTGACATCAGGATGGGAGGTGGGTGTTGGTGGTGGCATCAGGATGGGAGGTGGGTGTTGGTGGTGGCATCAGGATGGGGGGTGGGTGGTGGTGGTGGCATCAGGATGGGGATGTGGGTGTTGGTGGTGGCATTAGGATGGGAGGTGGGTGTGGGTGGTGGCATCAGGATGGGGAGGTGGGTGGTGGTGGTGACATCAGGATGGGAGGTGGGTGGTGGTGGTGGCATCAGGATGGGGATGTAAGTGGTGGTGGTGGTGGCATCAGGATGGGGATGTGGGTGTTGGTGACATCAGGATGGGAGGTGGGTGGTGGTGGTGGCATCAGGATGGGAGGTGGGTGGTGGTGGTGGCATCAGGATGGGGATGTGGTGGTGGCACCCAGGAGCAGGGATGGGTGTCCCTCTGTCACCTCCTGACCTCCCACCTCCGTAACTCCTCCAGACCACCGTGCCCCCGGCGGGGCTCAACTTCAACCGCTTCACGGAGGACTCGCTGCTGCGCCACGCGCAGTTCGTGGTGGAGCAGGTGGAGAGCTACGACGAAGCCGGGGACAGCGACGAACCCCCCGTGCTCATCACCCCCTGCATGAGGGACTTGATCAAGTTGGCCGGAGTCACCCTGGGGAAGAGGTGAACCCCGGCTCGTGGCTCTTCTTGGGGTGCACTGGGCTTCTCCTGGATCTTTTTGGGGTGCACTGGGCTTCTCCTGGCTCTTCTTGGGGCGCACTGGGCTTCTCCTGGCTCTTTTTGGGGTGCACTGGGCTTCTCCTGGATCTTCTTGGGGCGCACTGGGCTTCTCCTCCCTCTTTTTGGGGTGCACTGGGCTTCTCCTCGCTCTCCTTGGGGTGCACTGGGCTTCTCCTCCGTCTTTTTGGGGCGCACTGGGCTTCTCCTGGCTCTTTTTGGGGTGCACTGGGGTTCTCCTCGCTCTTCTTGGGGTGCACTGGGCTTCTCCTCGCTCTTTTTGGGGTGCACTGGGCTTCTCCCCGCTCTTTTTGGGGTGCACTGGGCTTCTCCTGGCTCTCCTTGGGGACCTTGGGGTTGGTTCCTCGTTGTTTTTTTGGGGGGAATCACCCCAAAACCCCATTTTTCTTGGGGTGAGCTGCGGGTTTGGGCTCCGGGGCACGAGCAGCGTTGGGGAAAACTCCCCAAATTTGGGCAAACTGCCTCGTGCTCCTCATCCCGCGGTGGGAGCACCCCGTGGTGGCCATGATGGGACCCCAAGGTGAACCTCAACCGTTGGGTGGCCCAAGGGGGGCTCAGTTCTTCGTGGGGGGACCCCCTTTGGGCTCCCCTCACCGCCGGCACGCGGTTGCAGGCGAGCGGTGCGGCGCCAAGCCATCCGGCACCCCACCAGGATCGACAAGGACAAAGGTCCCACCAAAGCCACCACCACCAAGCTGGTGTACCTCATCTTCGACACCTTCTTCTCGGAGCAGATCGAGAAGGCCGAGAAGGAAGAGGACAAAGAGAACGCCACGAAACGCCGGCGCTGCGGCGTCTGCGAGGTAACGGAGGGGTGGGGTGGACTTGGGGGGGCCTCACCCCCACTTTCCCAGCTCCTTCGTGGGGTTCCTTCACCCCAAGGCCACCAAAGATTTTGGTGGACACCTCCAACCCAACCCAACCGAACCCTTCTCCAGGTTTGGTTGGGTTCCCTCACCCCAAGGCCACCAAAGCTCCTTTAGGTGGACACCCCCAACCCAACCCAACCCAACTCAACCCAACTCAACCCAACTCAACCCAACTCAACCCAACTCAACCCAACTCAACCCAACCCAACCCAACCCAACTCAACCCAACCCAACCCCTCTCCAGGTTTTCTGGGGTTCCTTCACCCCAAGGCCAACAAAGCTCCTTTAGGTGGACACCCCCAACCCAACTCAACCCAACTCAACCCAACCCAACCCAACCCAACCCAACCCAACTCAACCCAACCCAACTCAACCCAACCCAACCCAACCCAACTCAACCCAACCCAACCCAACTCAACCCAACCCAACTCAACCCAACCCAACTCAACCCAACCCAACCCAACCCAACCCTTCTCCAGGTTTGGTGGGGTTCCCTCACCCCAAAGCCACCAAAGCTCCTTTAGGTGGACACCTCCAACCCAACCCAACCCAACTCAACCCAACCCAACCCCTCTCCAGGTTTGGTGGGGTTCCCTCACCCCAAGGCCACCAAAGCTCCTTTAGGTGGACACCCCCAACCCAACTCAACCCAACTCAACCCAACCCAACCCAACTCAACCCAACCCAACTCAACCCAACCCAACTCAACCCAACCCAACCCAACCCAACCCCTCTCCAGGTTTTCTGGGGTTCCTTCACCCCAAAGCCATCAAAGCTCCTTTAGGTGGACACCTCCAACCCAACCCAACACAACCCAAGCCAACCCAACCCAACTCAACCCAACCCAACCCAACCCCTCTCCAGGTTTGGTGGGGTTCCCTCACCCCAAGGCCACCAAAGCTCATTTTGGTGGACACCTCCAACCCAACCCAACCCAACCCAACCCCACCCCTCCCCAGGTCTGCCAACAGCCCGAGTGCGGGAAGTGCAAAGCTTGCCAGAACATGGTCAAGTTTGGGGGGAGCGGTCGGAGCAAGCAGGCGTGCCTACAGCGAAGGTGGGTGATGTCCCCCCCAAAAAAACCCCACCCCCACCCCCCCCAAAGTCCCTGGAGCACCCCAAACTTGGCGTCCCCAGGTGCCCCAACCTGGCGGTGCGCGAAGCCGACGAGGACGAGGAGGTGGACGACAACGTCCCCGAGATGCCTTCGCCCAAGAAGATGCTGCAGGGGAGGAAGAAGAAGCAGAACAAGACGCGGATCTCGTGGGTGGGGGAACCCATCAAGGTGAGGGGGTGGGGTGGGGGGGGTGAAGAATTTGGGGTGCTGTGGGGGGGGTGTGGGGGTTTGGGGGTTCAGCTCAGTCCCCGCCGCTGCCGCAGAGCGACGGGAAGAAGGAATTTTACCGGCGGGTGACGATCGACGCGGAGACGCTGGAGGTGGGGGAGTGCGTGTCCGTGAGCCCCGACGACCCCAGCAAGCCCCTCTACCTGGCCAGGTGCGTCCTGGGGCTGCTCCTGCCCCATACGTGTGGGGCCTGCCCCATAGGTGTGGGGCCTGCCCCATAGATGTGGGTTCTGCCCCCTCCTGCCCCATAGATATGGGTTCTGCCCCCCCTCCTGCCCCATAGATAAGGGTTCTGCCCCCCCTCCTGCCCCATAGATGTGGGTCCTGCCCCATAGATAAGGGTCCTGCCCCCCCTCCTGCCCCATAGATATGGGTTCTGCCCCCTCTCCTGCCCCATAGATGTGGGTCCTACCCCATAGATGTGGGTCCTGCCCCATAGATGTGGGTTCTGCCCCCTCTCCTGCCCCATAGCCCTGGCTCCTTCCCCATCTCCTGCCCCATAGATGTGGGTCCTGCCCCATAGATAAGGGTCCTGCCCCCCCTCCTGCCCCATAGATATGGGTTCTGCCCCCCCTCCTGCCCCATAGATGTGGGTCCTGCCCCATAGATAAGGGTCCTGCCCCCTTCTGCCCCATAGCTATGGGTCCTGCCCCCTCCTGCCCCATAGATATGGGTCCTGCCCCCCCTCCTGCCCCATAGGTATGGGTTCTGCCCCCCCTCCTGCCCCATAGATATGGGTTCTGCCCCATAGATAAGGGTTCTGCCCCCCCTCCTGCCCCATAGCCCTGGCTCCTTCCCCATCTCCTGCCCCATAGATGTGGGTCCTGCCCCATAGATAAGGGTCCTGCCCCCCCTCCTGCCCCATAGATGTGGGACCTGCCCCATAGATAAGGGTCCTGCCCCCTCTCCTGCCCCATAGATATGGGTCCTGCCCCCTCCTCCCCATAGATGTGGGTCCTGCCCCATAGATAAGGGTCCTGCCCCCCCTCCTGCCCCATAGCTATGGGTCCTGCCCCTCCTCCTGCCCCATAGATGTGGGACCTGCCCCATAGATAAGGGTCCTGCCCCCTCTCCTGCCCCATAGATATGGGTCCTGCCCCCCCTCCTGCCCCATAGCTATGGGTCCTGCCCCTCCTCCTGCCCCATAGATGTGGGACCTGCCCCATAGATAAGGGTCCTGCCCCCTCTCCTGCCCCATAGATATGGGTCCTGCCCCCTCCTCCCCATAGATATGGGTCCTGCCCCATAGATATGGCTTCTACCCCCTCTCCTGCCCCATAGCGCTGTCCCCTTCCCCCTCCCCAGCCCCATAGCCCTGTCCCCTGTCCCCCTGTCCAGCCCCCTAGCGCTGTCCCCTGTCCCCCCAGGGTCACCGCCATGTGGGAGGACAGCAGCGGGCAGATGTTCCACGCTCACTGGTTCTGCCCCGGCTCCGACACCGTCCTGGGCGCCACCTCGGACCCCCTGGAGCTCTTCCTGGTGGACGAGTGCGAGGACATGCAGCTCTCCTACATCCACGGCAAAGTCCACGTCCTCTACAAGCCACCCTCGGCCAACTGGGCCATGGAGGTGGGTCCCAACCCCGGGACAAACCCCCAGCGTGGGCCACACCACGTGGGACTTGGGGCGGTGCCACCAACGCCGTGGTGACCACGTCCCTCGTGGCAGGGTGGCCTGGACATGGAGATCAAGATGGTGGAGGACGACGGGCGGACGTACTTCTATCAGATGTGGTACGACCAGGAGTACGCGCGCTTCGAGTCCCCGCCACGAACACAGCCCACGGAGGACAACAAGTACAAGTGAGGACACTTTTGGTGGCTTGAGGGACCCCAACAGCAGCTTCAGCCGTGGTCACCACGTTCTCCTCACCCATCCCTACGTGGTCACCACGTTCTCCTCGCCCATCCCTACGTGGTCACCACGTTCTCCTCGCCCATCCCTACGTGGTCACCACGTTCTCCTCGCCCTTTCCCTACGTGGTCACCACGTTCTCCTCACCCTTCCCTACGTGGTCACCACGTTCTCCTCACCTTTCCCTACGTGGTCACCACGTTCTCCTCACCCTTCCCTACGTGGTCACCACGTTCTCCTCACCCTTTCCCTACGTGGTCACCACGTTCTCCTCACCCTTCCATGCGTGGTCACCACGTTCTCCTCACCCATCCCTACGTGGTCACCACGTTCTCCTCACCCTTCCATGCGTGGTCACCACGTTCTCCTCGCCCTTTCCCACGTGGTCACCACGTTCTCCTCACCCATCCCTACGTGGTCACCACATTCTCCTCACCCATCCCTGCGTGGTCACCACGTTCTCCTCACCTTTCCCTACGTGGTCACCACGTTCTCCTCACACCTTCCCTACGTGGTCACCACGTTCTCCTCACCCATCCCTACGTGGTCACCACGTTCTCCTCACCCTTCCCTGCGTGGTCACCACGTTCTCCTCACCCATCCCTACGTGGTCACCACGTTCTCCTCACCCATCCCTACGTGGTCACCACGTTCTCCTCACCCATCCCTACGTGGTCACCACGTTCTCCTCACCCATTCCTACGTGGTCACCACGTTCTCCTCGCCCTTTCCCTGCGTGGTCACCACGTTCTCCTCACCCATCCCTACGTGGTCACCACGTTCTCCTCACCCATCCCTGCGTGGTCACCACGTTCTCCTCACCCATCCCTACGTGGTCACCACGTTCTCCTCACCCATCCCTACGTGGTCACCACGTTCTCCTCACCCTTCCCTACGTGGTCACCACGTTCTCCTCACCCATCCCTACGTGGTCACCACGTTCTCCTCGCCCTTCCCCGCAGGTTCTGCATGAGCTGCGCACGTCTGGACGAGGTGAGGCACAAGGAGATCCCCAAAGTGGCCGAGCCCTTGGAGGAAGGCGATGGGAAGATGTTCTACGCCGTGGCCACCAAGAACGGGGCGCAGTACAGGGTGGGAGACGGCGTCTACCTCCTCCCAGAAGCCTTTTCCTTCAGGTTGGTGCTTGTAGAGAGAGGGGGGGAAGGACTTTTTGGGGTCCTCCGTGGTCAAACTTCTAGATGTCACCTCCAGGGAGCGAATCCCACCTGGAATTAAAGCCCTCAACCCCTTAAATTCCATAATGAAGATGATTTAACCCCAAATTTCACCTTTTTTTGGGGTGCTCCTTGGTCAAACTTCTAGGTGTCACCTCCAGGGAGCGAGTCCCACCTCTAATTAAAGCACTGAACCCCTTAAATTCTATAATGAAGATGCTTTTAACCCAAATTTCACCTTTTTGGGGTGCTCCTTGGTCAAACTTCTAGATGTCACCTCCAGGGAGCGAATCCCACCTGGAATTAAAGCACTGAACCCCTTAAATTCCATAATGAAGATGATTTAACCCCAAATTTCACCTTTTTTTGGGGTGCTCCTTGGTCAAACTTCTAGATGTCACCTCCAGGGAGCGAATCCCACCTGGAATTAAAGCACTCAACCCCTGAAATTCCATAATGAAGATGATTTTAACCCTAATTTCACCTTTTTTGGGGTGCTCCTTGGTCAAAGTTCTAGATGTCACCTCCAGGGAGCGAATCCCACCTGGAATTAAAGCACTCAACCCCTTAAATTCCATAATGAAGATGATTTAACCCCAAATTTCACCTTTTTTGGGGTGCTCCTTGACCAGACTTCTAGATGTCACCTCCAGGGAGCGAATCCCACCTGGAATTAAAGCCCTCAACCCCTTAAATTCCATAATGAAGATGATTTAACCCCAATTTTACCTTTTTTTGGGGTGCTCCTTGGTCAAACTTCTAGATGTCACCTCCAGGGAGCGAATCCCACCTGGAATTAAAGCACTGAACCCCTTAAATTCCATAATAATGATGATTTAACCCCAAATTTCACCTTTTTTGGGGTGCTCCTTGGTCAAACTTCTAGATGTCACCTCCAGGGAGCGAATCCCACCTGGAATTAAAGCACTCAACCCCTTAAATTCCATAATGAAGATGATTTTAACCCAAATTTCACCTTTTTTGGGGTGCTCCGTGGTCAAAGTTCTAGATGTCACCTCCAGGGAGCGAATCCCACCTGGAATTAAAGCACTGAACCCCTTAAATTCCATAATAAAGATGATTTAACCCCAAATTTCACCTTTTTTTGGGGTGCTCCTTGGTCAAACTTCTAGATGTCACCTCCAGGGAGCGAATCCCACCTGGAATTAAAGCACTGAACCCCTTAAATTCCATAATAATGATGATTTAACCCCAAATTTCACCTTTTTTGGGGTGCTCCTTGGTCAACCTTCTAGGTGTCACCTCCAGGGAGCGAATCCCACCTGGAATTAAAGCACTGAACCCCTTAAATTCCATAATGAAGATGATTTAACCCCAAATTTCACCTTTTTTGGGGTGCTCCTTGGTCAAAGTTCTAGATGTCACCTCCAGGGAGCGAATCCCACCTGGAATTAAAGCACTCAACCCCTTAAATTCCATAATGAAGATGATTTAACCCCAATTTCACCTTTTTTGGGGTGCTCCTTGGTCAAAGTTCTAGATGTCACCTCCAGGGAGCGAATCCCACCTGGAATTAAAGCACTGAACCCCTTAAATTCCATAATGAAGATGATTTAACCCCAAATTTCACCTTTTTTTGGGGTGCTCCTTGGCCAAACTTCTAGATGTCACCTCCAGGGAGCGAATCCCACCTGGAATTAAAGCACTCAACCCCTTAAATTCCATAATGAAGATGATTTTAACCCAAATTTCACGTTTTTTGGGGTGATCCTTGGTCAAACTTCTAGATGTCACCTCCAGGGAGCAAATCCCACCTGGAATTAAAGCACTGAACCTCTTAAATTCCATAATGAAGATGATTTAACCCCAAATTTCACCTTTTTTGGGGTGCTCCTTGGTCAAAGTTCTAGATGTCACCTCCAGGGAGCGAATCCCACCTGGAATTAAAGCACTGAACCCCTTAAATTCCATAATAAAGATGATTTAACCCCAAATTTCACCTTTTTTTGGGGTGCTCCTTGGTCAAACTTCTAGATGTCACCTCCAGGGAGCGAATCCCACCTGGAATTAAAGCACTGAACCCCTTAAATTCCATAATAATGATGATTTAACCCCAAATTTCACCTTTTTTGGGGTGCTCCTTGGTCAACCTTCTAGGTGTCACCTCCAGGGAGCGAATCCCACCTGGAATTAAAGCACTGAACCCCTTAAATTCCATAATGAAGATGATTTAACCCCAAATTTCACCTTTTTTGGGGTGCTCCTTGGTCAAAGTTCTAGATGTCACCTCCAGGGAGCGAATCCCACCTGGAATTAAAGCACTGAACCCCTTAAATTCCATAATGAAGATGATTTAACCCCAAATTTCACCTTTTTTGGGGTGCTCCTTGGTCAAAGTTCTAGATGTCACCTCCAGGGAGCGAATCCCACCTGGAATTAAAGCACTGAACCCCTTAAATTCCATAATGAAGATGATTTAACCCCAAATTTCACCTTTTTTTGGGGTGCTCCTTGGCCAAACTTCTAGATGTCACCTCCAGGGAGCGAATCCCACCTGGAATTAAAGCACTCAACCCCTTAAATTCCATAATGAAGATGATTTAACCCCAAATTTCACCTTTTTTTGGGGTGCTCCTTGGTCAAACTTCTAGATGTCACCTCCAGGGAGCGAATCCCACCTGGAATTAAAGCACTGAACCCCTTAAATTCCATAATGAAGATGATTTAACCCCAAATTTCACCTTTTTTTGGGGTGCTCCTTGGTCAAACTTCTAGATGTCACCTCCAGGGAGCGAATCCCACCTGGAATTAAAGCACTGAACCCCTTAAATTCCATAATGAAGATGATTTAACCCCAAATTTCACCTTTTTTGGGGTGCTCCTTGGTCAAACTTCTAGATGTCACCTCCAGGGAGCGAATCCCACCTGGAATTAAAGCACTGAACCCCTTAAATTCCATAATGAAGATGATTTAACCCCAATTTCACCTTTTTTTGGGGTGCTCCTTGGTCAAAGTTCTAGATGTCACCTCCAGGGAGCGAATCCCACCTGGAATTAAAGCATTGAACCCCTTAAATTCCATAATGAAGATGATTTTAACCCAAATTTCACGTTTTTTGGGGTGATCCTTGGTCAAACTTCTAGATGTCACCTCCAGGGAGCAAATCCCACCTGGAATTAAAGCACTGAACCTCTTAAATTCCATAATGAAGATGATTTAACCCCAAATTTCACCTTTTTTGGGGTGCTCCTTGGTCAAAGTTCTAGATGTCACCTCCAGGGAGCGAATCCCACCTGGAATTAAAGCACTGAACCCCTTAAATTCCATAATAAAGATGATTTAACCCCAAATTTCACCTTTTTTTGGGGTGCTCCTTGGTCAAACTTCTAGATGTCACCTCCAGGGAGCGAATCCCACCTCTAATTAAAGCACTGAACCTCTTAAATTCCATAATGAAGATGATTTAACCCCAATTTCACCTTTTTGGGGTCAACCAGACCATGGTTTCTCCCACCAAACCACCCCGTGGTGGTTGAATCCCGATGAATCCCAACCCTACGTCGTATTTTTTGGGGGAAAAAAGGTCACCTGAACCTCTTTCCTCCCCAGTATGAAACCTGCCAGCCCAGCCAAGCGCCCCAAAAAGGAGGCTGTGGATGAGGAGCTGCACCCCGAGCACTACCGGAAGTACTCCGAGTACATCAAAGGCAGCAACCTGGACGCTCCCGACCCGTACCGCGTCGGCCGCATCAAGGAGATCTTCTGCGGCCTCCGCAGCAACGGGAAACCCAACGAGGCCGACATCAAACTCCGCATCTGCAAGTTCTACAGGTGAGTTTGGGGTTCTACAGGTGAGGTTTGGGGTTCTACAGGTGAGGTTTGGGTTCTACAGGTGAGTTTTGGGTTCTATGGGTGAGTTTTGGGGTTCTACGGGTGAACTTGGGGTTCTACAGGTGAGTTTTGGGTTCTACAGGTGAGGTCTGGGGTTCTACGGGTGAATTTGGGGTTCTACAGGTGAATTTGGGGTTCTAGAGGTGACTTTTGGGTTCCACAGGTGAGGTTTGGGGTTCTAGAGGTGAATTTGGGGTTCTACAGGTGAGTTTTGGGTTCTACGGGTGAATTTGGGGTTCTACAGGTGAGTTTTGGGTTCTACGGGTGAGTTTGGGGTTCTATGGGTGAATTTTGGGTTCTACAGGTGAATTTGGGGTTCTACAGGTGAATTTTGGGGTTCTACCGGTGAGTTTTGGGTTCTACAGGTGAGGTTTGGGGTTCTACCGGTGAGTTTTGGGTTCTACAGGTGAATTTGGGGTTCTACAGGTGAATTTTGGGTTCTACAGGTGAGTTTTGGGGTTCTAGAGGTGAATTTGGGGTTCTACAGGTGAATTTTGGGGTTCTACAGGTGAATTTTGGGTTCTACAAGTGAATTTGGGGTTCTATAGGTGAGTTTTGGGGTTCTACAGGTGAATTTGGGGTTCTATAGGTGAGTTTTGGGGTTCTACAGGTGAATTTGGGGTTCTACAGGTGAGATTTGGGGTTCTACAGGTGAGTTTTGGGTTCTACAGGTGAATTTGGGGTTCTACAGGTGAGTTTTGGGGTTCTACAGGTGACTTCTGGGGTTCTACAGGTGAATGTGGGGTTCTACAGGTGAATTTGGGGTTCTACAGTTGAGTTTTGGGTTCTACAGGTGAGGTTTGGGGTTCTACAGGTGAATTTTGGGGTTCTACGGGTGAATTTGGGGTTCTACAGGTGAATTTGGGGTTCTACAGGTGAATTTTGGGTTCTGCAGGTGCGTTTTGGGGTTCTAGAGGTGAATTTTGGGTTCTGCAGGTGAATTTGGGGTTCTACAGGTGAATTTGGGGTTCCACAGGTGAATTTTGGGGTTCTACAGATGAGTTTTGGGTTCTACAGGTGAATTTGGGGTTCTACAGGTGAATTTTGGGGTTCTACAGATGAGTTTTGGGTTCTACAGGTGTATTTGGGGTTCTACTGGTGTATTTTGGGGTTCTACAGGTGAATTTGGGGTTCTACAGGTGAGTTTTGGGTTCTACAGGTGAATTTGGGGTTCTACAGATGAGTTTTGGGGTTCTACAGGTGAATTTGGGGTTCTACAGTTGAATTTTGGGGTTCTACAGGTGAATTTTGAGGGGTTTTGGGGTGCTGGGAGCCTCACCCAGGTCCCACCCAAGGTTCTGCTGAGGTCTTGGTGCTGGGAGAGCGCGGTGTGGTGGTGGGTGAGGAGTGGGGGTGGCTCCAAGGGGTTCACCCCGATATTTGTAGGTGTGTTGTGTTGGTGGGAGGGGAACATCGCTGCTGCTCAGATTCTATTTTGAGCCTCGCAGCTTCTCACTTCGCTTTGAAATTCCCTTCCCTGCTCGGGTGTGAATTCCCCTTCCTCTTTTTTAAGAGAACCTCCAAAAACCTCCCTTTGATAGGAAAAAATCACCCCTTTGATACCAATAAATCATCCCTTTGATATCAATAAATCACCCCTTTGATACCAATAAATCATCCTTTGATATCAATAAATCATCCTTTGATATCAATAAATCATCCTTTGATATCAATAAATCATCCTTTGATACCAATAAATCATCCCTTTGATATCAATGAATCACCCCTTTGATATCAATAAATCATCCTTTGATATCAATAAATCATCCCTTTGATATCAATAAATCACCCCTTTGATATCAATAAATCATCCTTTGATACCAATAAATCCTCCCTTTGATATCAATAAATCACCCCTTTGATATCAATAAATCATCCTTTGATACCAATAAATCCTCCCTTTGATATCAATAAATCACCCCTTTGATATCAATAAATCACCCCTTTGATACCAATAAATCACCCCTTTGATATCAATAAATCATCCTTTGATATCAATGAATCCCCCCATTGATATTGAGTCAATCACCCATTTACTCCCAGTAAACCCCCCCTTTGATACCAGTAACCCCCCCTTTGATACCAGTAACCCCCCCTTTGGTACCAGTAACCCCCCCTTTGATACCAGTAACCCCCCCTTTGGTACCAGTAACCCCCCCTTTGATACCTGTAACCCCCCCTTTGATACCAGTAACCCCCCTTTGGTACCAGTAACCCCCCCTTTGATACCAGTAAACCCCCCTTTGATACCAGTAACCCCCCCTTTGCTCCCAGTAACCCCCCTTTGATACCAGTAACCCCCCCTTTGGATACCAGTAACCCCCCTCTGCTCTCCACCCCCCACCGACGGACCTCCCCCCGCCCCATTTCCCATTCCCTTGGCTCCTCCAGGCCCGAGAACACCCACAAGTCCACCAAGGCCACCTACCACGCCGACATCAACCTCCTCTACTGGAGCGACGAGGAGGCCACGGTGGACTTCCGCGCCGTGCAGGGCCGCTGCACCGTGGTGTACGGCGAGGACCTCACCCAGAGCATCCAGGACTACTCCGCCGGTGGCCTCGACCGCTTCTACTTCTTGGAGGTGAAGGACGTGGGGCGTGGGGTGGTTGTGTCCTCCGAGCGTCTTGGGGACGTCCTCCGCGTTGGGTTTTGGGTTGAGCGAGGACTTGTGGCGTCCTGGGGGCTCAAGCTGAGCTGGAATCTGGCACTGGGATTAAACTGGTTGGAGAAGTTGCTCCCTACGGAGGGGACTTGATGGCCCTGGAGGTCCCTTCCAACCATTGTGGTTGCAAGGAAAGAAGCCAAAGAGTTGGGGTCAACGGGACAGGGTCTACTTGGAGGCCTCTATCCAGTGGAGTCCCTCAGGGTCAATACTGGGACCAGTATCATTCAATACATCCATCAAGGATTTGGATGAGGGTACGGGATGTATCCTCAGCTGGTGACCCCAAACTGGGAGGAGTGGGTGACACACCAGTAAGGCTGTGGTGCCACCAGAGAGACCTGGGTTGGGTGGGGAGAAGTGGAATGGAATAAACCAAGGGCAAGCGTGGAGTCCTGCGTGTGGGGAAGGACAACCCCATGGACCAGTATAAACTGGGGGCTGAGCTGTTGGGGAGCAGTGGGGGAAAGGGACCTGGGGGTCCTGGTGGGCAGCAGGGTGACCATGAGCCAGCAACGTGGCCAAGAGGGACAATGGCTCCTGGGGGGTGGTTAGGAGGTCGAGAGAGGTTCTCCTCCCCCTCTGCTCTGCCCTGGTGAGGCCACCAGTAAGGATTGGACTGGATGATCTCTTGAGGTCCCTTCCAACCCCTGACATTCTGTGATTCTGTGACATTGGGACCTCAGGGTGGCCACCTCAGCTCCTTGAGGTGACAGAGAGGGAGGTGGTGGACCCTGTGTGGTCCCCAGCGCGGGGACATCCTGCCCTGGGGGTTGTTGGTAACTCCTCAGCTGTTCCTGAGCTGGAAAAGCTCTTTGTGTTCAAACATCCCGAACTTCTCCTCGTCCCCAGGCCTACAACGCAAAGACCAAGAGCTTTGAAGATCCTCCCAACCACGCTCGGAGCTCCGGCAACAAAGGGAAGGGGAAAGGGAAAGGGAAAGGTGAGTCAAGGAGGCCAAGTCAACCCATGAGTCAAGGAGCCCAACTCAACTCATGAGTCAAGGCCAAGTTAACCCATGAGTCAAGGAGGCCAGGTCAACCCATGAGTCAAGGAGGCCAAGTTAACCCATGAGTTAAGGAGGCCAAGTTAACCCATGAGTTAAGGAGGCCAAGTCAACCCATGAGTCAAGGAGGCCAAGTCCACCCATGAGTTAAGGAGGCCAAGTTAACCCATGAGTCAGTCAAGGAGGGCAACTCAACCCATGAGTCAAGGAGGCCAAGTTAACCCATGAGTTAAGGAGGCCAAGTTAACCCATGAGTTAAGGAGGCCAAGTTAACCCATGAGTTAAGGAGGCCAAGTTAACCCATGAGTCAAGGAGGCCAACTCAACCCAAGAGCCCACCTCCGCTCCAGCCCCTTCCCCAGCTCCCCTGCCCTTCTCCAGCCACTCTCCAGCCCCTCAATGTCCTCCTTGGCCTGAGGGGCCCAAACTGACCCCCAAATTCGAGGGGTGGCCTCCCCAGAGCTGAGCAAAGAGGGGGGAGCTGAGACCTCGAAGCCTTTGGCTCGTTGACCGTAGCGTGGGGACCCTGGGTGGGACGGGAGCGCGTGGGGATCCCCTCCCAGTGCCAGGGGGTGCAATCCAGAGGGGAAGAGGTGCGTGAAGATGACGCGGTGGGAGGAAGAAGGGGAGAACAAGGAGCTGTTGGCTCTGTGGGCAGGCAAAGGCAAAGGGAAGGCGTCGGCGAGCTGCGAGCAGAGCGAGCAGGACCCCGCTGAGCTCCGTTTGCCCAAGCTGCGGACCCTGGATGTCTTCTCCGGCTGCGGTGGGTTGTCCGAGGGCTTCCACCAGGCAGGTGAGCATGGACCACGGCGTGGGGCGGTGGGGGGTTCTTTTGGTGGGCGTTGGGTGCTTGCTGGATGAGGGGGGTGCGAGCCAGCGCTCTGCTCCTCCGCACAGGCTCAGGACCCCCCTGGCTTTGTGTCCCCCAGGCGTGTCGGAGACGCTCTGGGCCATCGAGATGTGGGAGCCGGCGGCTCAGGCGTTCCGGTTGAACAACCCCGGCACCACCGTGTTCACGGAGGACTGCAACGTCCTGCTGAAGCTGGTGATGTCCGGCGAGAAAACCAACTCCTTGGGGCAGAAGCTGCCGCAGAAGGGCGACGTGGAGATGCTGTGTGGGGGTCCCCCGTGTCAGGGCTTCAGCGGGATGAACCGCTTCAACTCCCGCACCTACTCCAAGTTCAAGAACTCCTTGGTGGTTTCCTTCCTCAGGTGAGGTGGGGAGGAGCTGTTGGGGTGAAGGTGTGGAGCCCCCAACTCCATCCTTGCTGCTTGTGTTCCTCCTCGTAGCTACTGCGACTACTACCGCCCGCGGTTCTTCCTCCTGGAGAACGTCAGGAACTTCGTGTCCTTCAAGCGTTCCATGGTGCTGAAGCTCACCCTGCGCTGCCTCGTCCGCATGGGTTACCAGTGCACCTTTGGGGTCCTGCAGGTGGGTGACACCCCCCCAAACCTTGGTCACCCCACAATGGGGGTGCAGAGATGCCAGGGAGGAGAACCCCAACACAAGACCACACTCAAGTGGTGTGCTTTGGGGACAATCTAGGAGGGCTCAGGATGGATGGGGGAGCTCTGACCCCTTCAGGAATTGTCCCTTCCTTCCCAGCCTGGGTGGGGAAGCTCCAACCCCTCCAGGAATTGTCCCTTCCTTCCCAGCCTGGCCAGTACGGCGTGGCCGAGACACGCCGGAGAGCCAGGGAGGAGACCCCCACCCAAGACCCCACTCAACCAGTGGCTTTGGGGACAATCTAGGAGGGCTCAGGCTGGATGGAGAAGCTCTGACCCCTCCAGGAATTGTCCCTTCCTTCCCAGGCTGGGTGGGGGAGCTCCAACCCCTCCAGGAATTGTCCCTTCCTTCCCAGTACGGTGTGGCCGAGACACGCCGGAGAGCCAGGGAGGAGACCCCCACCCAAGACCACACTCAAGCAGTGGCTTTGGGGACATCTCTGGGGACAATCTAGGAGGGCTCAGGCTGGGTGGGGAAGCTCCAACCCCTCCAGGAATTGTCCCTTCCTTCCCAGCCTGGCCAGTACGGCATGGCCAAGACACGCTGCAGAGCCATGGAGGAGACCCCCACCCAAGACCCCACTCAACCAGTGGCTTTGGGGACAATCTAGGAGGGCTCAGGCTGGATGGGGGAGCTCTGACCCCTCCAGGAATTGTCCCTTCCCAGCCTGGCCAGTACGGCGTGGCCCAGATGCGCCGGAGAGCCAGGGAGGAGACCCCCACCCAAGACCCCACTCAACCAGTGGCTTTGGGGACATCTCTGGGGACAATCTAGGAGGGCTCAGGCTGGATGGGGAAGCTCCGACCCCTCCAGGAATTGTCCCTTCCTTCTCAGCCTGGCCAGTACGGCGTGGCCGAGACGCGCCGGAGAGCCAGGGAGGAGACCCCCAACACAAAACCACACTCACCCAGTGGCTCTGGGGACAATCTAGGAGGGCTCAGGCTGGGTGGGGAAGCTCTGACACCTTCAGGAATTGTCCCTTCCTTCCCAGGCTGGGTGGGGAAGCTCCAACCCCTCCAGGAATTGTCCCTTCCTTCCCAGTATGGTGTGGCCGAGACACGCCGGAGAGCCAGGGAGGAGACCCCCACCCAAGACCCCACTCAACCAGTGGCTTTGGGGACAATCTAGGAGGGCTCAGGCTGGGTGGAGAAGCTCCAACCCCTCCAGGAATTGTCCCTTCCTTCCCAGGCTGGGTGGGGGAGCTCCAACCCCTCCAGGAATTGTCCCTTCCTTCCCAGCCTGGCCAGTACGGCGTGGCCCAGACGCGCCAGAGAGCCAGGGAGGAGACCCCAACCCAAGACCCCACTCAAGCAGTGGCTTTGGGGACAATCTAGGAGGGCTCAGGCTGGATGGAGAAGCTCTGACCCCTCCAGGAATTGTCCCTTCCTTCCCAGGCTGGATGGGGAAGCTCCAGCCCCTTCAGGAATTGTCCCTTCCTTCCCAGCCTGGCCAGTACGGCGTGGCTGAGACACGCTGCAGAGCCAGGGAGGAGACCCCCACCCAAGACCCCACTCAACCAGTGGCTTTGGGGACAATCTAGGAGGGCTCAGGATGGATGGGGAAGCTCTCACCCCTCCAGGAATTGTCCCTTCCTTCCCAGGCTGGGTGGGGGAGCTCCAACCCCTCCAGGAATTGTCCCTTCCTTCCCAGCCTGGCCAGTATGGCGTGGCCCAGACGTGCCGGAGAGCCAGGGAGGAGACCCCAACCCAAGACCCCACTCAACCAATGGCTTTGGGGACATCTCTGGGGACAATCTAGGAGGGCTCAGGCTGGATGGGGAAGCTCCAACCCCTTCAGGAATTGTCCCTTCCTTCCCAGGCTGGCCAGTACGGCGTGGCCCAGACGCGCCGCAGAGCCATCGTCCTCGCCGCGGCCCCCGGGGAGAAGCTGCCCATGTTCCCCGAGCCCTTGCACGTCTTCGCGCCCCGTGCCTGCCAGCTGAGCGTGGTGGTGGACGACAAGAAGTTCGTGAGCAACATCACCCGGTGAGCCCGCGGAGCCGCGCCGGGGGGCGACGGAGACCGAGGTGTTGGCCACTCATGGCTCCCTCTTTCCTCCCAGGACGTATTCGGGTCCCTTCCGGACCATCACCGTGCGGGACACCATGTCCGACCTACCGGAGATCAGGAACGGGGCCTCTGCCTTGGAGATCTCCTACAACGGGGAACCCCAGTCCTGGTTCCAACGGCAGATCCGGGGCTCCCAGTATCAACCCATCCTCAGGGATCACATCTGCAAGGTGAGCCACGGGGGGGGGGGCTGTGTTTGCACCCCCCAGCCCCCAAAACAAGGTGGGGTGAAGGACAGGTTGGACGTGGGGTGGGGTGGGAGGGACCATCCCAAGTCCTCCTTGGTTGATTCACCCAACGATGAAGCTGGTGGAGCTACTGGGACTTCTTCTTCCCCGGAGAGGCCACTGGGACTCTTGGGGTGTCCCCGGGGTGGGGTGGGAGGGACCATCCCAAGCCCTCCTTGGTTGATTCCCCCAACGATGAAGCTGGTGGAGCTACTGGGACTTCTTCTTCTTCCACGGAGAGGCCACTGGGACTCTTGGGGTGTCCCTGGGGTGGGGTGGGAGGGACCATCCCAAGCCCTCCTTGGTTGGTTCCCCCAACGATGAAGCTGGTGGAGCTACTGGGACTTCTTCGTCCACGGAGAGGCCACTGGGACTCTTGGGGTGTCCCCGGGGTGGGGTGGGAGGGACCATCCCAAGCCCTCCTTGGTTGATTCCCCCAACGATGAAGCTGGTGGAGCTACTGGGACTTCTCCTTCGTCCACGGCGAGGCCACTGGGACTCTTGGGGTGTCCCCCAGCGGTGACAATGACCTTGTGGTCGGCAGGACATGAGCGCCCTGGTCGCAGCCCGGATGAGACACATCCCTTTGGCGCCGGGTTCCGATTGGCGCGACCTGCCCAACATGGAGGTGCGGCTGTCGGACGGCACGACCACGCGCAAGCTGCGCTACACGCACCACGAGAAGAAGAACGGCCGCAGCAGCTCCGGGGCGCTACGAGGGGTCTGCTCCTGCGCCGAGGGTAAAGCGTTGGGGGACCCCCAACCCACCCGTGGCCACCTCTGCGTGGCCACCCCGCTTTACCCTCCTCGTCCCCCCCCAGGGAAGCCGTGCGACCCCGCGGATCGGCAGTTCAACACCCTCATCCCGTGGTGCCTGCCCCATACTGGGAACCGCCACAACCACTGGGCTGGGCTCTACGGGAGACTGGAGTGGGATGGGTTCTTCAGCACCACCGTCACCAACCCCGAGCCCATGGGCAAGCAGGTGGGCGGCGCCGTGGCGGGCGCCGTGGCGGGCGGAGGGCGTTGGGTTATGGCCGCCGCCGCGGCGCTCAACGGTTGGGTTTGTCTTTGGGGGGGTAGGGACGGGTGCTGCACCCGGAGCAGCACAGGGTGGTGAGCGTG
Source organism: Podargus strigoides (assembly GCA_028020825.1). NCBI lineage: Eukaryota > Metazoa > Chordata > Aves > Caprimulgiformes > Podargidae > Podargus > Podargus strigoides. Next base: position 31,567 of record JAQJZH010000049.1, read on the forward strand.
AGGGAGTGCGCCCGCTCTCAGGGCTTCCCCGACACCTATCGCCTCTTCGGGAACATCCTCGACAAGCACAGACAGGTGAGCGTCGTCCCCTCGCCACCATCGTCATCATTGTCCCCTCGCCACCATCATCATCATCCCCTCGCCGCCATCATCATCCCCTCGCCGCCATCATCATCATCCCCTCGCCACCATCATCCCCTCACCATCATCATCATCATCCTCCCCTCACCACCATCATCATCGTCCCCTCACCGCCATCATCATCATCCCCTCGCCGCCATCATCCCCTCACCATCATGATCCCCTCACCGCCATCATCCCCTCACCATCATCATCATCATCATCATCCCCTCACCGCCATCATCCCCTCACCATCATGATCCCCTCACCGCCATCATCCCCTCACCATCATCATCATCATCCCCTCGCCACCATCATCCCCTCACCATCATCATCCCCTCACCATCATCATCATCATCCCCTCACCGCCATCATCATCATCCCCTCGCCACCATCATCATCCCCTCACCACCACCATCATCCCCTCACCACCATCATCATCATCCCCTCACCGCCATCATCATCATCCCCTCACCACCATCATCATCCCCTTGCCGCCATCATCATCATCCCGTCACCGCCATCATCATCCCCTCGCCGCCATCATCCCCTCACCACCATCATCATCATCCCCTCACCGCCATCATCATCATCCCCTCACCATCATCATCCCCTCGCTGCCATCATCATCATCCCCTCACCGCCATCATCATCCCCTCACCGCCATCATCATCCCCTCACCGCCATCATCATCATCCCCTCACCGCCATCATCCCCTCACCATCATCCCCTCACCATCATCCCCTCACCGCCATCATCATCCCCTCACCGCCATCATCATCCCCTCACCGCCATCATCATCCCCTCACCACCATCATCATCATCCCCTCACCGTCATCATCATCATCCCCTCACCACCATCATCATCCCCTCGCCGCCATCATCCCCTCACCGCCATCATCCCCTCACCGCCATCATCCCCTCACCACCATCATCATCCCCTCACCATCATCATCCCCTCACCATCATCATCCCCTCGCTGCCATCATCCCCTCACCATCATCCCCTCACCGCCATCATCATCCCCTCACCGCCATCATCATCCCCTCACCACCATCATCATCATCCCCTCACCGTCATCATCATCATCCCCTCACCACCATCATCATCCCCTCGCTGCCACCATCCCCTCGCCGCCATCACCCCCTCACCGCCATCACCCCCTCACCGCCATCATCCCCTCACCGCCATCATCCCCTCACCACCATCACCCCCTCACCACCATCCCCTCGCCGCCATGGCGGGGCCGGTGCCCCACGTAACCCGCGCTCTGTCGCAGGTCGGGAACGCGGTGCCTCCTCCCCTCGCCAAAGCCATCGGGCTGGAGATCAAGTCGTGCGTGCTGGCGAAGCTCAGAGAAGACACAGCCGGTAGGTGCCGCGTGGGGCGGCGCCGCCATCGTCCCCCCCTGTGCCGCGGGGGTCCCAAACACCCCGGGGGGTCCTGGGTTAGGGCTGGGGACTGTGGGGTCCATCTTTCCCCAAATTGTCCTTCCTTTCCCCAAAATGTCCTTCCTTTCCCCCATCGCCCTTCCTTTCCCCCCATCATCCTTCCTCTTTCCCCATCATCCTTCCGCCATCATCCTTCCTTTCCTCATCGTCATTCCTCTTTCCCCATCATCCTTCCTCTTTCCCCATTTTCCTTCCTTTTCCCATCATCCTTCCTCTTTCCCCAAATTGTCCTTCCTCTTCCCCCATCGTCCTTCCTCTTCCCCCATCATCCTTCCTTCCCCCATCGTCCTTCCTCTTCCCCCATCATCCTTCCTCTTCCCCCATCATCCTTCCTCTTCCCCCCATCATCCTTCCTCTTCCCCCATGATCCTTCCCCCATCATCCTTCCTTTCCTCATCGTCCTTCCTCTTCCCCCATCATCCTTCCTCTTCCCCATCATCCTTCCTCTTCCCCCATCGTCCTTCCTCTTCCCCCATCATCCTTCCTCTTCCCCATCATCCTTCCTTCCCCCATCATCCTTCCTCTTCCCCCATTGCCCTTCCTCTTCCCCCATCATCCTTCCTTTCCTCATCGTCCTTCCTTTCCCCCATTGTCCTTCCTCTTCCCCATCATCCTTCCTCTTCCCCATCATCCTTCCTCTTCCCCATCATCCTTCCTTCCCCCATCATCCTTCCTTTCCCCCATCATCCTTCCTTCCCCCATCATCCTTCCTCTTCCCCCATCGTCCTTCCTCTTCCCCCATCGTCCTTCCTCTTCCCCATCGTCCTTCCTCTTCCCCATCATCCTTCCTCTTCCCCCATCGTCCTTCCTCTTCCCCCATCGTCCTTCCTCTTCCCCCATCGTCCTTCCTCTTCCCCCATCATCCTCTTCCCCCATCGTCCTTCCTCTTCCCCCATCATCCTTCCTCTTCCCCATCGTCCTTCCTCTTCCCCCATCGTCCTTCCTCTTCCCCCATCATCCTTCCTCTTCCCCATCATCCTTCCTTCCCCATCATCCTTCCTCTTCCCCCATTGCCCTTCCTCTTCCCCCATCATCCTTCCTTTCCTCATCGTCCTTCCTTTCCCCCATTGTCCTTCCTCTTCCCCATCATCCTTCCTCTTCCCCATCATCCTTCCTCTTCCCCATCATCCTTCCTTCCCCCATCATCCTTCCTCTTCCCCCATCATCCTTCCTCTTCCCCCATCGTCCTTCCTCTTCCCCCATCGTCCTTCCTCTTCCCCCATCGTCCTTCCTCTTCCCCATCATCCTTCCTCTTCCCCATCATCCTTCCTCTTCCCCCATCGTCCTTCCTCTTCCCCCATCGTCCTTCCTCTTCCCCCATCGTCCTTCCTCTTCCCCATCATCCTTCCTCTTCCCCATCATCCTTTTCCCCCATCGTCCTTCCTCTTCCCCATCATCCTTCCTCTTCCCCCATCATCCTTCCTCTTCCCCATCATCCTTCCTCTTCCCCCATCATCCTTCTTTTCCCCCATTTTCCTCCCTTTTCCCCATTTTCCTCCCTTTCCCCATCTGGTCCCCCCTGGGTTGGGGTACGGCCGTGTCACCCCCTCTCCTCTCCCCTCCCCAGAGCCCAGCGCCCCGGAGAAGATGGAGACCACGGACCCCTCCGACTGACACACGGCCCCTCCTCCGGCACCACGACTCCCAAACATGCACTGATTTTATTTTAAAACCCCTTTTTTTTTTGTTTGTTCGTTTGATTCGATTTTTATTTTATTTTTTTTTTTAAATTCCTGGCCCTTGGGGACCTGCCATGGCCCCTGCCCCCCCCCGCCCCCCCCAGGCCCTGCTCGTGTCTGTGATGGTCGAACCCCACTCCCACCCCCGGGGACCCCCTTGGCAGAGCCCTGGGGGGCTCCCCCCGGGTCCCAGCCCCGGCCCTGGGGGGTCCCCCCATGGGTCCCAGCCCCGGCCCTGCCCCCGGGGCCTCGCTCCCCGTTTTTACGCCGCGTTGTATTGAAAATAATCGGCCGCTTTGTACAAGCGGGAATTGATACTTTACGTAGTTTTTATATGTTGTAATATTTCTTCAAATAAATCTCGCCGATAAATTATAATCCCTTCCTCCGCCGCCTTTTTCCGGTCTCGGGCCTAGTTCAGGCCTAGAAGCCTCGTGGGAGTAACCGAGGCGTTGCTTAGCAACCGCCTCCCGGCATGCAGCGCGGCGCGAGCGTTGCCCCCGCCCCTTCTGCCGGAAGTGAGGCGCCGACTTCCGGTCGCTGCGCGTGAGGGCGGTGGGAGCGCGATGCCGACGGGCGACTACGAGTAAGGGGACGGGGAACGGCCCGGAGAGGGGCCGGGAGTGGGGACAGGGGGTCCGGGTGTGGGGCCCGGAGGGTCCTGGGGGGTCCCGGGTGTGAGGTCTGGGGGTTCCGGGTGTGGGGCCCGGCGGGTCCTGGTTGTGAGGCCCGGGGGGTCCCGGTTGTGAGGCCCAGAGGGCCCCGGCGGTCCCGGGTGTGGGGCCCGGGCGGTCCCGGGTGTGGGGCCCGGGCGGTCCCGGGTGTGCGGCCCGGAGGGTCCCGGTTGTGGGGCCCGGCGGTCCCGGTTGTGGGGCCCGGAGGGTCCCGGTTGTGAGGCCCGGAGGGTCCCGGGTGTGGGGCCTGGGGGTCCTCGGTGTGGGGCCCGGAGGGTCCCGGGGGGTCCCGGGTGTGAGGTCTGGAGGCCCCGGTTGTGGGGCCCGGGCGGGTCCCGGTTCTGAGGCCGGGCGGGTCCCGGTTCTGAGGCCGGGCGGGTCCCGGCTGTGAGGCCCGGGCGGTCCCGGTTGTGAGGCCCGGGGTGTCCCGGAGGGTCCCGGTTGTGGGGCCCGGCAGGCCCCGGCTGTGAGGCCCGGCAGGCCCCGGCTGTGGGGCCCGGCAGGCCCCGGGGTGGCTTCAGACGCGGTCGTGGCTGCGGTGGGTGAAGGGCCGGCGGTGGTGGCGGTGCTGGGGCCTGAGCCCGGGGCTGTGTCCCCGAGCGGAGGGACAGGGGGCCCTGGTGAGGGACAGGGGCCCTGGGGAGGGACAGGGGCCCTGGTGAAGGGACAGGGGGCCCTGGTGAAGGGACAGGGGGCCCTGGCGAGGGGACAAGGGGCTGAAGGCTCTGCTCTCCCCGCAGCTCCAAGCCCAGCTGGGCCGACCAGGTGGAAGAGGAGGGCGGAGAGGACGGTGAGTGACTCCTGACCCATTCCCTGCCCCTTTTTCTCCTGCTCCTCCTCCTGTCGGTGACATTTCCTGGCCTCACCTCCTTCGTTCCCCCCGTTCCAGGGGCTCAGGAGGCCCAGGGGGGTTGGAGCAGCTGACATTTCTTGGCTTTTTGACCTTTTTCTTCACTTAGGGGAGGAAGCATGGCACCTCCTCCCTGCGGGGAGAGGCTGTGTGGGGGTGTGGGGCTCCTGCCCCCCTCTGCGGGGCTCCTGCCCCCCTCTGCAGGGCTCCTGTCCCCTCTGTGGGGCTCCCCCCAAGCGAGGGGGTGACTCTCCCCCTTCTCTTCCCGCAGACAAATGCATCACCAGCGACCTGCTGAAGGACATCCCCCTGCCGGGGGTGCTGGGGGGCAGCCTCAGCGCCGAGGCCGAGCTGCTGAAGGGAGGTGAGAGGCTGGGGGGAGGGGCTGTTTTCCTGCCACCTCCCTCCCCCCCTCTGTGGGACATTGTCCCATTGTCCCCACCCCCCTTCTCTCTCCCCACAGGCCCACTCCCCTCCCCGAAAGAACTCATCAATGGGAACATCAAAACCATCACCGAGTATCGTGAGGAGGAGGACGGGCGCAAGGTGAAGGTGAGCAGCGTGTCCCCTTGTCCCCCCTCTCATTGTTGGGGTTCACTCCCTGCCTGCTGCTCTGGGCACCCCCAGATGTGGCACTTGGAGGGGGGGTGTGGGGGCACATCTGCCATCCCTTCGCCTCCGCAGATCATCCGCACCTTCCGCATCGAAACCAGGAAGGCTTCCAAGGCCGTGGCCCGTCGGAAGGTGAGCAGGGAGGGCTCCCCTTCATCTCCCAGCCCTCTGCACCCATCATCATCCTCATCAATCTCCCAACCACCCCCTCGTGGGGGAGCATTTCCCTTCCTGCTCCACGTTTAGTGATTTTTTTTTGGGGGGGGGGGGCCCGTTTTTCTCCCCAGAACTGGAAGAAATTTGGCAACTCGGAGTTTGACGCCCCCGGACCCAACGTGGCCACCACCACGGTGAGCGACGATGTCTTCATGACCTTCATCACCAGCAAGGAGGTGAGGTGGGCTTGGTGGGAGCTCCTGGGGCCAGGGGTGGGGGATCTCTGGTGATAACTCATGGGTCAGACCAGGCTGGGGCTCTGGGAGGACAGCAGGACAGGGTGACCCAAGAGCCACCAACGTGCCCTGGTGGCCAAGAAGGCCGATGGCTCCTGGGCTGTGTGAGGAGGAGTGTGGGCAGCAAGTGGAGGAAGGTTCTCCTCCCCTTCTCCTCTGCCCTGCTGAGGCCTCAGCTGGAATCTGGGGTCCAGTTTGGGGGCTCCCCAGTTCCAGAGGGCCATGGAGCTACTGGAGAGAGCCCAGCTCCTGTGGGATCTGCTCTGGGATCCTGCTCCAGCAGGGGGTGGCACTGGAGGAGCACCCCAGCTCCCTTCCCACCCCCCAACTCTGTGACTCTACGGGTGCGTGGACTCAGGGGTGTCTCTGTCCCCCAGGACCTGAACTGCCAGGAGGAGGAGGACCCCATGAACAAGCTGAAGGGGCAGAAGATCGTCTCCTGCCGGATCTGCAAGGGTGACCACTGGACCACCCGCTGTCCCTACAAGGACACCTTGGGGCCCATGCAGAAGGAGTTGGCCGAGCAGCTGGGGCTGTCCACGGGCGAGAAGGAGAAGCTGCCTGGAGGTGAAGCACCCCTTTCTCCTGAGCTAAAAAAGGGGGATCACCACCTCCCTGTGGCTGTGGGTGGCTTCACCTCCTGCCTGTCCCCTTCCCTGTCCCACAGAGCCAGAGCCCGTGCAGGCTCAGCAGAGCAAGACGGGCAAGTACGTCCCCCCGAGCTTGCGCGACGGAGCCAGCCGCCGCGGCGAGTCCATGCAGCCCAACCGCAGGGGTGAGTCAAGTTGGGGCTCTCCTTGGTGTGGGGGACCCCCTTCCCTGCTTCCCCCCCTGACTCCCCTCGTCCTCTTTCCCCAGCTGATGACAACGCCACCATCCGTGTCACCAACCTGTCGGAGGACACGCGCGAGACTGATCTCCAGGAGCTCTTCCGGCCCTTTGGTTCCATCTCTAGGATCTATTTAGCCAAGGATAAAACCACTGGGCAGTCCAAGGTTGGGCACAGAGGGGATTTTTTCCCCTTTTGGGGGGGTCTGAGGAAGGAGGCCCCCCACTTCCTCTCACCCCCTTTCATTTCCTCCCACCCCCAGGGTTTTGCCTTCATCAGCTTCCACCGCCGGGAAGACGCGGCCCGAGCCATCGCCGGAGTCTCCGGGTTTGGCTACGACCACCTCATCCTCAACGTGGAATGGGCCAAGTAAGTGCTGGGGAGGGGTGGCTTAGAGGACTGGGGGGGCTCTGTCCATGTTGGGGGGTCCACACCTGTCCCCCCCACTTTTCCTTACCACACTCTTCCTCCTCCACAGGCCCTCCACCAACTGAATCCCGTGCCGCGCCGGCTCCTGGCGAGAGCCATCGGCGCTTCTAAATAAAGATGCACGGTCTGGTATGCACTGAGGTGTTGAGATCTGAGCTGGGGACGGGGGTGAAACCAGGCAGGGAGTGGCCCTGTCCCCGTCCCTGTCCCCACACTGTGCCGCAGTGCCACCGTTCCTTGGATTTTAGGCTCGTTCCCAGCTTTTCAGCAAGGAAAAAGGGGGGTTTCTGCCCAAAAAAGGGGCGACACGAGGTCCTGCTTGTGCTTACAGCTTTAATCCCTCTTCTCCCGCGTTCCTGCCACCCTGCCCAGGGGGGAAGAACACGCCCAGGGGCCACCCTGAGCCAGATGACCACCTCAACCCCTATACAGGGAGCGTTGGGCCACCCTTGAGGAGCTTTGGGCCATGCTGGGAAGCACTGGGCCACCCTTGAGGAGCTTTGGGCCACCGCTGGGAAGCGTTGGGCCACCTCTGGGGTGCTTTGGGCCATCCTGGAGAGCTTTGGGCCACCCTTGAGGAGCTTTGGGCCACCCTTGGGGACCTTCAGGCCTCCCCTGGGAAGCGGTGGGCCACCCTTGGAAAGCTTTGAGCCACCCCATGGAAGCTTTGGGCAGCTTCAGGCCACCCTTGGGGAGCTTCAGGCCACCCTAGGGAGCTTTAGGCCACCCTTGAGGAGCTTTGGGCTGTGCTGGAAAGCGTTGGGCCACCCTTGAGGAGCTTTAGGTCACGCTTGAGGAGCTTTGGGCCATGCTGGAGAGCTTTAGGCTGCCCTTGAGGAGCTTTGGGCTGTGCTGGAAAGCGTTGGGCCACCCTTGAGGAGCTTTAGGTCATGCTTGAGGAACTTTGGGCCACCTTGAGGAGTTTTGGGTCACCTTGGGGACCTTGAGGCCATGCTGGGAAGCTTTGGGCCACCCTTGAGGAGCTTTGGGCCATTCTTGAGGAGCTTTGGGCCACCTTGAGTAGCTTTGAGCCATGCTGGAGAGCTTTGGGCCACCCTTGAGGTCCTTTAGGCCACTGTGGGAAGCGTTGGGCCACCTTGAGGAGCTTTGGGCCACCCTTGAGGACCTTTAGGCCATGCTAGGAAGCTTTGGGCCACACTTGAGGAGCTTTGGGCCACCTTTGAGGAGCTTTGAGCCATGCTGGAGAGCGTTGGGCCACCTTGAGGAGCTTTGGGCCACCCTTGGAGAGCTTTGGGCCACCCTTGAGGACCTTTAGGCCATGTTAGGAAGCGTTGGGTCACCCTTGGGGAGCTTTGGGCCATGCTAGGAAGCGTTGGGCCACCTTGAGGAGCTTTGAGCCATGCTGGGAAGCATTGGGCCATCTTTGAGGAGCTTTGGGCCACCTTGAGGAGCTTTGGGCCATCTTTGAGGAGCTTTGGGCCACCTTGGGGAGCTTTGGGCCATGCTGGAGAGCGTTGGGCCCCCCTTGAGGAGCTTTGGGCCCCCTTGAGGAGCCCTGGTCCCCCCTGGTGCCCTCTCAGGCCACCGGCCGCATCTCCACCTCTTCCCCCTGGGCAGCACCGGCGCCGCCGCGGCAGCAGCTGCGGGCGCAGTCGGCGAGGGCGGCGTAGAGCAGTGGCTGGAGGCAGATGTTGAGGTTCACCAGGACCTTACAGACCTGGGCAGCGGCGTGGATGACCTTGGAGACCCCGCAATTCTCCGTGCCGGGCCGTAACAACCGCCTCCAGAGATTGAGGTTCCGAAATAGGTGATAGGGGAGGTAGGAGAAGGCATAAAGAGCAATCCCTGCCCCCACCAACACCCCCACCTTCCTTTTTTCCTCCCACCCCAGCTTCTCGTTCCTCCAAACCACCCCCACCACGGCGCCGTACGCCGCCGCCGTGACCCCGAACGGCACCGCGCACCCCAACCCCGCCGCCGCCAAACTGTACCCGTAAAACGCCCTCAGCCTCCCCTCCGCCGCGCTCCCCAAACACTCCACCTGCCCCCCGACTTCCTCCAGCCCCGAGAAATAAAGGGTGGGCGCTGCCAACCCCGCCGCCAGCACCCACACTCCGGCGCTGAGCGCGGCGGCGCGGCGCGGCCGGAGGCGCCCGCGGGTGCGCAGCGGGTGGACGATGGCCAGGTAGCGGTTGAGGCTGATGCAGGTGAGGAAGAAGATGCCACCGTAGAGGTTGGCGGTGAAGAGGAAGCGTTCCAGCTTGCAGAGGGTGGCACCGTAGGGCCAGGTTTTTGGGGGGCGGTAATAGGCTGCCAAAAAAGGGAGGGAGAGGGAGTAGAGGACCCCGGTGAGGGCGAGGTGGAAGGCGTAGACGGCGCCGCTGTGCCAGGGCTGCGCGGCGGCGAGGTGGCGGCACGCGGCCGCGGCGTTGCCAACCAGGGCCGGAGGGAACTGGAGGGCGAGGATGGGCCACAGGGATTCCTGGATGGAGCTGAAGTTGCCGCAGGGGGCGGTCATGGTTGGTGGGGGGGGCGCAGCAGGACACCCCCTTTCCTCTTCTTGGTTTCTTTTGGTGGCCCCAAACGGTTGGGGGGACACAGCAGGACACCCCCTTTCGTCCTCTTGGCTTCTTTCGGGGGCCCCAAACGTTGGAAGTGGTGAAGGTCTGGTCCCCCTTTGTCCCTTGGGGGACACAGCAGGACCCCCTCTCCTCCTCTTGGCTTCTTTTGGGGGCCCCAAATGCTGGGGGGACAAAGCAGGGTCCCCCTTCCCCTTCTTGGCTTCTTCTGGTGGCCCCAAATGCTGGGGGGAAGTGGGGAAGGTTGGGGTGAGGTTGTCTGGATCCCCTTTGTCCCTTGGGGGGACACAGCAGGACCCCCCTTCCTCTTCTTGGCTTCTTCTGGTGGCCCCAAATGTTTGGGGGGGTACAGCAGGACCCCCCCTTTCCCCTTCTGGTGGCCCCAAACGTTTGGGGGGGGAAGTGGGGAAGGTTGGGGTGAGGTCTGGTCCCCCTTTGCCTGCAGCCCCCCAAGTTTCGCCCCACTCACCCCCTCGCCGTCCGCGCTCGCGTCCCTCGGTCACAAGGTTTGGGGGGGGACACACACACAAAGAGGGGGGGTTCTGTGGGTACTTCCTCTTCTTAAAGGGCACTGCCCATGCTGGAAAAAGGGGGGGGGACCCCACTTCCCCAATCCCCCCCAACTTCACTTCCCCAATCCCCCCCGCAGCCACGGGCGGTTCCACGCAGTTTATTGCATAGGGACAAAGCTGGGGAGGGGGTGGCCCCCCATTTCCCCCCTCCCCACCACAGTTTGCACTGGGACAAAACTGGGGAGGGGGTGGCCCCCCATTTTCCCCCTCCCCCCCCCAACAGTCTGGGTGCCTCCGTCACCGTTTCCCTTTCTTGGCCCGCCGGAAAATCATCTTCCTCTTCATCATCATCACCTTCCCTCGCCCCTTCGGCCTCGGGGTGGCCCCCCCCTGGGGTTTGGGGGGGGGTTTTGGGGTCCCCCGGGGTTGGGAACCCCTCGGTGCCTTTTGGGGGGCGTTGGGGGGCTGCTGCTGGCGGCGGCGGCGGCGTTTGCGGAGCGGGGCAGAGCCCGAGGAGCTTCGCTTCCTCTTGGTGCGGGCGGGGAAGAGATCTTGGGGTGTGGGGGTATGGGGGGGAAGAGACCCCAAAAAAAAGGGGGTTCAGTGGGGAAAAAGGGGGTGTGGGGTGCAAGGGGGGGGTGTGGGGTGCAGGGGGGGGGTGTGGGGGGTGTGTCAGAGCGTTTACTTTGAACCAAAAATCATGGGGAGGTCAAGGTTTTTTTGCGTCATCAGCCACGATCTGGGGGGGATTGGGGGGGGATTGAGGGGTACAGAGGGGGATTGGGGGGTACAGGGGGAGATTGGGGGTACGGGGGGGGTACAGTGGGAGATGGGGGGTACAGAGGGGGGATTGGGGGGTACAGGAGTGGAGATTGGGGGATACAGGGGGAATGGGGGTGTACAGGGGAGGTTGAGGGGTACGGGGGGAGATTGGGGGGTACAGAGGGGAGGTTGGGGGATACAGGGGGGGATTGGGGGGGACTGAGGGGTACAGGGGGGGATTGGGAGGCATTGGGGGGGTAGAGGGGGGAGATTGGGGGTACAGGGGGAGATTGAGGGGTACGGGGGGATTGGGGGATATGGAGGGGGAAGATTGGGGGTATGGAGGGGGAAGATTGGGGGTACAGAGGGGGATTGGGGGGAATGGGGGGACTGGGGGTTTTGTGGGGGGTACAGGGGGAGGATTGGGGGGTACAGGGGAGATTGGGGGGTACAGGGGGCATGGGGGAGATTGGGGGTCACGGGGGGGGATTGGGAGGGATTGGGGGATAGAGGGGGGAGATTGGGGGTACAGGGGGAGATTGAGGGGTACGGGGGGATTTGGGGGTACAGGGGGGGACTGGGGGTACAGGGGGGGATTGAGGGGTACAGATGGGAGATTGAGGGGGATTGGGGGGTACAGGGGGGGAAGATGGATTGGGGGGAACGGGGGGGGATTGGCGGTACAGGGGGGGGATTGGGGGTACGGGGGGGGTACAGGGGGGTAATTGGGGGTACAGGCCCCCCCCGGCTCACCTGGGTCGGGCTCCTCGCCCACCTCCCGCCGGAAATACTCGGCCTCGCTCTCCTCCGACGCCTCCGGCTGCTGCGGGGGCGCCCCCGGCTCCTCGGCGTCGCTGTCGCCATCCCGCGGGTGGATCCCGCGGATCCCGGCCAGGCTCCGCGCCCTGCGGGGCCACGGGGGCACTGACGGACCCCGGGCACTGGATCCCAGTGCTGGGGATCCCAGTGCTGGGGGATCCCACTGACACCGGATCCCAGTGCTGGGGGATCACACTGACACCGGATCCCAGTGGTGGGGGATCCCACTGACACCGGATCCCAGTGGTGGGGGATCCCACTGACACCGGATCCCAGTGCCGCTGGATCCCACTGACACCAGATCCCAGTGCTGCTAGATCCCCCCGACACCAGATCCCAGCACTGCTGGATCCCACTGCCGCTGGATCCCAGCACTGCCAGACCCCTGTGCCACCAGATCCCGGCACTGCTGGATCCCAGCACTGCTGGATCCCAGACCTTGGATCCCAGCACTGTTGGCTTCCACTGCCACCGGATCCTGGCACTGCTGGATCCCACTGACTCCAGATCCCCCTGCCACCCAATCCTGGCACTGCTGGATCCCACTGACGCCGGATCCCAACACTGCTGGATCCCCCTGCCACCGGATCCTGGCACTGCTGGATCCCAGACCCTGGATCTCAGCACTGCTGGATCCCACTGCCACTGGATCCCAGCACTGCCAGACCCCCTGCCACTGGATCCCACCGACACCGGATCCTGGTGCTACTGGATGCCACTAACGCTGGATCCCCGCGCTGCTGAATGCCACTGCCACCAGACCCCAGCGCTGCCGGATGTCACCGCCACCGGGTGCCACCAGATCCCCCCGCCACCGGATCCCAGTGCCACCAGATCCCCCCCAGCCCTCACCTGTGAGCCTCCCGCTGCCGCCGCTTGCGCTCCACGTCCTCCTCCTGCTTCCGCCGCCGCTCCGCCTTCAGCCTCAGCTTCTCCTCCTTCCTCGCCAGCATCTCCCTCACCTCCTCCTCCCCTTTGTGCACTGCCACCACCACGAGGGACCCGTGAGCCACGTGTCCCTTGTCCCCACACCCCCCCCCAAGGGCTGGCACTCACCGAAGCCGTGGTACAACACGTTGCCCTGCGCCAACCCCTCCTCCACCTTCACCAGCTGCAGCGTCATGCGGGGCCCGATCTACGGGGGAAGGACGCGTGGGGTCAAGGCTCAGTGACGTCCCCACCGCCGGCGGTGACACCGCGGTGGCACCGCCACCGACCTCGGTGAGGCGCACGGCGCTCTGCTGCGCCCTCATGTTGCCCCGGCCGGCGTACGCCTGCGGCAGCTCCAGGACGTTGTGGGTGCCATCCTGCTCCGCCTCGCTCTCCGAGAGGTTTATGTCCCTAAGAGTTGGGGACACGAAGAGTTGGGGACAACCCAAGGGGGGCGTTGTCCCCTCTTGTCCCCCTCCCCACGTACTTCACCAGCAGCTCGCTGATGTCCTCCAAGCGATTCATGTTGGGGAACTTCTCCTGCAGGAGCTTCTTCAAGCCTTTGCTGACACCCACGGGCACGACCTTCACGCTGCTGCGAGGAGGAGGAGGAGGAGGAGGAGGAAGAGGAAGAGGAGGAGGAAGGGGTGGGTGCTGGGACGTGGGGTGCAGGGTGTCCCCCCAAAATCAAGGGGGGGTTTCACTCACTAATGCCTGAAATCCAGGAGCTGCGTCTCAGCGTTGTAGGTGATGAGTAAACATCTCTTGATGTTGTTGAGGTTGACCTGAGGAGGAGGAGGGAGACAGACTGGAGTCCTCCCAGTTCAACCAGTAACCCAGTGGCCTGAAAATAAACCCTGGATTCGAGGGGTGGCGTCCCCAGGACTGTCACCTCCCTGCTCCTGCTGGCCACGCACAAGCCAAGGATGCTGGTGGCCACCTTGGTGGCTCCTCTTCAACTGCTGTCAACCAAACCCTTCCCATCTCCTCCCAGTTTGGGACCACCACCTCCCAGTTCCATTAACTGAACCCCAGGGAATGGCAGGAGGAGGTGGCGCAGGTGCCACGCTGGGTGTCCCCGCGCTGTCCCTTACCCTGTGGACGTTGATGGAGGGGAACATGTTCTGGAACATGCTGGCCATGAGCTTGACCTGGATCTGCTGGAGGCCGAAGTTGCTGAGGACCAGGAGGGGGTGGTGGGTGAACTGCTGCTCGTGCATGCGGTGGCGCTTGAGGGACGACACCACGTCCTTGATGAGCGAGTACTGGGGGGACAGGGGGACAGCGGGGAGGGTGAGGAGGGGGGACAGCGAGGAGGAGGAAGAGGGGGGGGACATCATGGAGGATGAAGAAGGTGGGGGGACATCAAGGATGAGGAAGGTGGGGGACACCAAGGAGGATGAGGAAGGGGGGGACACCGAGGAGGAGGAAGGGGGACATCGAGGAGGAGGAAGGGGGACAGTGAGGAGGAAGAGGAAGGGGGACATCAAGGATGAGGAAGGGGGGACACCAAGGATGAGGAAAGGGGGACATCAAGGAGGATGAAGAAGGTGGGGGACACCAAGGAGGATGAAGAAGGTGGGGGACACCAGGGAGGAAGAGGAAGGTGGGGACACCAAGGAGGAGGAAGGGGGGACACCAAGGAGGAGGAAGGGGGGACATCAAGGAGGATGAGGAAGGGGGGGGGGGACACCAAGGAGGAAGAGGAAGGGGGGGACACCAAGGAGGAGGAGGAAGAGGGGGGGGACACCAGTGAGGAAGGTGGGGGACACCAGGGAGGATGAAGAAGGGGGGACACCGAGGAGGAGGAGGAAGGGGGGGACACCAAGGAGGATGATGAAGGTGGGGGACACCGAGGAGGAGGAGGAAGGGAGGACACCAGGGAGGATGAAGAAGGGGGGACACTGCCCCTTGCAGCAGCAGGGAATGAGGGGGGGTCCCGTGTGCACCCACCTCCGTCACCCTGAACGTCAGCGTTGGGCCCCCGGGCAGGCGGAAGAGTTTCTGTGAAAGGGGGGGGAGGAAGCACTGGTGTCCCACTGGTGTCCCACTGGTGTCCCCCCCACTGGTGTCCCCCCCCACTGGTGTCCCCCCCCACGGCTGTCCCACTGGTATCCCCACTGCTGTCCCCCCAGTGCCCCACTGGTGTCCCCACTGGTGTCCCCCCCACTGGTGTCCCCCTGCTGTTCCCACTCGTGTCCCCCCCCAGTGGTGTCCCCACTGCTGCTGTCCCCCCGGTGCCCCACTGGTGTCCCCCCCCACTGGTGCCCCACTGCTGCCCCCACCTGCTGTCCCCACTGGTGCCCCACTGGTGTCCCCCCCACTGGTGCCCCTCTGCTGTCCCCACTGGTGCCCCACTGGTGTCCCCCCCACTGGTGCCCCTCTGCTGTCCCCACTGGTGTCCCCACTGGTGCCCCACTGCTGTCCCCACTGGTGCCCCTCTGCTGTCCCACTGGTGTCCCCACTGCTGTCCCACTGGTGCCCCTCTGCTGTCCCCACCAGTGTCCCCACTGGTGCCCCTCTGCTGTCCCCACCAGTGTCCCCACTGGTGCCCCTCTGCTGTCCCCCTGGTGCCCCTCTGCTGTCCCCACTGATGTCCCCACTGCTGTCCCCCTGCTGTCCCCAGCACAGACCCACCACTGCGTTCACCTCTCACCCAATCCCTGCCCGACCTCAGCTCCGTTTTATCCCCCCCAGCACCCCCCAAAACGAGGCAAACCCCCCCAAAACCCCCCCCAGCACCCCTCACCCCACCACAGGACCCCCCCAAACCCCAGGGGCCGCCAAGGGGGGGCTCCCCCCACTCACCAAACTGACGCTGGAGGACGATTTGCTGAACACCAAGAAGTGTGTCACCCCCAGGGGCCCCGCCACCGCCACAAAATCCTTCAGCGAATTTTTTCTCCGCACCTACGGCACAAATTGCTCAAACCCCAAGTTTTTTCCCCCATAAAAGAACCCCCCCTTTTTTTACTGAGGGCCCCCCCTTTTTTTTTGGCTGACCTGGAGGGCTCGGGCTGTGTAGGGCTCCATGACCCTGCGGACGTCGGCCAGGAGCTGCCGCAGGTTCTTGCCCGCGCGCCCCCGGTGGAAGACGAAGGAGTGGGGGACGGCGGCGAAGTCCTGCTGGGCGCTGTGCGCCGCCGCCGCCCGCTGCTTCTTCTGGTGCTTGCTCTGAAAATGGGGGGGGGGGGACATAGGGTTGATCCCCTCCTGGCCCCCCCAGGGGGTCCCAATCCCTTCCAGTCTCTCATCCCACCCCAAGGGGTCAACCCCAGGGCCCCTCCATCCCTTTCTGCCCCCCAGGAGGGTCCAGTCCCTGGGATAAAGGGGTCCCCCCAGTCCCTTCCAGTCTCCAACCCCAAGGGCTCAACCCCTGGGCCCCTCCAACCCCTCCTGACCCCCAGGAGGGCCCAATCCTTGGGATAAAGGGGCCCCCCCATCCCCTCCTGGGCCCCCCAGGGGGTCCCAATCCCTTCCAGTCTCTCACTCCATCCCAAGGGGGCAACTCCTGGGCACCTCCAGCCCCTCCTGACCCCCAAGAGGGGCCAATCCCAGTACAACCAGCCCCCCCCATCCCCTTCTGCCCCCCAGGAGGGCCCCAATCCCTTCCAGTCTCCCATCCCACCCCAAGGGGTCAACCCAGGGCCCCTCCATCCCCTCCTGCCCCCCAGGAGGGGCAAATCCTTGGGATAAAGGGGTCCCCCCAGTCCCTTCCAGTCTCCAACCCCAAGGGCTCAACCCCAGGGCCCCTCCAGCCCCTCCTGACCCCCAGGAGGGCCCAATCCTTGGGATAAAGGGGCCCCCCATCCCCTCCTGGCCCCCCTCAGGGGGCCCCAATCCCTTCCAGTCTCCCATCCCACCCAAGGGCTCAACCCCAGGGCCCCTCCATCCCCTCCTGACCCCCAGGAGGGCCCAATCCTTGGGATAAAGGGGCCCCTCCATCCCCTCCTGCCCCCCAAGAGGGGCCAATCCTTGGGATAAAGGGGTCCCCTCCTCCCCAACCCCAAGGGTTCAACCCCCGGGCACCTCCAGGCCCCCAGGAGGGCCCAATCCTTGGGATAAAGGGGCCCCCCCATCCCCTCCTGGCCCCCCCCAGGGGGCCCCAATCCCTTCCAGTCTCTCACTCCACCCCAAGGGGTCAACCCCTGGGACCCTCCAGCCTCTCCTGAGCCCCAAGAGGGGCCAATCCCAGTACAACCAGCGCCCCCAGCCCCTCCAGCCCCCCCCCATCCCCTCCAGCCCCCCAAGAGGGTCCAATCCCAGTACAGCCAGCCCCCCCCATCCCCTCCTGCCCCCCCAGGGGGCCCCAATCCCTTCCAGTCTCTTGCTCCATCCCAAGGGGTCAACCCAGGGCCCCTCCATCCCTTTCTGCCCCCCCAGGAGGGTCCAGTCCCTGGGATAAAGGGCCCCCCCCCCCAATCCCTTCCAGTCCCCAACCCCAAGGGCTCAACCCCTGGGCCCCTCCAACCCCTCCTGACCCCCAGGAGGGCCCAATCCTTGGGATAAAGGGGCCCCCCCATCCCCTCCTGGGCCCCCCAGGGGGTCCCAATCCCTTCCAGTCTCTCACTCCATCCCAAGGGGGCAACTCCTGGGCACCTCCAGCCCCTCCTGACCCCCAAGAGGGGCCAATCCCAGTACAACCAGCCCCCCCCATCCCCTTCTGCCCCCCAGGAGGGCCCCAATCCCTTCCAGTCTCCCATCCCACCCCAAGGGGTCAACCCAGGGCCCCTCCATCCCCTCCTGCCCCCCAGGAGGGGCAAATCCTTGGGATAAAGGGGTCCCCCCAGTCCCTTCCAGTCTCCAACCCCAAGGGCTCAACCCCAGGGCCCCTCCAGCCCCTCCTGACCCCCAGGAGGGCCCAATCCTTGGGATAAAGGGGCCCCCCATCCCCTCCTGGCCCCCCTCAGGGGGCCCCAATCCCTTCCAGTCTCCCATCCCACCCAAGGGCTCAACCCCAGGGCCCCTCCATCCCCTCCTGACCCCCAGGAGGGCCCAATCCTTGGGATAAAGGGGCCCCTCCATCCCCTCCTGCCCTCCAAGAGGGGCCAATCCTTGGGATAAAGGGGTCCCCTCCTCCCCAACCCCAAGGGTTCAACCCCCGGGCACCTCCAGGCCCCCAGGAGGGCCCAATCCTTGGGATAAAGGGGCCCCCCCATCCCCTCCTGGCCCCCCCCAGGGGGCCCCAATCCCTTCCAGTCTCTCACTCCATCCCAAGGGGTCAACTCCTGGGACCCTCCAGCCCCTCCTGAGCCCCAAGAGGGGCCAATCCCAGTACAACCAGTGCCCCCAGCCCCTCCAGCCCCCCCCCATCCCCTCCAGCCCCCCAAGAGGGTCCAATCCCAGTACAGCCAGCCCCCCCCATCCCCTCCTGCCCCCCCAGGGGGCCCCAATCCCTTCCAGTCTCTTGCTCCATCCCAAGGGGTCAACCCAGGGCCCCTCCATCCCTTTCTGCCCCCCCAGGAGGGTCCAGTCCCTGGGATAAAGGGCCCCCCCCCCCAATCCCTTCCAGTCCCCAACCCCAAGGGCTCAACCCCTGGGCCCCTCCATCCCCTCCAGCCCCCCAGGAGGGCCCAATCCCAGTACAACCAGCCCCCCCCCATTCCCTCCTGCCCCCCAGGGGGCTCCAATCCCTTCCAGTCTCCCA
This sequence comes from Podargus strigoides, assembly GCA_028020825.1. Classification (NCBI taxonomy): domain Eukaryota; kingdom Metazoa; phylum Chordata; class Aves; order Caprimulgiformes; family Podargidae; genus Podargus; species Podargus strigoides. The sequence goes on from JAQJZH010000049.1 coordinate 49,873, forward strand.
TCCCACCCCAAGGGGTCAACCCAGGGCCCCTCCATCCCTTTCTGCCCCCCAGGAGGGTCCAGTCCCTGGCATAAAGGGCGCCCCCCCCCCCAATCCCTTCCAGTCTCCAACCCCAAGGGCTCAACCCCCGGGCCCCCCCATCCCCTCCTGCCCCCCCCCAGGGGGCCCCAATCCCTTCCAGTCTCTCACTCCATCCCCAAGGGCTCAACCCCTGGGCCCCTCCAGCCCCCCAGGAGGGCCCAATCCCCGGTACAACCGAGCCCCCCATCTCCTCCTTTGCCCCTTGGGAAGGGCCAGGCCCCGATCCCCTCTTTCCCGCCCCCCTCGGGAAGGCCTGAGCCCCCTATCCCCGGTACAACCGGGCCCCCATCCCCTCCTGCGCCCTCAGCAGGGCCCAATCCCCGCTCCCCGGGACAGCCCAGCTCCCCCTCACCCCAAGGACCGGATCCCGGGGCCTCTCCGCGCTCCGGGGCCGCCCCCACCCCCACTCCCTCTCCCTCTCCCTCCCCCTCCCCCTCCCCCCCCCCCCACCCCGAGCCCCGGTTCCCCCCTCCCCGTGTCCCCAGTCCCGCTCCCGCCCGTGCCTTGCTCGGCCGCCCCATCCCGCCGCCGCCACCACGTGGTCACGGCCACTTCCGGTGTCCTCATCCGGGTACTTCCGGCGTTCGCATCCGGGTACTTCCGGTGTTCACCTTCCCGCCATCCGGGTACTCCCGGGCCGTCACTTCCGGTCGGTCCCTGCCCGCCGAGCCCCCGGGCCCCCGCCCCGCGTTCCGCCCCCCCCCCCGTTGTCGTGGTCCCCCCCCCGTTTCCCCCCCACCCCCCCGGTCCCCGCAGCACCGCGGGGACCCCCCCCCCGCTCCAGTCCGGCCCAGTCCGGCCCAGTTCGGCCCAGTTCGGCCCGGCCCGGCCCGGCCCGGCCCTCCCTGCTCCCACCATGGCGGGGGGGGGGTGAGGCCTGAGGGGCCGGGGCCTCCTCGCGACCCCCCCCGGTCCCTGCGAACCCCCCGGTGCCGCCGGCGCGAAGGTCAGTGCGGGGGGGCGGCGGGGGGAGGTGAAGTCAAACGCTTTATTGGAGACCCCCCCCCCCCCACCAGAACAACCCCCAGGGCCCCCAAAGGCCCTCTCCGACACCCCCAAACCCCCCCCAGGCTCCCCAACATCCCCTGAGCCCCCCAAAGGCCCCCCAGGGCCCCCAAAGGCCCTCTCCGACACCCCCAAATCCCCCCCCAGGCTCCCCAACATCCCCAGAGCCCCCCTGGGCTCCCCAGGTCCCGTCCCCCCCAACACCTCCAGTACCCCCAGAGCCCCTCTGGGCTCCCCAGTACCCCCAGAGGCCCCTCAGAGACCCCCCCCAACACCTCCAGGTCCCCCAGAGCCCCTCTCTGGGCTCCCCAGAGCTCCCCCAAATCCCCTGGGGTCCCCCCAACACCTCCAGGTCTCCCCCCCCGAGATGCCCCCCCCAGGCTTCCTAAGAACCCCAGAGCCCCCCTGGGCTCCCCAGTACCCCCAGAGACCCCTCAGAGGACCCCCAACACCTCCAGGTCCCCCTGAGCCCCCTCAGAGGACCCCAATACCTCCAGGTCCCCCAGAGCCCCTCTCTGGGCTCCCCAGAGCTCCCCCAAATCCCCTGGGGTCCCCCCCAACACCCCCAGGCTCTCCAGGTCCCCCAGAGTCCTTCCCCCCGGCTCCTCAAAGCCCCCCAGGGCTCCCCAAAGCCCCCCCAGATCTCTCTCTATCCCAGTTCCTCACCCCTTAAGGTTCTCCTAACCCCTCTGAGGCTCCCCCAAGACTCCCCTCAGCCCCTTCCCAGGCTCCCCAACTCCCCCCTGGGCTCCCCAACTCCCCCCAGTCCCATCCCAGGCTCCCCAACTCCCCCCCAGGCTCCCCAATTCCCCCCAGGACTCCCTTAACCCCTCCCCAGGCTCCCCAACTCCCCCCTAGGCTCCCCCAGCCCCCCCTAGGCTTCCCAACTGCCCTCTAGGGTCCCCCCAAATCCCCCCCCAGGCTCCCCAACTCCCTCTAAGACTCCCCCAGTTCCATCCCAGGCTCCCCAACTCCCCCCCAGGCTCCCCAACTCCCCCCAAGTCTCCCCCAGTTCCATCCCAGGCTCCCCAACTCCCCCCCAGGCTCCCCAATTCCCTGCCAGGACTCCCTTAACCCCATCCCAGGCTCCCCAACTCCCCCCAGTCCCATCCCAGGCTCCCCAACTCCCCCCAAGATTCTTCTTCAGCCCCCCCCCCAGGCTGCCCCCCCCCTATTTCCCCATCCATCACAGGACTCAGCCTCACTGGGACCCCATCCTGCCGGGACATCCCCCCCCTCTTTCTTCCTCCGTCACCCCAAGGGGACGCATTCAGCCACCGGTGCCCGCCGTGAGTGCCACCAGGAGACCCCAAACCCACAACCCTGCCATCGAGTCACCCTCTTTTTTGGGGTGAGGGGCGTCCCCTTTTGGCTTAGAAGGGGGTGACCCTCCTCCGGAAGCAGCCGCAGGTGAGGCAGCGCAAGACGGCGACGCTGAAGTGGAAGAGGGAACCGTAGCGGAAGAGGAGGCGGTGGTAGGACCTCACCGAGAGGTCCCCGGAGGGGTCGGCGTACTTGAGGGCCACCAAGGGCGTGTAGAGAGCGTTGGTTTGCGTGCGGAACGCCGGGCGGTCGGACTCGATCACGGCCACGACGGCCTGGGAGCGGACAAAGAAATGGGGGGGGACCTCAAGGAGAAGTTTGGGGTCGTAACCCCTCTTCTCCAACCTTCAACGTGGTGTCCCCCCCCCAAAAAAAAAACCTCAGCCACGGCCACCGGGCTCTGTCCCAACGTGGAGAAGATTTCTTGGGACGCCGGTAAATAAACGTCCTTGAAGTAGCTCAAGGTGGTTGGGTCTACACCGGGGAACTCGGAGCGAGAAACTTCCTCCATCAACTTCATCTCAAACTCCGTGTTCACGGGACCTGGTTCCACCATGGAGACGCTGTGGGGTTGGGGTCACTCTTGGGTCACTTTGGGGTGTCCCCCCCCCCTCACTGTGGTGGCCCATCTCTGGATGCTCACAAGATGTTGAACTGCAGGAGCTGCACGGCCAAGCTCTCGCAGAACCCTTCCACGGCGAACTTGGAGGCAGCGTAGACGTCGTTGAAGACGATGCCTATGGGTGGGGAAGGTGCTGAGCTCAACGAGACCCCCCCCTCAAAGTGACACCCCCAACCCAGTAGACCCCCCCCCCTCAACCTCACCCTGCAGCCCCATGACGCTGCTGATGACCACGATGTGACCGCTCTGGCGCCGTTTCATGTCGGGGAGGACGGCTTTGATCATCCTCACGGCGCCAAAGAAGTTGGTCTCGAAGATGTTCTTCATCTCCTCCACGCTGATGCTCTCCACCGGCCCCACGTGCCCCACGCCGGCGTTGTTCACTGCGGTACGGTGTCACCGTGTCACCCAGTGGTGGAGCTCCTCCAGTGCCACCATCCCAGAGCAGGTCCCACAGGAACACCTCCAGAGGGGTTGGGAATGGAGACTCCACCACCTCTCTGGGCACTTCCAGGGCTCACTCCCCCTCCCAGCAAAGCCCAGTTTGTGCCCAGTGCCCCCTTGTCCTCTCACTGGGCACCACCCTGGCCCCATCTGAGCAGCCCCAGCTCCCTCAGCCTCTCCTCACAGGGGAGATGCTCCAGTCCCTCCAGCACCTCCCTGGACTCTCTCCAGTAGCTCCATGGCCCTCTGGAACTGGGGAGCCCCCAAACTGGACCCCAGATTCCAGCTGAGGCCTCAGCAGGGCAGAGGAGAGGGGGAGGAGAACCTTTCTCCACCTGCTGCCCACACTCCTCCTCACACAGCCCAGGATGCCGTTGGCCACCTTTGGCCACGAGTTGTTGGCTCATGGGTTGACCTCTCCTGTTGGTTTAGGGTTGACCTCTGCTGTTGGTTTAGGGTTAACCTCTCTTGTTGGCCCTTGGTTGACCTCTGCTGTTGGCCATTGGTTGACCTCTCCTTTGGCTCTTGACCTCTTCCGTTGGCCATTGGTTGACCTCTGCTGTTGGCTCTTGGTTGACCTCTGCTCTTGGCCCTTGGTTGACCTCTTCCGTTGGCCATTGGTTGCCCTCTCCTGTTGGCTCTTGACCTCTTCCGTTGGCCATTGGTTGACCTCTGATGTTGGCTCTTGGTTGACCTCTGCTCTTGGCCCTTGGTTGACCTCTTCTGTTGACCTCCTGCTGGCTCATGGGTTGACCTGCCATGGGGTTGCCCCTCCCCACACCCACCACTCTCCACTCCCTCTACTGAATCCCATCAGGTTTCTCCTCGCCCAGCTCATTAACGACCCCATTAATTAGCCCCAGCCCCATTCCCCACCCCCCCACCCCGCTCACCCAACACATCCACCCGGCCCCCGGGGATGGTCCCCATGCACTCGGCCACCGAGGCGTCGCTGCGGACATCCAGGCGTTGGACGCTCAACGTCTTCCCCAGCGCCTCTCCCGCCGCCGCCTCCAACTTCTCCTTCTTCCCCAGGTCCCTCATGGTGGCGATGACTGCGGGGACACCCCCCCACCCCAGCTCAGGGGGACCCCAAGTGTCACTGGGGCCAGAAGGTCACGCCGGAGTGATGTCCCTTAAGCTGCTTTGGTAAGGTGGCCTTTAATCCCCCCCCCCCCCCCCGGGAATAATCCCCAGCCCTGGCACGGGGTCAAGGGGGGGACAGCGGGGTGTGGGGACACGCGTGGGGCACGGGGATGGCATGTGGGGACCACACTGGGGGGGGTGTGGGGTGTGGCACAGGTGGCACCAGGACACCCCGTGGGACCCCACATCCCCCTGCCCCACCCTGGGTCCCCACCCACCCCACCCACCTTGGGTGTCCCTGGGGACGTGGTGGCTGTGTCCCCGTCCCCTCCCTCACCCTGGAAGCGCTGCCGGGGGTCCCGTGCCAGCTTGGTGGCCACGGCGAGGCCGATGCCCGAGGAGCAGCCGGTGACGAGGACGCTGCGGGGCGCGGGGGTGGCCATGGCTGCCGCGGCACCCGCGGGGCCAGAGGCTTCTTATGGGATCAGGACCCGGCGTCACGTGGGGAGGGGATCAATGTCCCCAAGGGGGGGGTCCCCAAGGGGCCACCCACCCACCCTGGGGACACTGGGGGTGGCACACGTGGCCCCTCCAGCCCACCTTGGTCCCCCTCGGGGACCCCACAGCCCCCCCCATGGTGTCATGGGGGGCCGTGGGGGGAGTGGGGATGGGGGGGGGGTGGTGTCCCCAGAGCCTGGGGGGGACATGGGGGGGGGTGTCCTGGGGGGGGCTGTGAGTGGCAATGGGGTGATGTGCCCCCCTCCCCCCCCCCAGGACTGGGTGCAGTGGGGGGTGGGGGGGGTCCCCCTGAACCCTCTCGGCCTCATGGTGGGGGGGGAGTGGGGGGGCTCTGCACCCTGAAATGTCACCTGTTGGACCCCCTCCCCACCCTCCCCTCCCCTCTCACCCCTCCCCATCCTCATCCTCCCCTCCCTCGCCCCCCCTCCTTTCCCTCCCTCACCCCTCCCCTCCCCTCTCACCCCTCCCCTCCTCATCTTCATCCTCCCATCTCTCCCCCCCTCCCCTCCTCTCCCTCCCTCCTCATCCTCCCCTCCCCACCCTCCCCTCCCCTCTCACCCCTCCCCTCCTCATCCTCACCCCTCCCCTCCCTCACCCCTCCCTCACCCCTCCCCTCCCCTCTCACCCCTCCCCTCCTCACCCTTCCTCCCCTCCTCATCCTCATCCTCCCCTCCCCTCCCTCACCCCTCCCTCACCCCTCCCCTCCCCTCTCACCCCCTCCCCTCCTCACCCTTCCTCCCCTCCCCTCCTCATCCTCACCCCTCCCTCACCCCTCCCCTCCCTCACCCCTCCCCTCCCTTCTCACCCCTCCCCTCCTCATCTTCATCCTCCCATCTCTCCCCCCCTCCCCCTCCTCTCCCTCCCTCCTCATCCTCCCCTCCCCACCCTCCCCTCCCTTCTCACCCCTCCCCTCCTCATCCTCACCCCTCCCCTCCCTCACCCCTCCCTCACCCCTCCCCTCCCTTCTCACCCCTCCCCTCCTCATCCTCATCCTCCCCTCCCCTCTCCCCCCTCCCCTCCCTCTCCCCTCTCCAGCCCGCAGCGGACAGGACAGACTCCACTCTCCAGCACCGGACACCGGGGACCCACTGGGACCCACTGGGGACCCACTGGGACCCACTGGGACCCACGGGGATGGGGACCCCCCCGGTCCCCGCCGCGCTCCTCCTCGCCGCTCTCCTGGCCGGGCTGCCCCCGGGCAGGGCAGGTAACCACGAGGGGGGGCCCCACGTCCACGCGTGGCCACGGGGACCCCCCCACACCCCCACGGGAAAAGGGGGGGGGACACCAGTGGGGTGAACCCCGGGGGGGGACACGGGTGGGGACCCCCCCCCCCCCCGGGGGATTCGCTGCCTTCAGCACCACGGACAGGGCCGGGGGGGGGGGGGGCACACCCCTGGGGGGGGGCACACACACACACCCCTGGGGGGGCACACCCCCCCCCCCTGGGGGGGACCTGCTGGGGTGGGGGCTCCCCGGGGTCCCCCGTGGGATGGTGCAGCCGGTGACAAGGACCCCCCCACCCCAGGGTGTGGGTGGTCCCCCCCCCCCCCCCCCAGGAAAGGGGTGACCCCTCTGGGCTCCCCCCACCTCCCTGAGACCCCCCCCCACCTCCCTGAGGTCCCCCCCAAATTTCCCCTGCGTGTCCCCCCCCACCTCCCCAACCCCCCCACCCCGCTGTTCCCCCCCACCTCCTCAAGCCTCCCACACTGCTGTCCCCCCTGTGTCCCCCCCCACCTCCCTGAGCCCCCCCCCACTGTCCCCCCCATGTCCCCCTCCACCTCCCTGACCCCCCCACCCCGCTGTTCCCCCCCCACCTCCTCGAGCCCCCACCCTGCTGTCCCCCCATGTCCCCCCCCACCTCCCCAACCCCCCCACACCTCCCCAATCCCCCCCCCCACCCCTCTGTCCCCCCCATGTCCCCCCCCAGCCTCCCCGAGCCCCCCACCCCCTGGTTTGACACCCAAAGGAACTTGACCACTGCAGCCCCCCCAGAGCCCCCCACCCACCCCATACCAGGGATCCCAGTCCCCCCCAGTCCCCCCCACCACCTCCCTGAGCCCCCCCCCTCACTGTCCCCCCTGTGCCCCCCCCCCACCTCCCCGAGCCCCCCACCCCCTGGTTTGACACCCAAAGGGACTCGGCCACTACAGCCCCCCCAGAGCCCCCCACCCACCCCATACCAGGGATCCCAGTCCCCCCCAGCCCCCCCAGTCCCCCCCAGTCCCCGTCACACCCCGACCCGGTGCCAACTCCCCGGGGGACGCCGGCAGGAAACCAAACCCCCCCCCCCTTTTCCACACCAGGGGTCAGGAGAGCCTGAGAGCGGCGCGGGGGTCACCTCATTCCCACCCTGTCCCCTGTCCCTCTCAGCCTTGGGGTGCCCCTGGGGGGTGGGGGGGGTGTGAGGGTTTAAATGGGGGGGGTCCCGCCCATATTATGGGGTGCAGGGGCGGAGGAATGCGGGGAAGGAATGTGGCGGTGGCCCTTGGGCCCACACAGCTGCCTGGCACCGCGCCGGCGCGGCTTGGCCGGCGGCGAGCGGAGGAGAAAGAAGGGGTGGGGACCCCCCAATAACTCCTAACCCCCCCCCCCCCCTCCCTTTTCATGTTTCCTCCCACAGTGTCCCCCCCCCCCGTGGACATCCTCCGGTCCTTAGGGATACGGGGTGACACCGCCGGTGTCACCGTCACCGCCGGCATCTGCCCGCGGCGCCCCGATTTGGCGTGGCGCCTGGAGAACGGCACCACCTTCAGCGTCCCCACCCGCCGCCTCGTCCCCGGTACGGTGTCACCTCCCCTTGTCCCCAACACCCCCCCCCCCCTTGTTTATTTTTATATTTTGGGGTTTGGGGGTGACAGCTCTTTGTCCCAGCCGGTGCCTTCCCGGAGGACTTTGCCATCCTGGCTACGGTGCGGCCCCGCCGGGGGACCCAAGCGTTCCTTTTGTCCCTCTACGACGAACGTGGCGTGCAGCAGCTCGGGGTGGAGCTGGGTTTGTCCCCTGTCCTCCTCTACGAGGACCAAGAGGGGCGCCCCCCACCCGAGCTGTACCCCACTTTCCATAAGGTCAACCTCGCTGATGGCAGGTAAGGGGTTTTAATGAGGGGGGGCACGGACAAAAACGGGGGGTCTGCCCCCCTTTTGTTGTCACTGTGTCACCTCTCTGTAGGTGGCACCGCGTGGCGTGGGCGGTGGAAGGCACCAACGTGTCCCTGCTGGTGGATTGTCACCTCCTGGCCACGCTGCCGTTGGAGAGGGGACCTCACCCCCTCCTCAGCACGGAGGGGGTGACGGTTTTTGGGGCGCGGCTTCTGGATGAGGAGGTGTTCCAGGTGAGGGGGGGGCCCCCCAAATCCTGCTGGAGACCCCTGGGAGCGAAGGGGTTGGGACAGGGGGCTGCTCGCTGTCCCCTCTCAATGTCCCTGTCCCCACTCAATGTCCCTGTCCCCACTCAGTGTCCCTGTCCCCCCTCAATGTCCCTGTCCCCACATAGTGTCCCTGTCCCCCCTCAATGTCCCTGTCCCCCCTCAATATCCCTGTCTCCCCTCAATATCCCTGTTCCCCCTCAATGTCCCTGTCCCCCCTCAGTGTCCCTGTCCCCCCTCAATGTCCCTGTCTCCCCTCAATATCCCTGTCCCCCCTCAATATCCCTGTCCCCCCTCAATGTCCCTGTCCCCACTCAGTGTCCCTGTCCCCCCACAATGTCCCTGTCCCCACTCAGTGTCCCTGTCCCCTCCCTGCATTCCTTCCCCCGGCCAAAGAGATGGCATTGTGTGTCCCCCCCCTCCCAGTTTGTCCCCACCAGACAAAGGTCCCCTTGTTCACTCACCCCCCCCCCCACCCAACTGAGGGGGTGTCCACGCTGCTCCCCCCCTTGTCACCATCCATGCCACCCCCCAGGGCCACCCAGCCACCACAGGGGCCACCACCCCTTACCGTGGGCACCTCACCCCCCCCAGGGTATGAATATGGGGGGGCCCAGAACTGCCCCCCCCCCTTTTCCACCACAGGGTGACATCCAGCAGCTGCTGCTGGTGGCCGACCCCGAGGCCGCCCGCTCCTACTGTCACCTCCACATGCCGGACTGCCACCACCCCCTGCCCTACCCCCTCCAAGCCCCCTTCCTGGAGGAGGTGAGCACCCCACATGAGGCTGGGGGGGGTCCCTACCTGGTTGGGGGGGGACCCACAGGGGTGCTGCCAGGCTTGGTGTCCCCCCTGGGGGTCCCTGAGCCCCTCGTTTGTGCAGGGTGACACGGAGGCCACCGCTGTCCCCCGGCGGAGGGGCAGGGGCAAGGGCAAGGGCAAGAAGAGGAGGAACAAGGAGCTCGAGGCCTCCGTGGGGGTCACCCAGGTAAAGAGCTTAACTAACCCACCTGTGCAGGTACTTAACTAGCTTAACCCACCCTGGTTAACCCGCCTCGCCGCCAGGGACCGCCAGCATCCTCTGGTGACACCACCGGCCCCTCAAGGAGGGTCTGGGGGGGGGAGCCCAGGTGACAGGGGTGTCCCCACAAGGTCCCCTGGGATGGAGAGGACAGGGGGGCAGCACCCCCAAGCCCACCCCACCCCAGCTCCCCTTCGGCCCCTTTGGCTCTGGGAACGGGTGACGGCGGCCAAGGCCAGGGGTGGCCCCTTGGGGACAGTGGCTCCTCCTGTCCATGACTCAACCTTGGCTGTGGTGGCCGAGAGCCCCGGCGAGGGGTGGCCGAGCTCCAGGTGCTGCTGGGAGCCAGGGACAGAGGGGGGAAAAGGGCCCCCCCAAACCAAGGAGCAGCAGCTGCTCAGCCCTTGGCTCGATGTCCCCAACCCTGCGAGTCCCTAAAGCCACGCAGGGGCTGTGGGGACATTGGGGACACCCCAAATCCACGTGGGACACTGGGGACACCCCAAATCCCCTCCTCTAAAAGCCCTGTGGGACCCCACGGGGGTCATGGGCCAGCACCCCCTTTTCACCCTTTCCTCACCACCCAAGGCCAGCGTGCTGTCACCGTCCCCGATGTCACCATCCCCGATGCCACCGTCCCCGATGCCACCGGTCCCCTCCAGCCTCGCCACCACCGTGAGCATCACCTTGAACAGCACCGACCCCTACGAGGTAACCCCAGGACTGAGGGGTACCCAGGGGACCCCCCCCCCCAAATCTTGGCCCCCCCCCACCATGTCCCCCCCCCTTGTCCCTTAGGACCCCGCTGACCTTGTCCTTGACCTTGAGGACCGAGGTGACAACACGGAGCCGCTGGGCTACGACGGCCACGACCCCGAGGAGCGGTTCGGCCGTGCCCAGCGGGGGGGACGCGGTGATCCAGCCCCCCCAGGTAACTCTGGGGATGGATGGGGGGGTCCCCCAGTCCCACTGGGGTCCCCCCAGTCCCATGGGGGTCCCCCCAGTCCCACGGTGGGGCGCAGGGGGGGGGTTCAGCCCACGCTGGTGTTTTCCAGGGGCTCAACTTGAAGGGGGAGAAGGGGGACCCAGGCGTGGTGGAGCCGGTGAGTGGGGTGCAGCCCCTCTTTGTGGGGTGTCCCCCCCCTCCAAATCCTTTGGGACCCCCCCCAAATTGGGGCTGGGGCCTCTCTTCTCCTTCAGGGCCGTCGCTTCGAGGGGCCGCCGGGACCCCCGGGCCCCACGGTGAGGAGCTGGGGGGGCTGGGGGAAGGGGGGGGGGGTGACACCGAGACGCTTCTGACACGTTTGCTCTTTGCTCCTCCAGGGGGAAAGGGGCCCCCTGGGACCCCCAGGACCCCCAGGGCTCCCTGGGGACCCCGGAGAGCAGGTATGGAGTGACAGGGGGGCCCCCCCACCCCCCGCCTCCTCTGTCCCCTGGGGGCAGCGCAATGGAGCTGCAAGCTGGGACCTGACAGCGTGGCTTCTGCCCCCCCCCCTTCTTTGTGTGACCCCCCCCTTCTTTGTGTGACCCCTCCTCTTCTTTGTGTGACCCCCCCTTCTTTGTGTGACCCCCCCTTCTTTGTGTGACCCCCCCTCTGTGTGACCCCCCCTCTGTGTGACCCCCCCTTCTTTGTGTGACCCCCCCCTCTTCTTTGTGTGACCCCCCCTCTGTGTGACCCCCCCTTCTTTGTGTGACCCCTCCCCTTCTTTGTGTGACCCCCCCTTCTTTGTGTGACCCCCCCTCTTTGTGTGACCCCTCCCCCTCTTTGTGTGACCCCCCCTTTGTGTGACCCCCCCTCTGTGTGACCCCCCCTTCTTTGTGTGACCCCCCTTCTTTGTGTGACCCCCCCTTCTTTGTGTGACCCCCCCCTCTTTGTCTGACCCCCCCTCTTTGTGTGACCCCCCCTTCTTTGTGTGACCCCCCCTCTTTGTGTGACCCCTCCCCTTCTTTGTGTGACCCCCTCCTTCTTTGTGTTACCCCCCTCTTTGTGTGACCCCCCCCTTCTTTGTGTGACCCCCCCCTTCTTTGTGTGACCCCCCCTCTTTGTGTGACCCCCTCCTTCTTTGTGTTACCCCCCTCTTTGTGTGACCCCCCCTTCTTCGTGTGACCCCCCCTTTGTGTGACCCCCCCTTTTGTGTGACCCCCCCTTCTTTGTGTGACCTGACCCCCCCTTCTTTGTGTGACACCCCCCTTTGAGTGACCCCCCTCTTTGTGTGACCCCCCCTCTTTGTGTGACCCCCCCCTTCTTTGTGTGACCCCCCCCCTTTGTCTGACCCCCCCTCTTTGTGTGTGTGACCCCCCCTTTTCCTCCCCAGGGCCCCCCGGGACGCCCGGGGCTGCCAGGAGCCGATGGGATCCGTGGGCCCCCCGGCACTGTCATCGTGCTGCCAGTAAGTTGGGATGGCTTGGGGTGACACCAAAGTGGGGGTGTCACCTAGGGGGGGGGGGGTCCAATGAGTCCCCCCCCCCCTTCATTCTTCACCCCATTTCCCTCCCCAGTTCCAGTTTGGGGGGGACTCCCTCAAGGGCCCCACTGTCTCTTTCCAAGAAGCCCAAGCCCAAGCCATCCTGCAGCAGGCCAAGGTGACACCCCCACCCCCCCCCTGTGCCCCCCAGAACCCCCCTAGATCCCCCCCCCCTCCTCACCCCCCCCTTTCACCCCAATTTTTTCCCCCCCCCCTCTCCCCAGCTCGCCATGAAGGGTCCCCCAGGTCCCATGGGACTCACAGGTCGCCCAGGACCCCTGGTGAGTGGGGTGGGGGCCACTTTGGGGTGCCCACCCTTATTTTGGGGTGACCACCCCCCCATTTTGGGGTGCCCACCCCCCCATTTTGGGGTGCATCTCCTTGTTCTCCACCTTTGTTTTTGTAGGGTCTCCCCGGACACCCCGGCCTGAAGGGAGACGTGGGGGACGCGGGGCCACGGGTGAGGGGGGGGGATGTGGGGGGGTGTGGGGGTGCCCCCCACCCCGGGGGGAGGTGGGGGGGGGTCTGGCACGCTGTGACAAGCGGTGACACTGTGTCCCCCCCCCCCCTCCTCTGTCAGGGTCCCCGGGGAACGCAGGGGGCACCGGGGCCACCGGGGAAGTTGGGGAGACGGGTAAGACACCCCCCCCCCCAATTAATGTCATACAGCAGGGGACCCCCCCCTAACCCCTTGGGGACACCCCCAGCCCCATGGGGACCCCTAATCTCCTTGGGGACCCCCCCAGCCCCATGGGGACCCCCCCAGCCCCTTGGGGGCACCCCCATTCCCTTGGGGACCCCCCCATTCCTTTAGGGCCCCCCCCATTCCCTTGGGGACCCCCCAAACCCCTTGGGGACCCCCCCCATTCCTTTAGGGCCCCCCCTATTCCCTTGGGGACCCCCTGAACCCCTTGGGGACCACCCCCATTCCCTTAGGGCCCCCCCATTCGCTTAGCTCCCCCCCCAGCCCCTTAGGGACCCCCCTAACCCCTTGGGGACCCCCGCATTCCTTTAGGGCCCCCCCATTCCCTTGTGGACCCCCGGAACCCCTTGGGGACCCCCCCATTCTCTTAGGGCCCCCCCATCCCCTTGGGGACCCCCCCATTTGCTTAGGGGCACCCCCATTCCCTTGGGGACCCCCCCATTCCTTTAGGGCCCCCCCCCATTCCCTTGTGGACCCCCGGAACCCCTTGGGGACCCCCCCATTCTCTTAGGGCCCCCCCATCCCCTTGGGGACCCCCCCATTCTCTTAGGGCCCCCCCATTTGCTTAGCCCCCCCCCCATCCCCTTGGGGACCCCCCCAGCCCCCCCAGTTCTCCCCTGGTGTCCCGGGGGTCCCAGCCCCCAGGATGTGTCACCACAACCCCCCCTTGTCCCCCCTGAGGTCACCCCAACCCTCTGTGTCCCCCCCCCCAGAGCACCCCAATCCCTCACTGACAAACTGGGGTGCTCCCAATGACCCCCCCCACACCCCCCCAAAATGTCCCCCCTCCCCCCCCCCGAGGGGCTCCCACCCCCCCAATTTCTCTCGCAGGGTCGCGCCGGAGCTGACGGCGCCAGGGGGCTCCCGGGGGACACCGGACCCAAGGTGGGGGTGACACCGGTGCTGGTGGCATTGGGGGGCACCCAGGACACCCCAAGATGACAAAGTGGGGGGGTCCTGACGTGTGTGTCCGTCCCACCCCCCCAGGGTGACAGGGGCTTCGCTGGGCTGCCGGGGCTGCCAGGAGAGAAGGGGTACAGGGTAAGTGGGGGGGGGGGTCCCCAATGTCCCCCTCCCCTGCCACCCCTGTCCCCGTGTCACATCGCCCCCCCCCCCTCTGTCCCTCAGGGTGAGGTGGGGAAACCGGGGCCCCCGGGCCCCCCCGGGGAGAAAGGAGGCAAGGTGAGGAGGGGGGGGAGGGGTTTGGGGGTGTCTTGAGGGGTGGGGGGGGTCCCCAAGGTGATGGGGGGGTCCCTAAGGGAATGGGGGGGTCCCCAAAGGGTGGGGGGGTCCCCAAAGGAATGGGGGATGTCCCCAAGGGAATGGGGGGGTTCCCAAAGGGTGGGGGGGTCCCCAAAGGAATGGGGGGGGTCCCCAAGGGAATGGGGGTGTTCCCAATGGAATGGGGGGGTCCCTAAAGTCATGGGGGTGTCCCCAAAAGGTTGGGGGGGTCCCCAAGGTGATGGGAGGGGGTCCCCACGGGGTTGGGGGTGTCCCCACGGGGCTGGGGGGGTTCCCCAAAGGGGAATGGGGGTGTCCCCATGAGGATGGGGGGGTCCCCAAGGGAATGGGGGGGGTCCCCATGGGGATGGGGGTGTCCCCAAAGGGTTGGGGGGGTCCCCAAGGTGATGGGAGGGGGTCCCCAAGGGAATGGGGGTATCCACATGAGGATGGGGGTGTCCCTATGGGGTGGGGGTGTCCCCAAGAGAATGGGGGGGTCCTCAAGCGGCTGGGGAGGTCCCCATGGGAATGGGGGTGTCCCCACAGTTCTGGGGGTGTCCCTAAGGTGATGGGGGTGTCCCTGCAGGGTTGGGGGTGTCCCCAAGGGAATTGGGGTGTCCCTGTGGGGGCTGGGGGTGTCCCCACTGGTATGGGGGTGTCCCCATAAGCCTGGGGGTGCCCCTCCCTTCCCTGCTCCTCTTTGTCCCCCCCCAGGGCTCTGATGGCCCCCCAGGACCTCGGGGACAGCCCGGGGAACCCGTAAGTCCCTGCCCCCCACTGGGGGGGGGGGGGGGGGAAAGTGGGGGGCAATATGGGCCCCCCACTTTTTGGAGGAGATTTGGGTGCTGTCCCCCCCCCCAACCTTTCACCCCTTTGCCCACAGGGTGCTCGAGGGTTGATGGGGTCCCGTGGCCCCCCCGGCCCCCCTGGCCCCCCGGTACGTGACACTGTCCCCCCACTGCCCCCCCAACTTTGGGGTGACGTCACCTCGAGGTGGTGTCACCCCCAATTCCTCCTCAGGGTCCCGGTGGCATCGACGGAGCGCCAGGACCCAAAGGCAACGTGGTGGGTGACACTTTGGGCCCCCCCCCCCAATTTTGGGGGCACCCCAATTAATCACCCCCGTGGGGTGCTCTGGGGGGGGGAGGGACAGGGTTGGGGTGACCTCAGGGCGGGGGTGGTGACACATTTTGGGGTCCCATGGGGGGGGGTGTCACACTAATGGATTTTCTCTGTCCCCCCCCCAAGGGAATTCACGGGGAGCCGGGACCCCCGGGACAGCAGGGGAACCCCGGGGGCCAGGTATGTGGGGGGGCAGGGGGGTCCCCAAGGGAATGGGGGGGTCCCCAAGGGGATGGGGGTGTCCCCATGGGAATGGGGAGGTCCCCATGGGGATGGGGGGGTCCCCAAGGGTGATAGGGGGGGGTTTCCATGCGTCAAGGGAATGGGGGGGTCCCCAAGGGAATGGGGGGGTTCCCATGGGGCTGGGGGTGTCCCCAAGGGAATGGGGGTGTCCCCGTGGGAATGGGGGTGTCCCCAAGGGAATGGGGGAGTCCCCAAGGGAATGGGGGGGTCCCCATGGGGCTGGGGGTGTCCCCAAGGGAATGGGGGTGTCCCCGTGGGAATGGGGGTGTCCCCAAGGGAATGGGGGAGTCCTCAAGGGAATGGGGGTGTCCCCATGGGGCTGAGGGGGGTTCCCAAGGGAATGGGGGGGTCCCCATGAGGATGGGGGGGTCCCTATGGGGATGGGGGTGTCCCCAGAGGGTTGGGGGTGTCCCCAAGGGTATGGGGGTATCCCCAAGGAGATGGGGGTGTCCCCAAGTGGTTGGGGGTGTCCCCACGAGGCTGGGAGTGTCCCCAAAGCAATGGGGGTGTCCCCAAGTGGTTGGGGGGGTCCCCAAGGGGCTGGGGATGTCCCCATGGGGCTGGGGGTGTCCCCAAAGCAATAGGGGGGTCCCCAAGTGGTTGGGGGGGTCCCCAAGGGGCTGGGGATGTCCCCAAGTGGTTGGGGGTGTCCCCATGAGTATGGGGGTGTCCCCGTGGGGCTGGGGCTGTCCCCCCCCAATCTGTCCCCTCGCAGGGTCTGCCCGGCCCCCAGGGCCCCGTCGGTTTGCCAGGGGAGAAGGTGAGTTTGGGGGGGCCCCCCCTGGATGGTGGGGGGGGGGAGGGGGGGTGTGGGTCCCAGGGGGACCCTCAGGGGTGACCCCCATCCCTCTGTGCACCCCCAAATGTCCCCCTTCTCCCCCAGGGCCCCCCAGGGAAGCCGGGAATCCGGGGAGTGGCGGGTGCCGACGGACCCCCAGTGAGTACCGGTGAGGGGCCCCCCCCTGGGCCCCCCCAAAAGCAGCAGGGACCCCAGGGCAGTGTCACCACCTCGGGGTCACCCCTTGTGTGTCCCCCACAGGGTCACCCCGGCCGAGAAGGCCCCGCAGGGGAGAAAGGGCTCCAGGTAATGGGGTGCCCCCCACCCCCCAAAGCCCTCGGGGGGGGGGGGTTTAGGGTTTTAGGGTCCCCTTTCCAAAGAGGGGGGGGTCCCATTTTTTGGTGGCTTTGTCCCCAGGGTCCTGTGGGTGCCCCAGGTCCCATCGGTTACCCCGGTCCCCGTGGGGTGAAGGTGAGCACAGTGTCCCCCCTCTTCCACCTGGCACGATATGGGGGGGGGTCACATGATGTCCCCCCCCCAATTTTGGGGGGGCCCCTCTGACCCCCCCCTGTCCCTGCAGGGAACGTTTGGGGTGCGGGGCCTGAAGGGCAGCAAAGGGGAGAAGGTAAGAGGTGACAAAAGAGGGGACAATAAGGGGGGGGGGGTGTCCCTGGTGGTGTTGGGGGGCACTGGGGGGGAGGGGGGGTGCTGTGACCCCCATCTGAGGCTTTTGGGGTCACAGCCCCCCCCCCCCAAAATGTGCCTCTTGTTCAGGGGGAGGATGGGTTCCCCGGCTTCAAGGGGGACATGGGTCCCAAGGGTGACAGGGTAAGTGTGTCCCCAAGTGGGGGTGTCCTCTGGGGGGGGGGCACGTGGCTCTGTGTGTCCCCCCAGCACTGTGCCCCCCCCCGTGTCATCATCCCAGGGGGACCGGGGGGCGCTGGGCCCCCGCGGCGAGGACGGCCCCGAGGGACCCAAGGGACAGACGGGTCCTGGGGGGGAGCCGGGCGCTGCGGGCCCCTCGGGGGAGAAGGTGAGGGGGGAGCCATGTCCCCATGTCCCCGTGTCCCCATGTCCCTGTGTCCCCGTGTCCCCATGTCCCCATGTCCCTGTGTCCCCATGTCCCCATGTCCCTATGTCCCCGTGTCCCCGTGTCACTGTGTCCCTGTGTTCCTATGTCCCTGTGTCCTCACATTCCCATGTCCCCACATCCCCATGTCCCCATGTCCCTGTGTCCCCATGTCCCTTCATCCCCATGTCCCTCTGACCCCATGACCCCATGTCCCTGTGTCCCCACATCCCCATGTCCCTGTGTCCCCTTGTCCTCGCATCTCGGTGTCCTGATGTCCCCATGTCCCTGTGTCCCATGTCCCTGTGTCCCCATGTCCCTGTGTCCCCATGTCCCCCTGTCCCATGTCCCCCTGTCCCCCTGTCCCCATGTTCCTTTGTCCCTGTGTCCCTGTGTCCCTGTGTCCCCATGTCCCCGTGTCCCGTGTCCCTGTGTCCCCATGTGCCTATATCCCTGTGTCTCCATGTCCCTTCATCCCCATGTCCCCTGTCCCCATGTCCCCTGTCCCCATGTCTCAGCTCTGCTCCCTCCCTCCCAGGGCAAGCTGGGGGTGCCGGGCCCCCCGGGCTATCCCGGCCGCCAGGGCCCCAAGGTGAGCACGGGGGGGACCCCAAAGTGTCCCCTGGGACCCCAGAGTGTCCCCTGGGACCCCAAAGTGCCTCATGGGCACCTGGGCTGTCACTTGTCACTTGTCACTTGTCCTGTCTCTTCTTAGGGCTCCGCTGGCTTCCAGGGTCCCGTGGGGCTGGCGGGGGAGAAAGGCAAGAGGGTGAGTTCTGTCACCCTGTGTGACACTGTCACCTGTCCTGCTGTCACCTGTCCTGCTATGTCACCCTGTGGGACACTGTCACCTGTCCTGCTGTCACCTGTGAGACTGTCACCCTGTGGGACTGTCACCTGTGGGACACTGTCACCTGTCCTGCTGTCACCTGTCCTGCTGTGTCACCCTGTGGGACACTGTCACCTCTCCTGCTGTCACCTGTGGGACTGTGTCACCCTGTGGGACTGTCACCCTGTGGGACTGTCACCTGTGGGACACTGTCACCATGTCCTGCTGTCACCCTGTGTGGCTGTGTCACCCTGTGGGACTGTCACCCTGTCCTGCTGTCACCCTGTGGGACTGTGTCACCCTGTCCAGCTGTGTCACTGTGACTGTGTCACCCTGTCCTGCCCCCCAAACCGTCCCTGTCACCCCCACTTTCCCCCATCTCCCCTCAGAGCTGGGGAAGGGCCCCAGACCAGTGGCCCCGTCCCTCCCCATGTGTCACCCCCCCAGCAGGGACACGTGGGGGACACCATGGGGGGGTGTCCCCAGGCACTGCCCCCCCCCCCCAGCACCCCCTCTTTCCCCACAGGGCAAGGCCGGCCCGGCGGGGCAGAGGGGACAGCGAGGGCCCCCGGTGAGTGACAGCGGCCCCACTGGGGGGTGACAGCCCCACGCGGTGTCACCCCACGCGGTGTCACCCCACTCTTTGCCTCCTCCCTGCTCAGGGCCTCCCAGGGGAGCGAGGGCTGCCCGGCCCCACGGGGAAACCTGGCCCCAAGGTAGGTGTCCCCATGTCCCCCCTGTCCCCCATGTCCCCCTGTCCCCACTGTCCCCACTGTCCCACATGTCCCCCTGTCCCCACTGTCCCCACTGTCCCACATGTCCCCATGTCCCCACTGTTCCCCATGTCCCCCTGTCCCCACTGTCCCCCACATCCCTGCTGTCCCCCACATCCCTGTGTCCCTGCTGTCCCCCACTTCCCCGTGTCCCTGCTGTCCCCCACATCCCTGTGTCCCCACTGTCCCCCACATCCCCCTGTCCCCACTGTCCCCCACATCCCTGTGTCCCCACTGTCCCCCACATCCCCCTGTCCCCACTGTCCCCCACATCCCTGTGTCCCCACTGTCCCCCATGTCCCCCTGTCCCCACTGTCCCCCACATCCCTGTATCCCTGCTGTCCCCCACTTCCCTGTGTCCCTGCTGCCCCCCACATCCCTGTCCCCCATGTCCCCACTGTTCCCCATGTCCCCACTGTCCCCCCACATCCCCCTGTCCCCACTGTCCCCCACATCCCATCTGTCCCCCACTGTCCCCCATGTCCCCACTGTCCCCCACACCCTTTCTGTCCCCCACGTCCTTGTGTCCCCACTGTCCCCCACATCCCTGCTGTCTCCCACATCCCTGTCCCCCATGTCCCCACTGTCCCCCACATCCCTTCTGTCCCCCACACCCTTTCTGTCCCCCACACCCTTTCTGTCCCCCACGTCCCTGTGTCCCCCCTGTTCTTGGGGCTCCTTGTCCATGACCCTGAGTTGGGGTGCTGGGGGGGGTTGGGGTGCTGGGGGGCGGGGGGGTGGGGGTCTTCCCTCCTGCCCCCCCCCCCCCCCCTTTCTGTCCCCCCCAGGGCGACCCCGGCCACGACGGAGCCCCCGGGGCGGTGGGAGAGAAGGTGAGTGGGGGGGTCCCCGAGCAGAGGGGACCCCAGGAAGGGACCGAGGAGGGGGACAAGGGGGTGTGGGCGCCACGTGGGGGTGCCACTCACCGTGACTTTCCTGTCCCCCAGGGTCCCCAAGGTCCGCAGGGACCCAACGGCTTCCCGGGCACCAAAGGTCCCCCCGTAAGTGGTGATGTAAATATGGGGGGGGGGTCCTGAATGCCTTTGAGGCAATGTGGGGGTGCACACAGACCCCCCCCTCTTTGTCCCACTGCACCCCACGGGCCCCCACACCTCTGCTCCTGCCCAGGGTCCCCCCGGGAAGGACGGGCTGCCGGGACACCCTGGCCAGCGCGGTGAGCCGGTGGGTACCCTGTGACACCCCCCCCCCAACTCTGGGGACACCCCCAAACCCTGCCACCACCCCCCCTCATTAACCCCCCTCTCCTCTTCAGGGCTTCCACGGCAAAACCGGCCCCCCCGGCCCCCCGGGGGTGGTGGGACCCCAGGTGAGTGCAGGGAGGGGATGGGGGGGGGGTGTGTTGGGGGGATCCCTTTGATGTTCACCCCATTTTTTTATTGCCCCCCCCCTTTTTCCCCAGGGTAAATCAGGTGACACAGGACCTCTGGGAGAAAGGGGGCACCCCGGCCCCCCAGGTCCCCCCGGGGAGCAGGGGCTGCCCGGAGCTGCCGGCCGGGAAGGAGCGAAGGTGGGGGGGGGGGCTGCTTTTTGGGGGGGTCCCACCCTTCATAACCCAGAACCAAGCAGGTTATGGGGGGGGGCAGAGTGAAAACCCCCCCTTTTTCCTCCTCTCCCCCCCTTCCAGGGGGACCCTGGGCCCCCTGGCATCCCCGGGAAGAGCGGCCCCCCGGGCATCCACGGCTTCCCCGGCACGCGGGGGGCACCGGGGGACACGGTGAGTGGGGAACCCCCCCCCTTTTCTGGGGGGTCCTTGGGGAAATTGGGGTGGGGGGGATCCCCTCTCTAACCATCTCCCCTCCTCCCCCCCCCCCCCTTCCTGCAGGGCCCCCCTGGTTTGAAGGGTGGGGAAGGTCCCCCTGGCCCCCCCGGCCCCGCGGTGAGTCCGGAGCAGGGATTTGGGGGAATATCGGGGGGATTTGGGGGTGAAAGGGGAAGGAGGAAGAGTTTGGGGGCCTTCATCCCTCCCTTCTTCCCCCCCCAGGGGTCCCCTGGAGAGCGAGGACCCACGGGGGCCGCTGGAAGCATCGGGGTGCCGGGCCGGGGGGGTGCCCAGGGCCCCCCGGGTCCCCTCGGCGAGAAGGGAGCTCCGGTGGGTGCCAGTGAGCGGGGGGGGGGGCAGCACTGGGGCTGGGCTTGTGTCACCCATGGGTGCCCCTCGTGTCCCCAGGGGGAGCGAGGACCCGTGGGGCCGGCGGGGCACGATGGCATCCAGGGTCCCGTGGGGCTGCCGGGGCCGGGGGGGCCCCCAGGGGCCACCGGAGAGGACGGGGACAAGGTGAGTGGGGGGGGGGTAGTGGGGGTTGGGGGGGGGGTCCATGGGGGGGGGGGGTGTTCCCTGGGGGTGCCCCCGGGGTGGGGGTGCTGGCAGCGGGCCCTGGCGCCGGAATTCCCGGGCTGATGGCGTCACCTGGCTGCCACCACCCCCTCCTCACCATCACCCCCTCCCCATCACCCTCTCCCCATCACCCCCTCCTCCCCACCACCCCCTCCTCACCACCCCTTCCTCATCACCCCCTCCCCATCACCCCCTCCCCTCCATCACCTGCTCCCCATCACCCCCTCCCCATCACCCCCTCCCCACCATCACCCCCTCCTCACCACCACCCCCTCCCCATCACCCCCTCCCCTCCATCACCCCCTCCCCTCCATCACCCCCTCCCCACCATCACCCCCTCCCCTCCGTCACATCACCCCCTCCCCTCCATCACCCCCTCCCCATCACCCCCTCCTCATCACCCCCTCCCCATCACCCCCTCCCCACCATCACCCCCTCCCCTCCGTCACATCACCCCCTCCCCTCCATCACCCCCTCCCCATCACCCCCTCCTCACCCCCCCCTCCTCACCATCACCCCCTCCCCATCACCCCCTCCCCATCACCCCGTCCCCATCACCCCCTCCCTTCCATCACCCCTCCCCACCACCACCCCCTCCTCACCCCCCCTCCCCACCATCTCCCCCTCCCCACCACCCCCTCCTCCCCCATCACCCCCTCCCCATTACCCCTTCCCCCCCCGACCCCCTTCTCCTCCCCCCACCCCCCCACCCCCCGTCCCCCCCCAGGGCGAGCTGGGCCTCCCGGGGCAGAAGGGCAGCAAAGGGGACAAGGGGGAGGCGGTGAGTGTTGGGGGGCTGGGGGGGCTCCCCGAGGGGCCTGGGGGGGGTGGTGACAGCACAGGGTGCCCTGGTGGCCCCCAGCATCCTGGCTTGGGTCAGCCGTGGGGGGGCCAGCAGGAGGGGGGAAGGACATGGGGAGGGGTGGGGGGACATGGGGAGGGGTTTGGGGGACAGGGAGAGGGGTCTGGGGGGATGTGGGGAGGGGTTGGGGGACACAGAGAGGGGTGGGGGGACACAGGGAGGGGTCTGGGGGACAGGGAGAGGGGTTGGGGGGACACAGGAAGGGATGGGGGGACACAGGGAGGGGTCTGGGGGACACAGAGGGGTGGAGGGGGACACAGGGAGGGGTAGGGGGACGTGGGGAGGGATGGGGGGCCCTGGGGAGAGGTTGGGGTACACAAGGAGGGGTTGGGGGGACACAGAGAGGGTCAGGGGGACACATTGAGGGGTCAGGGGGCCCCAATGCTCCAAAACCTCTTTTCCACCCCCAAATTCCCATCATCCCCTGGGTTTCTCCTGCCCCCCCCCCCACCTCCAGGGCCCCCCAGGACCCCCCGGAATCCAAGGTCCCATCGGTCACCCCGGCCCCGCGGTGAGTGGCACCCTGGGCTGAGCCCCCCCATTCCCCACCTCCCCCCCCTCACACTGGGGGTTCGGGGGGGGGGGGGGGGGGTGGCACTGACACCCCCCCCCCCAATTTCCCCTCGCAGGGGGGGGATGGGGAGCCGGGGCGCCGGGGCCAGCGGGGGATGTTCGGACCCAAAGGGGACGAGGGGGCCCGGGGTCACCTTGGGCTGAGTGGCCCCCCCGGCCTGCAGGTAAGGGACAAAGAAGGGGGGGGTCTGTGGGGACACAGGGGACATTGGGGGGGGGGGTGTCCCCCAGTGTCCCCCACCCTTGACCCCCCCCAATTCCCACAGGGAATGCCGGGCCCCCCAGGTGAGAAGGGTGAGACTGGAGACGTTGGCCCCATGGTAAGGACCCCACCCCCCCCCCAGCACCCCCCCATTCCTTTGGGGACCCCTTCTCACCCTGACCCCCCCCCTTTCTGTGCCCCCCACAGGGCCCCCCCGGCGCCCCAGGACCCCGTGGACCGCAGGGACCCAGCGGTGCCGAGGTGAGTACAGCCATGGGGGGGGTGAGTGCCTCTATTTTTGGGGGGGCTGTGTGTACCCCAACCTTGGGGTGCCCCCCCCATCCCCTCTCCCCCCCCCCCCCCCTTGTTTTTAGGGTCCCCAGGGAATGGGGGGCGGCGTGGGACAGCCGGGGGCCGTGGGAGAGAAGGTAATGTGGGGGGGGGATATGGGGGGGACACTTTTGGGGGGCACATGGGGGTGTGGGGGGGCTGGTAGAGCTGTGTCCCCCCCCCTCACCCATGGTTTTTCCATCCCTCAGGGGGAGCCGGGCGAAGCGGGGGACCCCGGAGCCCCAGGAGAGCCGGGGCCCCCCGTGAGTATCACTTTGGGGGGGGGTCACACACAATTTTAGGGGGCTGAACCCCATCTCTGATGTCACACCCCCCCCCCCCTTTTTTTTTGTGTACCCCCCACCCCAGGGTGTGAAAGGAGATGGGGGGGAGAAGGGGGACGCGGGGCAGCCGGGAGCAGCGGGGCCCCCCGGTAAGAAGGGGCCCCCAGGAGATGATGGAGCCAAAGGCAACCTGGTGAGACCCCCACACCCCCCCATGTCCCCCCACTCCCTGCCTCTGTTTTGGGGTCCCACCACTCGTGGACCCCCCCCCCCCATTTCTCCACAGGGCCCCACTGGTTTTCCTGGGGATCCCGGCCCCCCCGGAGACCCCGGGGTGTCGGTGAGTGCCCCCCCCCTGCTGGGGGCCCAAGCAGCCCCCCCCCCACCCTGGTGTCCCCCACTGGTGTCACCCCGGGGGGTGCTGAGGGGGGTTGGGAGGCCCCAGATTATTTGGGGTCCCCCCCTGTGAGTGTTTGGGGTCCCCTATGTGAGTATTTGGGGGTCCCCCCATGTGAATTTAGGGTCCCCCCCACGTGAATTTAGGGTGCCCCCATCTGTATTTGGGGTCACCCCCGTATTTGGGGTCCCCCCTGTATTTGGGGTCCCCCATCTGTATTTAGGTTCCCCCCCATGAGTCTTTGGGGTCCCCCATGTGTATTTGGGGTCCCCCCAAGAGTCTTTGGGGTCCTCCCCATCTGTATTTGGGGTCCCCCATGAGTATTTGGGGTCCCCCCGTGTGTATTTAGGGTCCCCCCCCAGTATTTAGGGTCCCCCCATGTGAATTTAGGGTCCCCCCATCTGTATTCGGGGTCCCCCAAGAGTCTTTGGGGTCCCCCTTGTATTTGGGGTCCCCCATGTGTATTTAGGGTCCCCCATGAGCATTTGGGGCCCCCCCTTGAGTATTTGGGGTCCCCCCATGAATATTTGGGGTCCCCCCATGAGTATTTGGGGTCCCCTCTGTATTTGGGGTCCCCCATAAGTATTTGGGGGTCCCCCCCCATGAGTATTCAGCATCACCAGTGCTTCCCAGCACCCCAAGGGGGGGCTGTGGGGTGCAGGGGGGGGGGTCCCCTTTTGGGGGTGCTGACCCCCCCCCCCCCCCCATCACAGGGCCAGGACGGAGCCGCCGGAGAGAAGGGGGACAGCGGGGACCCCGGTTTGCCGGTGAGCTGGGGGGGGTCACCCCTACTTTGGGGGGGGCTCAGTGTCCCCCCCTCTGTGTCCCCTTTCTGGGGGGCTCCCCCCCTTCACCCCCAAATCCCCTCGGGTTCGTTTCAGGGTCCCCCAGGTGCATCAGGGGAGCCGGGGCCCCCGGGCCCCCCCGGACGGAGGGTGAGTGGGGGAGGGGGGAGGTGGGGGTGTGGGGAAATGGGGGTGTCCCCAGGGGTCACCCCAATGTCATTGTCCCCTCCTCCAGGGCCCCGTGGGACCTTCGGGGCGCGAGGGTCGTCAGGGTGAGAAGGGTGCTAAGGTGAGGGGTGGGGGTACCCCCCAAAACTCCTTCCTTGGGGGGGACAACCAGCCCCCCCCCCCCCCAGCAAAGTGGGGGGTCCCTGGGGGGGTACCAGCCCCCTCCCCTCTGTCCCCATGTCCCCATGTCCCCAGGGACAGGCTGGCACCGAGGGGCCACCCGGGAAAACGGGGCCCGTGGGGGCGCAGGGACCCCCAGGACCACCGGGGTCCGAGGGACTGCGGGGGATCCCCGGCCCTGCCGTGAGTTTGGGGGGGCTGGGGGGGGACAGGGGGGGGACATTCCCGTGCCCCTGTGGCGCTGGCGTTGTCCCCAGAGTCCCCTGGGGGCCATGGAGGGGGGGTGGGGTGGGGAGGGGGCCAGCTCGGGGACCCTCACCCTTGTTTCTTTGCAGGGTGAACAGGGGGTCCTGGGGGCTCCGGGGAACGCGGGACCCCCCGGTCCCCTGGTAAGTGGGGGTGACTGGGAGCGGGGGGAGCCAAACTGGGCATGGGGGGGGGCAAACTGGGCGTGGGGGGATGCAAACTGGGCATGGGGGGAGCCGAACTGGGCATGGTGGGGGGCAAACTGGGCGTGGGGGGAGCCAAACTGGGTGTGGGGGGAGCCAAACTGGGCTTGGGGGGAGTCAAACTGGGCATGGGGGGTCCAAACTGGGTGTGGGGGGAGCCAAACTGGGCATTGGGTGACCTAAACTGGATGTGGGGTGACCCAAACTGGGCATGGGGGGAGCCAAACTGGGAATTGGGTGACCCAAACTGGGTGTGAGGTGACCCAAACTGGGCATGGGGGGAGCCAAACTGGGCCCAGGGGGAGTCAAACTGGGCGTGGGGGGAGTCAAACTGGGTGTGGGGTGACCCAAACTGGGTGTGGGGTGACCCAAACTGGGCATGGAATGACCCAAACTGGGCACAGGGTGAACAAACTGGTCGTGGGGTGACCCCAAACTGGGCCCGTGACCCCCTCTTGGCCTCTTGCAGGGCCCCCTGGGGTTGCCCGGCCTCAAGGGAGACCCCGGCCCCAAAGGAGACAAGGTGAGGTGGGGGGGGCAGTGGGGGCACCCCAAGTTCCCCCCCCGCTGTCCCCAATTTCGGGGGGGCGCTGCCTGACGCCCCCCCCTTGTCCCCAGGGCCACGCCGGCCTCATCGGCCTCATCGGGCCCCCGGGGGAGATGGGGGGAGAAGGGGGACCAGGGCCTCCCCGGCATCCAGGGCCCCCCCGGACCCAAAGGAGACCCCGTGAGTATGGGGGGTCCCCCCCTGTATTTGGGGTCCCCCATGTGAGTATTTGGGGTGTGTCCCCATGAGTATTTGGGGTCCCTCCTGCATGTGGGGTCCCCCATCTGTATGTGGGGTCCCCCCTGTATTTAGGATCCCCCTCTTGAGTATTTGGGGTCCCCCCTGAGTATTTGGGGTCCCCTCCCTGTGAGTGTGTGGGGTCCCCCTGTATTTGGGGTTCCCTCCTGTATTTGGGATCCCCCTGAGTATTTGGGGTCCCCTCGTGAGTATTTGGGGTCCCCCTATGAGATCTGGGGTGTCCCCCCGGAGTATTTGGGGTCCCCCCTGTATCTGGGGTCCCCCCTGTATTTGGGGTCCCCCTCCTGAGTATGTGGGGTCCCCTCCCTGTGAGTATTTGGGGTCCCCCTGTATTTGGGGTCCCCCTCCTGAGTATGTGGGGTCCCCCCCTATGAGTGTGTGGGGTCCCCCCTGTATTTGGGGTCCCCCCGTGAGTATGTGGGGTTCCCCCCTGAGTATTTGGGGTCCCCCATGTGTATTTGGGGGTCCCCCCTGTATTTGGGGTCCCCCCCTGTGAGTATGTGGGGTCCCCCGTGAGTATTTGGGGTCCCCCCTGAGTATTTGGGGTCCCCCCCTTTATTTGGGGTCCCCCCTGTATTTGGGATCCCCCTCCATGAGTACTTGGGGTCCCCCCAAGAGTAATTGGGGTCCCCCCATATTTGGGGTCCCCCGTGAGTATCTGGGGTGTCCCCCCCTATTTGGGGTCCCCCCCCATTTGGGGTCCCCCCTGTATTTGGGGTCCCCCCCCTATTTGGGGTCCCCCCCCGAGTTTTTGGGGTCCCCCCGCGCTGAGGGGCTGGGTGAATGTTGGGGTGCAGGGGCTGATGCTGCCTCCCCCCCCCCCGCAGGGTCTGGCCGGCCCCACTGGCCCCCCCGGCCCCCCCGGCCCCCCCGGGCTCTCGGTGAGTGTCACCCCGTGTTTTGGGGTCCCCCCCCCCAACACTGGGACCCCCCCTGAGCTGAGAGGTGACGGGGGGGACCCCAAGCCCCCCTGGGGGGGGGTGGGGGTGTGTGGGGGGGGAGCTGCCGTGGGGTGCCGGGCAGTGCCCCCCCTCTTCTGTTCCCACAGGGACCCCTGGGCCAGAAGGGGGCCAAGGGCTCCCCGGTGAGTGGGGGCACGGGGGGGGACATGGGGGGGGGGCAGGGGTGGGGACATGGGGTGGGGGGGCACAGGGGGTCACAGGGATGGGGACATGGGGGGGGGTACGGGGGGGGACAGGGCTTGGGACATGGGGGGGGATAGGGGTGAGGACATGGGGGGGCACAGGGATAGGGGGCACAGGGGGGGCCACAGGGATGGGGACGGGGGGGGACATGGGGGGGGACACGGGGTGGGGACACAGGGGTGGGGACATGGGGGGGGGCACAGGGTTTGGGACAGGGGTGGGGACATGGCGGGGGGGACAGGTATGGGGGGCACGGGGGGGGACAAGGATGGGGACATGGGGGGGGACAGGGGTGGGGACCCAGGGGGGGTGACAGGAGGGGGGACACGGGGCACAGGGATGGGGACACGGGGTGGGGGGGCACAGGGGGGTCACAGGGATGGGGACATGGGGGGGGGACAGGGGTGGGGACATGGGGGGGGCCCGGGGGAGACCCCAGGCTCCAAAGGCTCCCTGGTGAGTGTTGGGGACACGGGGGGGGGACATGGTGGGGGGCACAGGGATGGGGGTACAGGGGGGGATGGGGTGGGGCCACAGGGATGGGGACACGGGGGTGGTGACAGGGGTGGGGACATGGGGGGGACAGAGAATGGGACATGGGGGGGACACGAGGGGACAGGGATGGGGGGCACAGGGATGGGGACACAGGGGGGTGACAAGATGCCACCACCCCACGTCCTTTTCTTTCCCAGGGTGCTCTGGGCCCCCGCGGTGACACCGGCCCCCCCGGCCCCCCGGGACCACCGGTACGGGGGTGCTCTGTCCCCTCCCAGGAGGCCCCCAATATCCCCACCCCCCCTTATTGTCCCCCCCATTTTATCCCCCCCTTATTGTCCCCCCCCCTATTGTTGTCCCCCCCTTATTGTCGTCCCCCCTTATTGTCGTCCCCCCTTATTGTTGTCCCCCCCTTATTGTCCCCCCCTTATTGCCCCCCTCCTTATTATCCCCCCTATTTCCCCCCCCCTTATTGCCCCCCCTTATTGTCCCCCCCCTTATTGTTGTCCCCCCCTTATTGTCCCCTCACTATTGCCCCCCCCTTATTATCCCCCCCTTATTATCCCCCCCCATTGCCCCCCCCCCTTATTGCCCCCCCTTATTGCCCCCCCCCTTACTGTCCCCCCCTTTTTGTGCCCCAGGGTCCCCCACCCGAACTCCCGGAGCCGCCGAGGCGCCGCCGAGATCTGGGGGTGCAGGGGGGCCCCCCGGGGCAGGGGGGGCTGCGGGAGGTCTACGCCGCCCTGGGGTCCCTGCGCACCGAGCTGGAGCAGCTGAGGAGACCCCTGGGGACCCCCCAAAACCCCGCCAGGGTCTGCAGGGACCTCCGGCTCTGTCACCCCCACCTGCAGGACGGTGAGGGTTTGGGGGGGGCACGGGGGGGGAGAGGGGACCCCGAAATCTTCTTGGGGGGAGAGGGGACCCCCAAAATCTTCTTGGAGGGAGAGGGGACCCCAAAACCTTCTTGGAGGGAGATGGGACCCCAAAATCTTCTTGGGGGGAGAGGGGACCCCAAAACCTTCTTGGAGGGAGAGGGGACCCCAAAACCTTCTTGGGGGGAGAGGGGACCCCAAAATCTTCTTGGGGGGAGAGGGGACCCCAAAAACCTTCTTGGAGGGAGAGGGGACCCCGAAATCTTCTTGGGGGGAGAGGGGACCCCCAAAATCTTCTTGGGGGAGAGGGGACCCCAAAATCTTCTTGGAGGGAGAGGGGACCCCAAAATCTTCTTGGAGGGAGAAGGGACCCAAAACCCCCATTCTCCAAGGGAGAGGGGACCCCAAATTCCCCTCCGAGGGAGAGGGGACCCCAAAACCTTCTTGGAGGGAGAGGGGGACCCCAAACCCACTCCAAGGGAAAAGGGACCCCCAAAAATCCCCCTCTGAGGGAAAGGGGACCCCAGGGAGGGGTTTACGCGGTGCCTGAGGGCGGGGGGGCGGGGGGGGGGGAGGGGGGGAGAGGGGAGGGGGGGCGCATCCTTGGCCGTGGCTCTGTGGTGAGTGAGTCCGTCTGTCCGTCCATTGTCTGTCCATTGTCTGTCTGTCCATTGTCTGTCTGTCCATTGTCTGTCTGTCCATCCATTGTCCATCCATTGTCTGTCTGTCCATCCATTGTCCGTCCATTGTCTGTCCATTGTCCATCCATTGTCTGTCTGTCCATCCATTGTCTGTCCATTGTCTGTCTGTCCATTGTCTGTCTGTCCATTGTCTGTCTGTCCATCCATTGTCTGTCCATCCATTGTCCATCCATTGTCTGTCTGTCCATCCATTGTCTGTCCATTGTCTGTCCGTCCATTGTCTGTCTGTCCATCCATTGTCTGTCTGTCCATCCATTGTCCATCCATTGTCTGTCCATCCATTGTCCATCCATTGTCTGTCTGTCCATCCATTGTCCATCCATTGTCTGTCCATCCATTGTCCATCCATTGTCTGTCTGTCCATCCT
>JAQJZH010000050.1:0-35906 GCA_028020825.1 Podargus strigoides
CCCAAAGGGCATGGGGAGGGTCTGGTGTTTCCCAGGGGGGATCTGGGGGGGGGGCAGGGGTACTGGGGTGGTGGGGGTGGGGGTCAGGTCTGGGGGGGGTCCCCAGGAATATTGGGGGGTCCCGGGGGGGGTCCCCAACCTGTGCATGGCCTCCTCGACGCGGGGCCCCGTGGTGGTGCTGCTCACGACGTCGTCCAACTGCATCACGATATCGGCCCCTGGGGGGGGGGGGGGGGGAGGCTGGTTTTGGGGTACCCCCCCCCAATCTGAGGGTGTCCCCCCCCCATTCTGAGGGTGTCCCCCCCCCAGGTTTTGGGGTCCCCCCCCAGGTTTTGGGGTCCCCCCCCATTCTGAGGGTGTCCCCCCCCCAGGTTTTGGGGTGCCCCCCCCATTCTGAGCCCCCCCCAGGTTTTGGGGTCCCCCCCCCAGGTTTTGGGTGGGTGCCCCCCCCATTCTGAGGGTCATCCCCCCCCCTTCTGAGGTCGTCCCCCCCCCCCGGTTTTGGGGTCCCCCCCAGGTTTTGGGGTCCCCCCCATTCTGAGGGTGTCCCCTCCCAGGTTTTGGGGTGCCCCCCCCCATTCTGAGCCCCCCCCAGGTTTTGGGGTCCCCCCCCAGGTTTTGGGGTGCCCCCCCCATTCTGAGGGGTCATCCCCCCCCTTCTGAGGTCATCCCCCCCCGGTTTTGGGGTCCCCCCCCAGATTTTGGGGTCCCCCCCAGGTTTTGGGGTCCCCCCCCCACTCACCCAGGGCGCTCTGGATCTGGATGGAGCGCTCGGGGGTCAGCAGGATCTGGGCCCCCCCATAAGGGGAGCGGAACTGCACCCCCTCTTCCGTCACCTCCGCCAGCTCGGCCAGAGACACCATCTGGAACCCCCCGCTGTCCTGGGGGGCACCGGGGGGACCCCATAAATGGGGGGTACCCCGAGAAATGGGGGGGGACCCCGAGAAATGGGGGGGGACCCCCCGAGAAATGGGGGGGGGGACACACCCTGAGAAATGGGGGGGGGACAGAGAATGGAGAGGGGACAGGGACCTTGAGAATGGGGGGGGACACACATGGGGGGGGACCCTGATAAATGGGGGGACCCTGAGATTAGAGGGGGGGGGACCCCAAGATTGGAAGGGGGGATGACAGAGAATGGGGGGGACATGGGGCACCCCAATAATGGGGAGGGGGAATACAGGGGACCTCAGGAACGGGGATGGGGGGGGCATGGGGGACCCTGATAATAGGGGGGGACCCCAAGAATACAGGGGGGGGACACAGGGCACCCCAATAATGGGGATGGGGGGGACATGGGGGACCCTGATAATGGAGGGGGACCCCAAGAATACGGGGGGGGACACAGGGGACCCCATTAATGTGGAGGGGGAACACAGAGGACCCTGGGAATGGGGATGGGGGGGACACAGGGGACCCCAATAACAGGGAGGGGGGAACACAGGGGACCCAGGAATGGGGATGGGGGGGGACACGGGGGGACCCCAATAACGGGGAGGGGGAACACAGGGGACCCCAGGAGTGGGGATGGGGGGGACACGGGGGACCCTGATAATGGAGGGGGACCCCAAGAATACAGGGGGGGGGACACAGGGGACCCCACTAATGGGGATGGGGGGGGGACATGGGGGACCCTGATAATAGGGGGGACCCCAAGAATACGGGGGGGGGGACACAGGGGACCCCAATAACGGGGATGGGGGGGACACGGGGGACCCCAATAATGGGGAGGGGAACACAGGGGACCCCAGGAATGGGGGGGGACACGGGGGACCCCAGGAATGGGGATGGGGTGGGACACGGGGGACCCCAATAACGGGGAGGGGGAACACAGGGGACCCCGGGAATGGGGATGGGGGGGGACATGGGGGACCCTGATAATGGGGGGGGACCCCAACAATACGGGGGGGGGGGGGGGGGCACAGGGACCCCATTAATGGGGATGGGGAACACACAAAGGACTGAGGAATGGGGATGGGGGGGACACGGGGGACCCCAATAAGGGGGCTGGGGTGCCAGGAGCTGGGGGTCCCGCGGGGTCTGGGGGTGCCCAGCCCCCCCTCACCGTGAGCAGGTTGTGGGGCCAGTCCATGAAGCCGTGGAGGCCGCCCGCGCGCTGCACCAGCTCCGGGCCCTGCGCGGGACCGGGTCACGCGTGGGGGGACACGGGGGAACCCCCAGGGGGCGGGGCTAGCCGGGCTGGGGGCGTGGCCAGAGAGGGGGCGTGGCCAGAGAGCGGGGTCATCGCCCCATTGGTGGGCTGAGCCCCTCGGGGGCGTGGCCACGCGGGCAGGGGGCGTGGTCAGAGTAGGGGCGGGGCCTCCCGAGGGGGAACCGCTCAGGGTGGGCGGGGGCGCGAGGGGCGTGGCCACGCGGTGCCTGGGGGCGTGGCCACTACGCTGGGGGCGTGGCCTCCCATGCCCCGGTGCCTGGGGGCGTGGCCACCGCGCTATCGCGGGCGGGGGCCTACCCGGGCCTCCCGCGGCCGGTGCTGCCCGGTAGCGGCGGGGCGCTCCCCTCCCCCGCCGGTCCCTCCCGGCCCCCCCGCCCCCGTGCCCCGGCGGCGCTCACCGGCCGCGTCCCGAGGTGGTAGGTGTTGCCGAGGCAGATGCGGCAGCCGAGCGCGGCGAGCTGGGCCGCCGTGATGCCTTTGGCGGTGCCGCGGGTCCCCACCGGCATGAAAACCGGGCAGGGCACGGGGCCGTGAGGCAGCCGCAGCTCCCCGGCCCGCGCCCGGCTCCGCCCGCACTCCGCCACCACCCGCAGCAGCGGCTCCGCGCTCTTTCCCGCCGCCGCTGTGGGCGCCGCCATCTTCCCGCTGCCCCACGTGACCCCACCACTTCCGGGTGCCGCCCGCCGGAAGTGGCCGTAACCAAGGGCGACGCGGCCGCCATGTTGGGGCTGCGGCCTCCGCGCTGGGCCTGGGTGGGGGGGACGGGGACCCTCCTGCGGCCCCCGTGTCCCTCGGGAGAGACACCCGCCTCCCCCATGTCCCCCCGGGAGAGCCCCCTCTTCCCGTCCCCCCCCTCAGCCCTGAGACCCCCGGGGAGACCCCGCTCCTCTGCCCCTTGGGAGGGCCCCCTCCCCCAGGCTGTATGTCCCCCAGGGAGGGCCCCCCTCATCCTGGGGAAAGCCCCTTCCCCTGGTGGCTGAGCCCCCCGGGGAGAGCCCCCTCCTCTGCCCCCCCCCTCCCCTGGTCCCTAAACCCCCCCCCCCAGGGTTTAAACCCCCTCCTCAGTTTCCCCTGACACCCCCCTGGGGATCCCCCGTGTTCGCCTCTCCTGGGATTTCCCACCCCGGGGTGCCCCATCGTGGGGACCCTGACATCCCCCGGGGGGGGGTCCAGCAGGGAGAGACCCCCCCCCTCCCTTTACCCATTGGCACCCCCTGAGAGGGGGGGTGGGGTCCGGGTGCCCCCAGGTCAGGTCAGTGGGGGAGGGGAGGGGGGGGTCTGGCAGGGCGTGGGAAAGCTAAATTGGGGAAATATTCCACGTTTTGATAAAAATTGCTATTTTTGTTTCTCCAGACGGCTGCCGGCACGAGGGAGGCGAGCGGGGAACCCCCCCCCGAGGAGGTAACACCCCCCCCCCGGGGGGAGTCGGGGGCTCCCCAGACTCCAGAGGGGACCTTGGGGGGGTGGTGGCTGTTTGGGGGGGGCTCTGCTCTCCCAGTCAAACCATTCACCAGGACGGGGGACCTTAACTGGGATGGGGAAGGAGGGGGGGGCTCAGTCTCAGCGCCACCCCAGGCTCCTGTGACCGAGTCTCAGAGCTCGGTCACCCATGGGGGACCCCGGGAGCGGGGCTGTCCCCCACCTGCGGTGCCCAGGGGGTGGCTCTGCGGTGACACCGGTGACAATCCCCTTCGCAGCCGGAGGATGGAGGCGGGGGGGCCCGGCCGGAGCTGTCCCCCGGTGTCACCGGAGCAGCGGCGCCGAGGGACGGCGGACCCGGAGCTGCGGCTGGAGAGATCCATCCTGCTCAGCACGGACGGGAAGCTGCTGGGGCCCGAGCTGAGCCGCATCCGGAGCGGTAGGGACCCCCCAAAAGTGGGGGCACCCCCCCAAAAATGGGGGTCACCCCCTTCACCCCCCCAGTTCACCCTCTGGGGGCTCTCCCATGGCTGCTCCCCCCCGCCCCCCGCCATGGATTTGGGTGGTCTCTGTCACCCCCTGGTGCTGCCCCGAGGTGTTTTTGGGGTGCTGCACCCCGAATCCCTCCAGGAGGGGCTGGGGGGGGGCTGATAGCGCCTTCCCCCCCCCAGAAATGGCCCTGCCGCTGGACGCTGACCTCCCCCCGGACCTGCCCGCCGGTTACCTCTGCCGCCACCGCCGCTCCCTGCCCTCCTTCCCGCTGCCCCCCGGCCCGCAGACCCCTGCCGAGCTCAGGTAGGTGACACCCCCGGTGCCTCCCGGTTGAACCGGGTGTGGGGGGGGGGTCCCGGTGACGGCTCCCCCACTCCCCCATCTCTCGCAGGAGCAGCTCGGATGTCCTCTGTGCTGGCCGGTTCCCGGCAGGGCTCAGCCAGCTCGTGACCGGTATGAAGACCCCGGTCTCACCGAGACGCCGGGGCAGCCCCCCGGTACCGGGAACCGGCCGGGGGGGGCACGGGGCGGTGAAGGAGCCACGGGGCGAGGGTGTGAAATAAAGACCCCGCGCCCCCCCCCAAAGGTGACGCCGTGGCTGCGCTGTCGGTGCTGGGGGTCCCCAGGGGGGGGGTCCCCGGGGGATGGTGGGGTCCGGCCGGTCCCGGGGCTTCGCCTCCGGGAAGTGCGCGGCTACACGGTGGTCTACGGGCAGCGGGAAAGGCGGGGAAGGACCGAATCAGCCAATCGGCTGGCGAGGATCGTTGATTGACAGCCGGCTAGGCGAATCGCGAGAGGGTTTTCCCTTCCCGTCGGTCTGGCGGAGTGGCGGGCGCCGCTGTCCAATGGCGCTCTGGGGGAGGCGGGGGAACGCTGTCGCGTGGTGATTCGCTCGCTGTCCTGAGCGACAGCCGTCTCTGCCAATGACATCGCAGGGGCGATGTCGGGGGGCGGGAGCTACGGCAGCGCCTCAGCTGACCGGCCAGCGCCACCTCCCATTGGCTGGCGCGGATGAGCGACGCGGTGGGTGGCCAATGGGACGGCAGAGGGGGGCGCGGCTTCCTGAGCCCGCCTCTCCGGTTGATTGACAGCGCGCTGCTCCGCTCCGCTCCGCCGATTCCTTTGATTGACGGCCGAGCCGGCCAATGACGGCGCGGGCCGGAGGGAGCGGGGTGGGCGCGGCGCCCCGGGGGCGTCGCCAGTGCCGGATGAGGAGACTCGGAGGGGAAGTTTGGTCGCCGCCGCCGCCGCCGCGGGCCCTGTGAGGAGGAGCCGCCGCCACCGGGAGAGCGGGAGCGTGGTCCCGTGTCCCCGCCCCGCGCCGCCGCCGCCATGGGGAACCGGGGCATGGAGGAGCTGATCCCGCTGGTGAACAAACTGCAGGACGCGTTCAGCTCCATCGGGCAGAGCTGCCACCTCGACCTGCCGCAGATCGCCGTGGTGGGCGGGCAGAGCGCGGGCAAGAGCTCGGTGCTCGAGAACTTCGTGGGCCGGTGAGTCCCGGGCCGGCGGGGAGGAGCGGGCTGTGACGCCGCCGCTGCCCGCCCGCCGCTGCGCCACTGCCGTAAGCGCGCTTCGTGAATCCCGCCTCTGCGTAGGGCGCGGCCGCGGCCTGAGGGACCCCCCCCCCAGCCTCCCTTGCGCCTTCCGCCGCCGCTACGCAAACTGCGGAGCGCCCGGACGGGCCCGCTCCCCTCACCCTGCCGTGCCCTACGCACTTGGCGTAAAGCGCGGCCCTAGGGGAACGGGTCACCGGCGGGCCCTTACGCCAACGGCGCAAGCTGGGGGTTCGGACCGTGGGTGGCGCGCACGGCGTTGGCGTAAAGGGGCTCCGTGAATACGCGTGGGGGCTGCAGGCAGGGGATGATGGCAGCGGCTGACCCGCCGCACCGGGCAGCGGGACGGCGGCGGCGGAGGAGATGCTGCCAGGCCTCCCCGGGTCCTCCCGGGACACCCAGGCGTGAGGAGCGCGGCGGGGACCGAGACACCGGCACCGGGATGCGGAGCACGGGGGGGAAACGGGAGCGTGGCCTTCGCCCCCCGTCACCGTCCCGGTGCAGGCTGAGGCTGCTGTCACCGGGCTGATAACCGGGGTCCTCGTGTGGCACGGAGATAGCACCGGGGCTGGGCCGCCGCACCGGATAAGGCACCCGGGCGCCCCGATAACGGGGGGGACTTCCCCCCCCGACACCCCAACGCTCCGAAACCCTTCGAAATCCACCGACAGC
The DNA here is from genome assembly GCA_028020825.1 of Podargus strigoides. Classification (NCBI taxonomy): domain Eukaryota; kingdom Metazoa; phylum Chordata; class Aves; order Caprimulgiformes; family Podargidae; genus Podargus; species Podargus strigoides. The sequence continues at coordinate 6,313 of JAQJZH010000050.1, forward strand.
ATCGCTCCTGCTGCCGGCCGGGACACCGGGACACGGGGACACCGGGACACCGGCACTGGGACACCGGCACCGGGTGGGAACGGCTCAGCCCCCTCGGGGGGTTTGGTCCCCACTGGGGGGTTTGGTCCCCACTGATGGGTTTGGTCCCCACTGGGGGTTTGGTTCTCGTGGGGGGTTTGGTCCCCACTGGGGGGATTTGGTCCCCACTGGGGGGATTTGGTCCCCACTGGGGGATTTGGTCCCCACTGATGGGTTTGGTCCCTCACTGGTGGGTTTGGTCCCACTGGGGGGGTTTGGTCCCCACTGGGGGGGTTTGGTCCCACTGGAGGGGTTTGGTCCCCACTGGGGGGGTTTGGTCCCCACTGGAGGGGTTTGGTCCCCACTGGGGGGATTTGGTCCCACTGGGGGGATTTGGTCCCCACTGGGGGGGTTTGGTCCCCACTGGGAGGTTTGGTCCTCACTGGGGGGGTTTGGTTCTCGTGGGGGGGTTTGGTCCCTCCTGGGGGGTTTGGTTCTCGTGGGGGGTTTGGTCCCCACTGATGGGTTTGGTTCCCCACTGGGGGGGTTTGGTCCCCACTGGGGGGTTTGGTTCCCCACTGGGGGGGTTTGGTCCCCACTGGGGGGTTTGGTCCCCACTGATGGGTTTGGTTCCCCACTGATGGGTTTTGGTCCCCACTGGGGGGGTTTGGTCCCCACTGGGGGTTTTGTTCCCTCCTGGGGGTTTGGTCCCCACTGGGGGGGTTCGGTCCCCACTGGGAGGGTTCGGTCCCCACTGGGAGGGTTCGGTCCCCACTGGGGGGGTTTGGTCCCACTGGGGGGGTTTGGTCCCACTGGGGGGGATTTGGTCCCCACTGGGGGGGTTTTGGTCCCCACTGGGGGGGTTTTGGTCCCCAGTGGGGGTTTTGTTCCCTCCTGGGGGGGGGGTTGGTCCCACTGGGGGGGTTTTGGTCCCCACTGGAGGTTTGGTCCCCAGTGGTGGATTTGGTCCCCACTGGGGGGTTTGGTTCCCCACTGGGGGGGTTCGGTCCCCACTGGGGGGGTTTGGTCCCCACTGATGGGTTTTGGTCCCCACTGGGGGATTTGGTCCCCACTGATGGGTTTTGGTCCCCACTGGGGGTTTGGTCCCCACCACCGTTCCGCACACACCATATCGGCGTTCCGGTGACACCGCTCCATCCTCCCACGGTTCCGCCACCGGTGCCTAAACCCCACAGAATTCCCAAAACCCCCCCGGCCCAGGTGGCTTTTCCCAACGTCCCGGGCTGGTTTTGGCGCCGTGGGTGCCGCGGTGCTTCGGTCTCTCCGCGGCAGAGCGCTGTCTGACGGCGGCACCGGGGCGGTGGCGCTGGGATTTCGGCACCGGCGTCATTCCCGTTGGATTTTTCCATGGATCCTGGTGCCACCCGTCGCCGTTCCCCCTCTCCAGTGGCATTCCCAGTGCCACTGGGATTCCCGGCGTGGATTCACCGCCGCGGGTCCAGCCCCGGTGTGGAAGGGAGAGGATCCCAGACCCCCCCCCCCCAATTAATCCCCGCTCCCAGGGAGCCGAATCCATCATTATTCCCCCTCCTTAATTAATTCCAGTGGGAATTTGGCAGCCTCTAATTACAGTAATTAAAAATGGGTTTGGGAGCCTCGCTGTGCTCGTTAAGGGGGTGTTAACGAGGGGTTAACGAGGGGTTACCGTCCCTGGGATCCCGTGGGTGCTCCCATCCCGTGGCGTTACCGTCATCCTGTCGTGTTAATGAGCGTTAATTGTGCAGGGGTGGGTGGTTAATTAATTCTGGCTCCGTGGATCCATTGGGAATGGGGTGATGGGAATGGTCTGTGCTGGGATGGCTGGCAGGGGTGCCAAGGTGGCTAGTGGGATGCCAGGGTGGATAATGAGGGTACCAGGACGAGTAGTGGGATGCTGGGATGGCTGCTGGGATGCTGGGATGGCTGGCAGGAATGCCAGGATGGCTGGCAGGGATGCTGAGGTGGCTAGTGGGATGCCAGGACGGCTACCAAGGATGCCAGGATGGCTAGTGGGATGTTGGGATGGTTAGCAGGGATGCTGGGACAGCTAGTGAGGATGTTGGGGTGGCTAGCAGGGATGCTGAGGTGGCTATTGAGGATGCTGGGACAGCTAGTGGGATGCCAGGGTGGTTGGCAGGGATGCTGGTGTGGCTATTGAAGATGCCAGGATGGCTAGTGGGATGCCAGGGTGGCTAGCGAGGACACCAGTGTGGCTAGTGGGATGTTGGGGTGGCTGGTGGAGATGCCAGGGTGGCCAGTGGGGTACCAGGGTGGCTGGCAGGGTTGCCAGGATGGCTGTTGAGGTTGCTGTGATGGCTAGCAGGGATGCCAGGGTGGCTAATGGAGATGCCAGGGTGGCTGTTGAGGTTGCTGTGATGGCTAGGAGGATGCCAGGGTAGCCAGTGGGGTGCCAGGGTGGCCAGCAGGGATGCCAGGATGGCCAGTGGGATGCCAGGGTGGCTAATGGAGATGCCAGGGTGGCTGTTGAGGATGCTGTGATGGCTAGGAGGATGCCAGGGTGGCCAGTGGGGTGCCAGGGTGGCTAATGGAGATGCCAGGGTGGCTGTTGAGGACCCACAGGGAGGGGACAAGGACCCGACCGACCTCCGAGCCGTACCAAACCCCTCCCGGAGCGCGGTGGCTGACAAAGGCCCCGTTGTCACGGGGCGGGGGGGAACCGGGCCTCAATGGGGCATTATGAGCCCTGGGCACGGCGACTGGGATGGACTGGGATGGACTGGGCTGGGCTGGGCGGTTCGGTGGGGTGTGTGGAACGTCCTTCCTGCCCCGGCGACCTTTGGCTGCCTTTCCCAGCCGAGCTGCGGCAGGCGGAAGCGCGGGATCCCGCACGGGGTGGGGAACCCCCCCTCGGGGCCGGTGCCAACGGGGTGACCCGGTGCTGCGGTGGCACCAGGCTGAGCTGGCTCTGCTGGCACCACCTCCTCCCAGTGCCCTCTCCTGGCACCAGTGCTCTCTCCTGGTCTCTCTCCCCTGGCACCGGTGCTCTTGCCCAGTGCTGGAGCTCTCTCCCAGTGTCGGTGCTCTCTCCTGGCACTGGTGCTCTCCCCGTGGCACTGGTGCTCTCCCCCTGGCACCAAAGCTTTGCCCTGGCACCACAGCTCTTCCCCAGCACCAGTGCTCTCCCCCTGGCACCAGTGCTCTGCCCTGGCACCGCTGCCCTCCCCTCCCAGTGTTTGTGTCCACGGGAGGACCCCCCACCTCTCCCCCCACCACCCCAGGTCCCCACCAGCACCGCCCAGTAAGGCCACTGCCCCTTCCCATGGCGGTGCCGCCGGACCCGTCCTCCCAGTTGGGCAGGAAGCTCCCCAAACCAGTTCCTGCTTCCAGGATCCTCGGTCCGGCCTGGATCGCGGTTCCCTCCGGCATCTCCTCCCTGGTGGGGGGGGTGTGGCTGGCACTTGTGGCTGGAGGTGGTGACACTCAGGGTTGGGGACAGCCCAGGAGGGGGTGACCTCCTGGTGGAGCCTCTCCATGTTCAGAGCACCTTTGTGGAGGGAATTGTCTGGGAAATGGGATAAAACCATCGAGATTTGGGCTGTGGGGGCGTAAAGAGGCGGCGGTGGTTTGATCCCGGGGGTCTCCGCGCTCCTCCAGGCTCCCAGCACGGAGCAGGAGCCGATGCCCCGCGGGATCCGGGTGTTCCCGAGCCCCGGCACCGCCGTTCCCGTATCAGAACGACCAATAAATGATCAATTAAATCATTATATAAACATCTGCTTTGTTTCATTCCTTGCAGAGATTTCCTTCCCCGAGGCTCCGGAATTGTCACTCGCCGACCCCTCATCCTGCAGCTCATCTTCTCCAAGACAGGTACGGGGAGAGGGAAGGGGATTCCGGGAACGCTTCGGCTCCCGTTGGCTTCACGTGGCCGTGGGAAAGGAGGGAGGAGATTCCCAGAATTCAGCAGTGTTGGGTCCAGCTCAGCCCATCCACCTGCCCCCCCCCCAAGCAGGAAATTCCTGGGGTTGTTATCCCGAGGATAAATGGGAATTCTGCCCGCCCACGAGGACGTGGTTAATGGAACCCTCCCGGCGCTCCGTGAGTCAGTTCCGCACGGGGGAGTTGGGAAATCATTCCCTGCCCCGCCAAGGAGCTGGACACGGGGCACTGGGATGCTGAGGGGGTGGGCATGGGGCACTGGGATGCTGAGGGGGTGGGCATGGGGCACTGGAATGCCGACGAGCCGGACATGAGGGGTGCCAGAGCCAGGAAACCGGGATCCTCCTTGGGAAGGGGTGTTGAAGCCAGGCTCCCAACATCCAAATTTTCCTCTTTTCCTTTGTTTTCCCGTTGTATTTGTGTCTCTTTCCCAGAATATGCCGAATTTTTACACTGCAAATCCAAAAAATTCACGGATTTCGACGAGGTGCGGCAGGAAATTGAAGCGGAAACGGATCGAGTGACTGGAAACAACAAAGGGATCTCGCCCGTCCCCATCAACCTCCGCGTCTACTCCCCGCACGGTGAGTGCCGCCGGGATCCCACGCCGACACCGGGGGGGCTGGTGCTGGGAACGGGGAATGCTGGTGGAACTGGTGCTGTAGAAGCCAATGCTGGTGGAACTGGTGCTGTAGAAGCCAATGCTGGTGGAACTGGTGCTGTAGAAGCCAATGCTGGTGGAACTGGTGCTGTAGAAGCCAATGCTGGTGGAACTGGTGCTGTAGAAGCCAATGCTGGTGGAACTGGTGCTGTAGAAGCCAATGCTGGTGGAACTGGTGCTGGTAGAAGCCAGCACTGGTGGAACTGGTGCTGGTAGAAGCCAGCACTGGTGGAACTGGTGCTGGTAGAAGCCAGCACTGGTGGAACTGGTGCTGTAGAAGCCAGCACTGGTGGAACTGGTGCTGTAGAAGCCAGCACTGGTGGAACTGGTGCTGTAGAAGCCAGCACTGGTGGAACTGGTGCTGTAGAAGCCAGCGCTGGTGGAACTGGTGCTGTAGAAGCCAGCGCTGGTGGAACTGGTGCTGTAGAAGCCAATGCTGGTGGAACTGGTGCTGTAGAAGCCAACAGTGGTGGAACTGGTGCTGTAGAAGCCAATGCTGGTGGAACTGGTGCTGTAGAAGCCAACAGTGGTGGAACTGGTGCTGTAGAAGCCAATGCTGGTGGAACTGGTGCTGTAGAAGCCAATGCTGGTGGAACTGGTGCTGTAGAAGCCAATGCTGGTGGAACTGGTGCTGTAGAAGCCAATGCTGGTGGAACTGGTGCTGTAGAAGCCAATGCTGGTGGAACTGGTGCTGTAGAAGCCAGCACTGGTGGAACTGGTGCTGTAGAAGCCAATGCTGGTGGAACTGGTGCTGTAGAAGCCAATGCTGGTGGATCTGGCACCAGTAGAAGCCGACACGGGCGGATCCGGCGCCGGTAGCACCAAATCCAGCAGCTCCAGGGGACTGATGGGGGTGTCTGGGCCGTTCCCCGGGGGACGGGGGCTCCTCTTCCCTCCGAGGGGCCGGGGGCCGCGGCAGTGCCGGCGCCGTGCCCCCGTCGGCTAACGCGGGCCGTCCTCGGTCCTTGCAGTGTTGAACCTGACGCTGATCGACCTGCCGGGGATCACCAAGGTGCCGGTGGGCGATCAGCCGCAGGACATCGAGTACCAGCTCAAGGAGATGATCCTGCAGTTCATCAGCCGGGAGAGCAGCCTGATCCTGGCCGTCACGCCGGCCAACGTGGACCTGGCCAACTCCGACGCCCTCAAGATGGCCAAGGAGGTCGATCCCCAAGGTGGGGGAGGTCCCGGCGGGGGACGCGTGGGTTGGTCCCGTGGGAATTCCCGTCCATCCTCCCTCCTCCTCCTCCTCGTCCTCCCGCGGGTGGGGAGGGGCCGGCGGATCCGGGCTCGTTGGTGGGACTGAGGGGTTAACTCGTTAGTGGGACTGAGGGGTTAACTCGTTAGTGGGACTGAGGGGTTAACTCGTTGGTGGGACTGAGGGGTTAACTCGTTAGTGGGGCTGAGGGGTTAACTCGTTAGTGGGACTGAGGAATTAACTCATTAGTGAGGCTGAGGGGTTAACTCGTTAGCGGGGCTGAGGGGTTAACTCGTTAGTGGGACTGAGGAATTAACTCATTAGTGAGGCTGGTGGATTAACTCCTTGGTGGGACTGGTGGATTAACGAGGCTGAGGGATTACTGGTTAGTGAGACTGGTGGATTAACTTGTTAGTGGGCCTGACGGGTTAACTCGTTAGTGGGACTGAGGGGTTAACTCGTTAGTGAGGCTGGTGGATTAACTCCTTGGTGGGACTGGTGGATTAACTCAGTGAGGTTGAGGGATTACTGGTTAGCGAGGCTGAGGGATTACTGGTTAGTGAGACTGGTGGATTAACTCCTTAATGGGGCTGAGGGACTCCTGGTTAGCCAGGCTGAGGGGTTACTGGTTAGTGAGGCTGGTGGATTAACTCCTTAATGGGGCTGAGGGGTTACTGGTTAGCCAGGCTGAGGGGTTACTGGTTAGCCAGGCTGAGGGACTCCTGGTTAGCCAGGCCGTGGGATTCCCCGGCGTGTCGTGCAGGGCTGCGGACGATCGGCGTCATCACCAAGCTGGATCTGATGGACGAGGGGACGGACGCCCGGGACGTGCTGGAGAACAAACTCCTCCCGTTACGCCGAGGTACCGCCCCCCCCGTGTCCCCCCGTGTCCCCCCGTGTCCCCCCGTGTCCCCCCGTGTCCCCCCGTGTCCCCACGTGTCCCCACGTGTCCCCACGTGTCCCCACGTGTCCCCACACCTCCTCCTGGCCACCTCTGGTTGACGTGGAGCCGCCGTCTGCCCTCGCAGGTTACATCGGCGTGGTTAACCGGAGCCAGAAGGACATTGATGGGAAGAAGGACATCCGGGCGGCGCTGGCAGCCGAGCGCAAGTTCTTCCTCTCCCACCCGGCCTACCGGCACATGGCCGACCGCATGGGCACCCCGCACCTCCAGAAGGTCCTCAACCAGGTGGGCTCCGCTCCTTTCCCCTCCCAGTGTCTCATCCGGTGTGGTTATGGGAGCAGGAACATCTCAGTGTCCTGGTTCTTCCCCCAGCAACTGACCAACCACATCCGGGAGACGCTCCCGTCGCTGCGGAGCAAACTGCAGAGCCAGCTGCTTTCCCTGGAGAAGGAGGTGGAGGAATACAAAAACTTCCACCCCGACGATCCCACGCGGAAAACCAAAGCGTTGTTACAGTAGGTGCATCGCGCTCGGCGGTGCGTGGGGCAGCAGGGCAACCCATGGGCCTCTGGGTAAGGTCAACTCGTGGGCCTACGGGCCAGGTCAACCCATGGGCCTACGGGCCAGGTCAACCCATGGGTCGCTGGGTAAGGTCAAGCCATGGGCCTACGGGCCAGGTCAACCCATGGGCCTCTGGGTAAGGTCAAGCCATGGGCCTACAGGCATGTTCAACCCATGGGCCTACGGGCCAGGTCAAGCCATGAGCTGCTGGGCCAGGTCAACCCGTGGGCCTACAGGCAAGGTCAAGCCATGAGCTGCTGGGCCAGGTCAACCCGTGGGCCTACAGGCAAGGTCAAGCCATGAGCTGCTGGGCCAGGTCAACCCATGGGCCTACGGGCATGTTCAACCCATGGGCCTATGGGCATGTTCAACCCATGGGCCTACGGGCCAGGTCAACCCATGGGCCTACGGGAGAGGTCAGCCAAGGGCCAACAAAGCTCTGGTGGCCAAGAAGGCCGATGGCTCCTGGGCTATGTGAGGAGGAGTGTGGGCAGCAGGTGGAGGGAGGTTCTCCTCCCCCTCTCCTCTGCCCTGCTGAGGCCTCAGCTGGAATCTGGGGTCCAGTTTGGGGGCTCCCCAGTTCCAGAGGGCCATGGAGCTACTGGAGAGAGCCCAGCTCCTGTGGGATCTGCTCTGGGATCCTGCTCCAGCAGGGGGTGGCACTGGAGGAGCTCCACAGCTCCTTTCCAACCCAGCTCCATGAGTGTGAACATGGAGAGCGTCAAGGCAGCACCTCAGGAGGTGTCCATCCATCCGTGCGTCCCCTTGACCCCGCCTGTTCCCCCCAGGATGGTGCAGCAGTTCGGGGTGGACTTTGAGAAGCGGATCGAGGGCTCTGGTGACCAAGTGGACACGCTGGAGCTCTCCGGAGGCGCCAGGATCAACCGCATCTTCCACGAGAGGTTCCCCTTCGAGCTGGTGAAGGTAAAGCGGCTCCGGGGACGCGGTCGGACCCCGTTCCTCCCGGAGGGAATTCTGGAGGAGGGTGTGGGACCTGGGTGCTCCAAAATTTGGGATAAATAAGACAAGGGATGAGGTGGTCTGGTGGCCAGGCTGGTGTCTTCTTCACCCATGGGTGCCCAGGAGCTGCTTTCATCCCTGGCTTTTGCATCCCCTTCAGATGGAGTTCGACGAGAAGGACTTGAGGCGAGAAATCAGTTACGCTATCAAAAACATCCACGGGGTCAGGCAAGTGTCTGAGCCCCCCAGTCCAACCAGTAACCCACCAGTACCCCCTGTCCCTCAGCACCACGTCCCCACGGCTCTGAGACCCCCCCAGGGGTGGGGATTCCCCCCTGCCCTGGGCAGATGCTCCTTGGAAGTTCTCCAGATCTTTCTCTGTGTCCCCCTGATCCCTCCCCATGTCCCCCCAACCACTCTCCATGTCCCCTCCATCCATCTCCCTGTCCCCCAGACCCTGTTCTGTGTCCCCCAGCCCCTCTTCATGTCCCCCTCACCCTGCTCCATGTCCCCCCATCCCTCTCCATGCCCCTCAGATCCATTTCCATGTCCCCCTGACCCCTCTCCATGTTCCCCTGACCCCTCTCCATGTCACCCTGACCCTCCTCTGTGTCCCCAGACCCCTCTCTGTGTCCCCCCAACCCCTGTCCCTGTCCCCTCACCCCTCTCCCTGTCCCCCCACACCCCGCTCCATGTCCCCCAGACCTTCCCCATGTCCCCCCAACGCCTCCCTGTGTCCCCCAGCCCCCTCTCCCTGTCCCCAGCCCCCTCCCCAGCCCCGCTGCCCTCGCGCCGCGCTCGCTCCGGGGCTCCTTCCCTCACCCCCGTTTTGTTGCTCCCCGGGGACCCCGGCAGGACGGGGCTGTTCACCCCCGACCTGGCGTTCGAGGCCATCGTCAAAAAACAAGTGGTGAAGCTGAAAGAGCCGTGCCTGAAGTGCGTGGACCTCGTTATCCAGGAGCTAATTAACACCGTTAGGCAGTGTACCAGTAAGGTATGGAACTGGGGGGACTGGGAGGTGGGACTGCGAGCTGCCTGCCTTCCCCTCCCAAATTAAAATGATATTTCCTTGATTAATGATGGTTTCACCTCTGGGAAGTACCAAAAGAGGGGCCTGAAACTGGAAACAGGGCAGCAAAAAGAGCTTAAATTAGAAAAATTCATCAATTAAGACATCAAAAAATTAATACACTTTCAAATTAATAAATTAAAAATTAATGAAGTGGGAAAATGAAGAATAACTGGAGGTGCCTCCCCGCTCCCAGCCCCAACCCCATCATCCAGGGAGGGTGGGAAGGGTTTGGAGCCCCCTGGGAAAGGGGGGTCCATGGGTCCCACCCCAGCTGGGGTTCCCTTCCCCCCCCCCTCACACCACAGTTGGGTTCTCCCCCCACAACTGGGGTTCAGCCCCATCCCTGGGGAGCACCCCCCGGCTTCTCCCTGGCGAGCTGCCAGCAGCAGCGGTTTCCCTGGGATTTTCTCCCTCTCTTTTCAGCTTGGTTCCTACCCCAGGTTACGGGAGGAGACGGAGAGGATCGTCACCACCCACATCAGGGAGCGGGAAGGCAAAACGAAGGACCAGGTGAGCCCGCGGCGTCGTCGGGTCGAGCGGGGAGGAGCCAGGGGGGCCGTGACGGAGCCCTGGCCGTGCTCCAGCGTCTCCCACCCATCATCCCAGAGCTCCTGGGAGCAGAGGGAGCAGCTCCTGCGTGGTCACCCACGTCCCCATGGGATGGAACCACGGAGTCAGTTGGGTTGGAGAAACCCTTTGGGGTGGTGGCGCCCAACCGTTGACCCAACTCAACTCCCCCCGCTGCCCCGTGGCCCTCAGCACCACGTCCACACCTCCCCCAGATCCCTCCAGGGATGGGGAATGGGGACATCGGTCCCAGTACCCAATGGGAATGGGGACATTGGTCCCAGGACCCAATGGGAATGAGGACATTGGTCCCAGGACCCAATGGGAATGGGGACATTGGTCCCAGTACCCAATGGGAATGGGGATGAGGTCTCCCCTCAGCCTCCTTTTCTCCAGGCTGAACCCCCCAGGTCCCTCAGCCGCTCCTCAGAAGTTCTCCAGACCCCTCTCCATGTCCCCCAGAGCCCTCTCCACGTCCCCCAGACCCCTCTCCATGTCCCCCAGACCCCTCTCCATGTCCCCCGACCCCTCTCCACGTTCTCCAGGCCCCTCTCCATGTCCCCAGACCCTTCTCTGTGTCCACCAGACCCTTCTCCAGCCATGCTCCATCCCCTCAATGTTCTTCTTGACCTGAGGGGTCCAACACTGAACCCCACATTCGAGGGGTGGCCTCCCCAGAGCTGAGCACAGGGGGACAATCCCCTCCCTGCTCCTGCTGGCCACACCATGGCTGGCACAGCCCAGGATGCTGGTGGCCACCTTGGCCCCCGTGGTGGCCACCACCACCCCCAGGGCCTTCTCCTCCCCGAGGGTTCCGCGGGGCCGGCGTTCCCCACCCCCCCCCCGGGGCTCCCCACGGATCCCTGACCCCCACCCCCCCCAGATCCTGCTGCTGATCGACATCGAGCTCTCCTACATCAACACGAACCACGAGGACTTCATCGGCTTCGCCAAGTAAGTCCCCTCCTTCCAGGGGGGGGGTGCGGGTTCCGTCGCCCGTCCCGGTGTCCCCGAGTCTCCCACGCCCCGACCTCGTTCACCAAACCGGCGCTTTTTCCACCCAGATTCCCCCGGGAGGTGGGGGCTCTGCTCCTCCACTCCATTTTACCCCCCCCCTATTTTTTTTTCTCTCTCTTTTTCTGCTCTCCACCTTCCTCCACAGCTCCTTCCTCTCCTCCTAATCTCTGTTTTTTCCTCTGAACCATCCTCCTCCCCTCCGGATTCCTCCGAAACTCCTCCCCACTCCCAGCTGTTTCACTGAGCAGCACGTGGCGACAGGGTGGGTACCCCCAGCATGGCCCCCCCCCCGCCTTCCAGCGCTCCCAGCTTCTCCCAGCTCGGCTTCGCACCCAACTGGGACGTCCCCCCCCACCGGTGGGGGACCCGTCTGCCACCCCCCGGGGATTTCAGGGAGGAGCCACGAGGGGTAGGGCAGGCTGGGAGCGAGCTGGGTCCCCCCCTGGCTCGGTGGGATCCCCCCCTGGCTCGGTGGGATCCCCCCTGGCTCGGTGGGATCCCCCCCTGGCTCTGTGGGATCCCCCCCTGGTTCGGTGGGATCCCCCCCTGGCTCAGTGGGAGCCCCCCCAGGCTCACTGGGATCCCCCCCTGGCTCGGTGGGATCCCCCCCTGGCTTGGTGGGATCCCCCCCTGGTTCGGTGGGATCCCCCCCTGGCTCAGTGGGATCCCCCTGGCTGGGTGGGACCTCCCCCTGGCTCAGTGGGATCCCCCCCCTGGCTCAGTGGGATCCCCCTTGGCTCAGTGGGATCCCCCCCTGGTTCAGTGGGATCTCCCCCTGGCTCAGTGGGATCCCCCCCGGCTCACTGGGATCCCCCCCTGGCTCAGTGGGATCCCCCCCTCGCTCGGTGGGATCCCCCCCAGGCTCACTGGGATCCCCCCCAGGCTCACTGGGATCCCCCCCTGGCTCACTGGGATCCCCCCCTGGCTCAGTGGGATCCCCCCTGTCTCAGTGGGAGCCCCCCCTGGCTCACTGGGATCCCCCCCAGGCTCGGTGGGATCCCCCCCTGGCTCACTGGGATCCCCCCCAGGCTCTGTGGGATCCCCCCCTGGCTCAGTGGGATCCCCCCCTGGCTCGGTGGGATCCCCCCCCGGCTCACTGGGATCCCCCCTGGCTCAGTGGGATCCCCCCTGGCTCACTGGGATCCCCCCCTGGCTGGATTCCCTCCCTCTGGAGGGGAATTCCCAATCTGCCTCCCAGCACCTCCCCCTCTGGGTGCTCTTGGTTGAGTTTGACACCGTGGGCTTTTTATCCCTTTGGACTCGGCTCTTCCCGGCGGCGTTCCGGGTGGGAAGCGCGGCGCGGGCGCTCCGGGCGTTGGGAACGGTGGGGTTCCCCTCCCTGAAACTGCTGGCTTTGGTTTCTTGCAGTGCCCAGCAAAGGAACACCCAGACCAACAAGAAAAGGGCCGTCCCCAACCAGGTACGGCTCCCTCGGGATCCCGCTCGGAGCGACGCGGGAAGCGGCTCCGGGAACGGGGATTGGGCTGAGGCGGCAGCTCCTCCCACGGGGGGATTCCCACTGGGATTGGAGTGGGAATGGTGGAGCTGTGGGTCATGGAAGGGGAGTGTTGGCTCCATGGGAGCTCATCTCAGAGTGGGATTTGAGTTGATCCTGGGGGATAATTCCCACTGGGATTGGAGATGGGAATGATGGAGGAGGAATGGAAAGGGAGTGTTCACTCCGTGGGAGCTCATCTCAAACTGGAATTTGAGTGGATCCTGGGGGATAATTCCCAGTGGGATTGAAGTGGGAATGATGGAGCTGTGGCTTGTGGAAGGGGAGCGTTGGCTCCGTGGGAACTCCTCTCAAACCAGGATTTGAGTGGATCCATTGGCTCCTTCCCTAGGGGATAATTCCCACTGGGATTGGAGATGGGAATGGTGGAGCTGTGGCTCATGGAAGGGGAGTGTTTGCTCCATGGGAGCTCATCTCAAAGTGGGATTTGAGTTGATCCTGGGGGATAATTCCCACTGGGATTGAAGTGGGAATGGTGGAGCTGTGGCTCATGGAAAGGGAGTGTTGGCTCCATGGGAACTCATCTCAGAGTTGGATTTGAGTGGATCCTGGGGATAATTCCCACTGGGATTGGAGGTGGGAATGCCAGAGCTGTGGCTCATGGAAAGGGAACGTTGGCTCCATGGGAACTCATCTCAAACTGGAATTTGAGTTGATCCTGGGGGATAATTCCCACTGGGATTGGAGGTGGGAAACATGGAGCTGTGGCTCATGAAAGGGAACGTTGGCTCCATGGGAATTCATCTCAAAGTGGGATTTGAGTTGATCCATTGGCTCCTTCCCTAGGGGATAATTCCCACTGGGGCTGGAGATGGGAATGATGGAGCTGTGGGTCATGGAAGGGGAGTGTTGGCTCCGTGGGAGCTCATCTCAGAGTGGGATTTGAGTGGATCCTGGGGGATAATTCCCACTGGGAGTGAAGTGGGAATGATGGAGCTGTGGCTCATGGAAGGGGAGCACTGGCTCGATGGGAACTCATTGAAACCCAGGATTTGAGTGGATCCTGGGGATAATTCCCACTGGGATTGGAGATGGGAATGATGGAGCTGTGGCTCATGGAAGGGGAGTGTTTGCTCCATGGGAACTCATCTCAGAGTGGGATTTGAGTTGATCCTGGGGGACAATTCCCACTGGGATTGGAGATGGGAATGCCAGAGCTGTGGCTCATGGAAAGGGAACGTTGGCTCCATGGGAACTCATCTCAAACCAGGATTTGAGTTGATCCATTGGCTCCTTTCATGGGGGATAATTCCCACTGGGAATGAAGTGGGAGTGATGGAGCTGTGGCTCATGGAAGGGGAGCATTGGCTCAATGGGAACTCATCTCAAACCAGGATTTGAGTGGATCCTGGGGGATAATTCCCACTGGGATTGGAGATGAGAAACATGGAGCTGTGGCTCATGAAAGGGAGCGTTGGCTCCATGGGAGCTCATCTCAGAGTGGGATTTGAGTGGATCCTGGGGGTGATTCCCACTGGGATTGGAGGTGGGAATGCCAGAGCTGTGGCTCATGGAAAGGGAGCGTTCACTCCGTGGGAGCTCGTCTCAGAGTGGGATCTGAGTGGACCCTGGCTCCGCGGCGCTGCCAGGGCTGTGATGAATTAATTAACACCGTGAAACGATGATTAATAGCATGTCACTTTTTTCTTCCGCTATTTTCCTGCTTTTCCCCCCCATTTTTGTGCTTCCCGCTCTCTTCTCCCTCCCATCACTGATTTTTTTCTTCCCTTTTCCTGCTTTTTTTTTTTTATTTTAATTATTATTCCTCCCCCCACCCCCCCTTTAATTTCCCTAAAGGGTGAGATCCTGGTAAGTACCCGCAGAGCGCGGGGGCGCTGCTGGACGGCCCCCGGCGACGGCCCCGCCACAAAAACCCTTTTCCACCCCAAAACTTCCCAGAACTGAGTACGCTGAGGGCCGGAGGGAAGGCTTGGAATTCTGAGTGGGAATAACCAGATTCCAAACCCCACCACCAAAGGGAATTAAAAGGGGGTTTGGGGGAGGGGGGGGATCCCTGGTGCGCCGCCGTCCGTCGGCTCTGCCCGGGAGCTGGGATCGAGGGTGGGTTTTGCCGACCCCGAATCCCAAAGGAACCCCAAATCTTGGGGATTTGGGAATTTCCAGCCCCATTCCTGGGCTGGCAGAGGGGTTTCCCCGCAGCGTGCTCACTTCTGCCCCGGCGCAGGGCGGCGGCGCTTCCCGACCCGAGGGATTTCCCGCGCCGTGGCGGAGCCGTCCCGGGGGGCTGGGGGGGTTTTTGGGGGGTCCCCAGGGTCGTGGCTCCCCCCGTGCCCGCGTGGACGCGAGGGGGAGGGGGGATGTGGCCGGGGGGAGCCACGGAGCCACCGGAGCCCCTCGGGGGGGGGACTGAGCCCCCAGCCCGGCCGGGCCCTGGGCAGCGGCGCCCGAGTTTAAAGGAACGATTCCCCTGGGCTGCTGGCTGTGCTGCTGGGTCAGCCTTCCTCCCTCCTCCTCATCCTCATCCTCCTCGTCTTCCTCATCCTCATCCTCCTCCCTCGTCCTCGTCCTCCTCCTCCTCATCCTCCTCATCCTCATCCTCCCTCCTCCTCATCCTTCTCCCTCATCTTCCTCATCCTCCTTGTCCTCCTCATCCTCCTCCCTCCTCATCCTCCTCCTTTCTCCTTCCTCCTTCCTCCTTCCTCCTCCTCCTCCTCCTTCCTCCTCCTCCTCCTCCTCCTCCTCCTTCCTCCTCCTCCTCCTCCTCCTCCTCCTCCTCCTTCCTCCTCCTCCTCCTCCTCCTTCCTCCTCATCCTCCTCCTCCTCCCTCCTCATCCTCCTCCTCCTTCTCCACTTCATCCTTGTCCTCCTCCACCTCCTCGTCCTTGTGCTCCTTGTCCTCCTCCTCCTCCCTCTTCCTCCCTCTTCCTCCCTCTTCCTCCCTCTTCCTCCCTCTTCCTCCCTCTTCCTCCCTCTTCCTCCCTCTTCCTCCCTCTTCCTCCCTCTTCCTCCCTCTTCCTCCCTCTTCCTCCCTCTTCCTCCCTCTTCCTCCCTCTTCCTCCCTCTTCCTCCCTCTTCCTCCCTCTTCCTCCCTCTTCCTCCCTCTTCCTCCCTCTTCCTCCCTCTTCCTCCCTCTTCCTCCCTCTTCCTCCCTCTTCCTCCCTCTTCCTCCCTCTTCCTCCCTCTTCCTCCCTCTTCCTCCCTCTTCCTCCCTCTTCCTCCCTCTTCCTCCCTCTTCCTCCCTCTTCCTCCCTCTTCCTCCTTGTGCTCTTTGTCCTCCTTCGCCTTCTCCTTGTCCTTCGCCTTGTCCTTGTCCTCCTCTCCCTCCTCCTCCTCTTCATCCTCATCCTCTTTTTCCACCTCTACCTCCTCCCTCTCCTCCTCCTCCTCATGCTCTTTGTCTTCCTCCACCTCTTCCTTGTCCTTCACCTACTCCTTCTCTTCCTCCTCTTCCTCCTCCTCCTTTTGGGGGTAGCGAGGGGGTGTCCCCACTCCTGGGGTGTCCCCACTCCTCAGGGTCCTCTCCCCCTCTCCCCGCTCTGTTCCTTTAAAACCGGAGTCAGCCCGAATTGGGGGAGGGTTTACACAGGCACCGGGGTCTCCGATCCCCCCCTGCTGCCCCCGTGATCCAGCGCCCCCCCCTTCCCCTCACCGGGAGGGGTCTGGGGGTTCAGGGGGGGCTCTGGCTGCCCCTGAGCTCCGTCCCTGCCTTAACCCAGCGGGGTTTGTCACGGCTTGGGCACCCGTGGGGTCCCAGGGGGATCCTGGGGGGGTCCCAGGGGGATCCTGGGTGGGTTCCAGGGAGATCCTGGGTGGGTTCCAGGGGAATCCTGGGTGGATTCCAGGGGATCCTGGGGGGGTCCCAGGGGGATCCTGGGTGGGTTCCAGGGAGATCCTGGGTGGGTTCCAGGGGGATCCTGGGTGGGTTCCAGGAGAGATCCTGGGTGGGTTCCCAGGGGGAATCCTGGGTGGGTCCCAGGGGGAATCCTGGGTGGGTTCCCAGGGGGAATCCTGGGTGGGTCCCAGGGGGATCCTGGGTGGGTCCCAGGGGGATCCTGAGTGGGTTCCAGGGAATCCTGGGTGGGTTCCCAGGGAAAATCCTGGGTGGGTCCCAGGGAGATCCAGGGGGAATCCTGGGTGGGTTCCCAGGGAGATCCTGAGTGGGTTCCCAGGGAGAATCCTGGGTGGGTTCCAGGGGGAATCCTGAGTGGGTTCCCAGGGGAGATTCTGGGTGGGTTCCAGGGGAGATCCTGGGTGGGTTCCCAGGGGAATCCTGGGTGGGTCCCAGGGGAGATTCTGGGTGGGTTCCAGGGGAGATCCTGGGTGGGTTCCAGGGGAAATCCTGGGTGGGTTCCCAGGGGAATCCTGTGTGAGCTCCCATCCCCGGTGCCCCAGAAGCCGTGACAACCTCCGCCCCTCGCTCCCCTCTCTCCTCTCCGCTTCGCCGCGAGGGTCCTTCGTGTCCCCCCACCCCCCCCTCCCTCCACGCTTCCAACTCACCGGAATCCCCCCCCCACCTCGTGTGTCCCCCCCATTCCTAACCCGTGTGGTGGCACTAACCCCTGGGGACCGGGGGGGCCGGGGCCATCGTGGGGGGCCGGGGCCATCGTGGGGTGCTGGGCTGCTGGAGGGAGGGAGGGGGGACCCAAAATCCATCGGTGACCTCAGCCTGTGCCCCTGGAGCAGATTCCCAGCTGGAATGGGGGCACCAGAGCAGGTTCCCAACTGGAATGGGGATACCAGAGCAGATTCCCAGCTGGAATGGGGGCACCAGAGCAGGTTCCCAGCTGGAATGGGGGCACCAGAGCAGGTTCCCAGCTGGAATGGGGGCGCCAGAGCAGGTTCCCAGCTGGAATGGGGGCACCAGAGCAGGTTCCCAACTGGAATGGGGGCACCAGAGCAGGTTCCCAGCTGGAATGGGGACACCAGAGCAGATTCCAGCTGGAATGGGGGCACCAGAGCAGGTTCCCAACTGGAATGGGGGCACCAGAGCGGGTTCCCAGCTGGAATGGGGGCACCAGAGCAGATTCCCAACTGGAATGGGGGCACCAGAGCAGATTCCCAGCTGGAATGGGGGCACCAGAGCAGGTTCCCAACTGGAATGGGGCACCAGAGCAGGTTCCCAGCTGGAATGGGGGCACCAGAGCAGGTTCCCAACTGGAATGGGGCACCAGAGCAGATTCCCAGCTGGAATGGGGGCACCAGAGCAGACCCCTCTGTTCCCTCCCTGCTTCCCCTCCTTGGCAGGGGACTCCAGCCCCAATCCCCCCCGGAATAACCCGGGAACCACGCCGTGCCAGCCTTGGAGGTGCCTCAGGGGGGGTGGAATTGGGGTTTTTTGGGTGAAACCTCCAGCTCTGAGGGTGCCAAAGCGGGCACAGCACCCACAGGGACCGGCTACGGCACGGCACCGGGGGCACACTGGAGGTGCTGGTGCCTGGTGCTGGTGCAGGACAGGGAATGCCACCCCCTGGTGTGGTTCTCACCCACTGTGGCTGCTCCACGCCGGAGAGGGAGCGGGTTTGGGGCAAAACCAGGGGATTTTGGGGTGTGCCAATGCTGGCAGAGCCCCCAGGGAAGGGCTGGGGGCGCTGCTGCGGTGGCTGCTGGAGGTGGCTGCCACCCCTGGGCAGCTCCACTCCTCCCTTGAACCCAAACAATTCCTGTCCCATCCCCCTGGGACCCCGGAGCTTTGCTCCCCGTCGCTCGCCGGGGTCGGGGTGCGGCGGCGCTTGGCTTTGGGGAGCGGGCAGAGCCCCGGGATCCTGGGACTGTGCTGGGCTGGGGGTCTTGGCTGAGGCTGGGGCTCCCTGGGGAGGGTCTGGGGGGGCTTTGTGTTGGTTCTCCAGTGGGGGGGACCCCTGGGGACCCCCCCATCGCACCCCCCTCTCCTGCAGGTCATCCGAAGGGGGTGGTTGACCATCAACAACATCAGCATCATGAAGGGAGGCTCCAAGGAGTACTGGTTCGTGCTGACAGCGGAGTCCTTGTCCTGGTACAAGGATGAGGAGGTACGTGGGGGGGTCTCTGGGGGGGGGGTCATCTGGCTGGGGGGGACAATTAGCGCCTGGGGGTAATTAACATCATTGTCCCCTGGCGTGGTCTCCTCCAGAAGGTCCCAGGGTGAAGGAAACCCAGTCCTGCCCCCCCCCCCATGGGACCCTTGGGCTGTGTGTGTGGCCCCCCCCTGGGTACTGACACCCCCCCAGAGCCACCCATGGTGTGGGGAAACTGAGGCACGGGGAGGGAACGCGGTTCCCTGTGCTCCTGGGTCCCAGTTCCCCCCAGTTCCCCCCCAGTTCCCTCCCAGTTCCATGGGAAGGGGTTGCTGATGCTCCCAGACCCTGAGTTGGGGGGGGCCCATCCTGTTCCCCAGGGTCTCAGTGGCCCCCCCCAGCCTGGGAATGGGGGGGGCCCCACCAGATGTGGGGTGTGGGGTCCATCCTTCTCCCATAGGAGACGTTTTGGGGGTGCCAGGGGATGTGGGGGGGTACTGGGGATATGGAGGGGTGCACTGGGGGTGCTGGGGGTGTGGGGGGGCACAGCCCACCCTCCCACCTCCTCACTACAAGTGGGGAGCACTCCCCAGCCAGGCCCCCCCCCCTTCCCCAATAGCCCCCCCTTTCCCCATAAGGTGCCTGATGGGGGGTCCCCCCCAATCCCCCCCCCCCAACATCACTTTTGGGGGTGGGGGGGTGGAGCTGAGGCTGCTCTGGACAATCCCAGGGCTGGAATCTCTTTACACCCCTGGCTCCATCCCATGGGGACGTGGGGTGAGGTTTGGGGGGGGTGGGGGGACATTCCTGGGGCCCCCCCATGGAAGCAGTAGGGGGGGGGGGCTCTGGTGGAGCTGCCCCCCATCCCATGCCAGGCTGGGGGAATCACCCCCCGCTCCCCGGTGCTTCCTTGGCACTTTGGCAAGGGAGCTGATGTGGGGGGGGCCCTGCTGTGTTCCCAACCCCCCTCATTCCCTGTGTCCCCCCCCCAAAATCAAATCCCATCTCCTTTTCCAGGAGAAGGAGAAGAAATACATGCTGCCTTTGGACAACCTGAAAATCCGGGATGTGGAGAAGGGATTCATGTCCAACAAACACGTCTTCGCCATCTTCAACACGGAGCAGAGGTGAGGGATGAGGGGGGGGGCCCTGGTTTTCCCTGGAATTCCATCTGGGATCAACCACCATTGGGTGGTTCTGCTCCCCCCCCCCCCCATCACTGCTGGCCCAGGTCCTGTGCCCAGCATTCCCAGTCCATTCCCAATCCCACTCCTGGGATGGAGCACGGGGGGGTGGGGAGGATTTCTCCGGAGCACGCGGATCCCACCGATATTCCCATCCATCCTGGAGGGGGGGTTGTGCCCCCCAGTGCCCCCCAGTGCTCCCCAGTGCTCCCCAGTGCTCCCCAGTGCCCCCCAGTGCCCCCCAGTGCTTCCCAGTGCTTCCCAGTGCCCCCCAGTGCTCCCCAGTGCCCCCCAGTGCCCCCCAGTGCTTCCCAGTGCTCCCCAGTTCCCCCCAGTGCCCCCCAGTGCTCCCCAGTGCCCCCAGTGCCCCCCAGTGCTCCCCAGCGCTCCGAGGGTTTGTGGTGGTGCCGGAGGCGTTCCCAGTTATCCCACCAAGCTTCCCAGCCGCGCTCCCTCCCCCCCCAGGAACGTGTACAAGGACCTGCGGCAGATCGAGCTGGCCTGCGATTCCCAGGAGGACGTGGACAGCTGGAAGGCGTCGTTCCTCCGCGCCGGGGTGTACCCCGAGAAGGACCAGGTAAACCCCTGCCCCTCCCCCGGGGGGGACACCCCGAATCCCCTGGGAGAATCCCTGGGAGGAACGGGGTCACGCGGCGTGGGGGCTGCTGGGGAGTGAGGCTGCTTGTGCCCGAACCGGGGGGGATGGGGATGGAATGGGGGTGGGATGGGGATGGGATAGGGGTGGGAATAGAGGTAGGAATAGGGGTGGAAATAGGGATGGAAGTGGGATAGAATAGGGATGGAAGGGACATGGGAATAGGGATGGAATAGGGGTGGGAATAGGGATGGAAGTGGGATGGGAATAGGGGTGGAAATAGGGATGGAAGTGGGATGGGAATAGGGAGGGGGTAGGGATGGGAATAAGGATGGAGTAGGGGTGGAAATAGGGATGGAAGTGGGATGGGAATTAGGGTGGAAATAGGGATGGGGATAGGGATGGAAGTGGGATAGAATAGGGATGGAAGGGACATGGGAGTAAGGATGGAATGGCGATGGGAATAGGGATGGAATAGGGATAGAAGTGGGATGGGAATAGGGATGGGAGTAGGGGTGGAATAGGGATGGAAGTGGGATGGGAATAGGGAGGGAAGAGGGATGGGAATAGGGATAGGAGTTGGAAGAGAATAGGGATGGAAGTGGGATGGAAGTGAGAGGAGAATAGGGATGGGGATAGGGATGGGAATAGGGATGGAATAGGGATGGGAATTGGGATGGGAATTGGGATGGAATTGGGATGGGAATTGGGATGGGAATTGGGATGGGGATATGGATGGGGATATGGATGGAAGTGGGATAGAATAGGGATGGAAGGGACATGGGAATAGGGATGGGAATAAGGATGGAATAGCGATGGGAATAGGGATGGAATAGGGATAGAAGTGGGATGGGAATAGGGGTGGGAATAGGGATGGAATAGGGATGGGAGTAGGGGTGGAAATAGGGATGGAAGTGGGATGGGAGTTGGAAGAGAATAGGGATGGAAGTGGGATGAAGTGAGAGGAGAATAGGGATGGAATAGGGATGGAATAGGGATGGGAATAGGGATGGAAGGGACATGGGAATGGAAGGCATTCCCACAGGGATTCCCAGGACCCCGGGTGATCCCTGCCAGGACTCCCAGGATCCCAGGGTGATCCCTGCCAGGATTCCCAGGATCCCAGGGGGATTCCCAGGGGGATTCCCAGAGGGATTCCCAGGATCCCAGGTGACCCCTGCCCTGCTTTCCCGGCAGACGGAGAGCGAGGACGGCGCGCAGGAGAACACCTTCTCCATGGACCCGCAGCTGGAGCGCCAGGTGGAAACCATCCGCAACCTGGTGGATTCCTACGTGGGAATCATCAACAAATCCATCCGGGATCTGATGCCAAAGACCATAATGCACCTCATGATCAACAATGTGAGGGTGGGGGGCCCGGGGGGTGGGAATCCACGGCTGGGAAGGGGGGATTATCGGGGTGGGAGGTGCTGGGAGGAGCCCTGGGGTACCCCAGTCTGGGCAGGGAGCTTCCACGGATGGGAATTGTGGGATTATCCAGGTAGGAGGGGACAGCAAGGGGATTCCTGGGATACTCTGGGCAGGCAGGGAGCTTCAGGGCTGGGAATTACAGGATTATCCAAGCAGGAGATGCTGGAATTGAGTCCTGGGATACCCCAGGCTGGGCAGGGAGCTTCCAAGGCTGGGGGTTATGGATTATCCAGGTAGGAGGGGACACCAAGGGGATTCCTGGGATACCCCAGTTGGATAGGGAGCTTTCATGGCTGGGAATTTTGGGATTCTCTGACTGGGAGATGCTGGGAGCCATCCTGGGATACCCCAGGCAGGCAGGGAGCTTCCATGGCTGGGAACTGTGGGATTCTCCAAGCAGGAGATGCTGGGCGAGCTGGAGGGGGATCCCAGGCAGGCAGGGAGCTTCCAGGGTTGGGAATTATGGGATTATCCAAGTAGGTGATGCTGGGAGGAGTCCTGGATACCCAGTCTGGGCAGGGAGGTTACATGGCTGGGGATTATGGGATTATCCAGGCAGGAGATGCTGGAATTGAGTCCTGGGATACCCTAGGCTGGGCAGGGAGCTTCCACAGATGGGAATTGTGGGAATCTCCAGGCAGGAGATGCTGGGGGACCTGGAGGGGGATCCCAGGCAGGGAGGGAGCGGAATCATGGGATTATCCAAGTAGGTGATGCTGGAATGAGTCCTGGGATACCCCAGGCTGGGCAGGGAGCTCCCAAGGCTGGGAATTATGGGATTCTCTGACTGGGAGATGCTGGGAGTCATCCTGGGATACCCTGGGCAGGGAGGGAGCTCCCAAGGCTGGGAATTATGGGATTATCCAAGTAGGTGATGCTGGGAGGAGTCCTGGGATACCCCAGTCTGGGCAGGGAGCTTCCATGGCTGGGGATTACGGGATTATCCAGGCAGGAGATGCTGGAATGAGCCCTGGGATACCCCAGTCTGTGCAGGAAGCTTCCATGGCTGGGAATTGTGGGATTCTCCAAGCAGGAGATACTGGGGAGCTGGAGGGGGATCCCAGGCAGGCAGGGAGCTTCAGGGTTGGGAATTACGGGATTATGCAGGCAGGAGATGCTGGAATGAGCCCTGGGATACCCCAGTCCGGGCAGGGAGCTCCCAAGGCTGGGAATTTTGGGATTCTCTGACTGGGAGATGCTGGGAGTTGTCCTGGGATACCCCAGGCAGGCAGGAAGCTTCCAGGACTGGGAATTATGGGATTATCCAAGCAGAAGATGCTGGAATGAGCCCTGGGATACCCCAGTCTGGGCAGGATGCTTCCATGGCTGGGAATTGTGGATTATCCAGGCAGGAGATGCTGGGGGAGCTGGAGGGGGATCCCAGGCAGGGAGGGAGCGGAATCATGGGATTATCCAAGTAGGTGATGCTGGAATGAGTCCTGGGATACCCCAGGCAGGCAGGGAGCTCCCAAGGCTGGGAATTATGGGATTATCCAAGCAGGAGATGCTGGAATGAGCCCTGGGATACCCCAGTCCAGGCAGGAAGCTCCCACGACGGGGAATTCCGCATCCTCCCCACCCCACCGGGGGGGGTCTCTCTCTCCCACCCCCCCCTCACCCCCATTTTTCCCCCCCCCAGACCAAGGATTTCATCCACTCGGAGCTGCTGGCGTTCCTGTACTCCAGCTCGGAGCAGGGCAGCCTGATGGAGGAGTCTGCGGAGCAGGCGCAGCGGCGGGACGAGGTGCTGCGCACGTACCAGGCGCTGCGGGAGGCGCTGGGCATCATCGGCGACGTCAGCACCAGCACCGTGAGCACCCCCGTGCCCCCCCCCGTGGATGACAGCTGGCTGCAGCCCGCCGGCACCCACAGGTATGGGGGGGGGGGATTGGGGGGGCTGGGGGGAGGGGGGTGTCATGGGGGGGGCTGCAGCCCGCCGGCACCCACAGGTAAGGGGGGGGGGATTGGGGGGCTGGGGGAGGGGGGGTGTCATGGGGGGGGCTGCAGCCCGCCGGCACCCACAGGTATGGGGGGGGGGATTGGGGGTGGGGGGGGTCTGGGGGGATTGAGGGGGTCTTGGGGGGCTGCAGCCTGCTGGCACCCACAGTATGGGGGGCTGGGGGGTCTGGGGGATTGGGAGGGGCTGGGGGGGCTGGGGGGGCTGCAGCCCGCTGGCACCCACAGGTAAGGGGGGGGGGGGGGGATTGGGGGGGCTGGGGGGGGGCTGCAGCCCGCCGGCACCCACAGGTATGGGGGGGGGCTGGGATTGGGGGGGCTGGGGGGGGATTGGGGGGGTCTGGGGGGGCTGCAGCCCGCCGGCACCCACAGGTATGGGGGGGGGCTGGGATTGGGGGGGCTGGGGGGGATTGGGGGGGTCTGGGGGGGCTGCAGCCCGCCGGCACCCACAGGTAGGGGGGGGGGGGCTGGGGGGGGGGGGATTGGGGGGACTGGGGGGGATTGGGGGGGTCTGGGGGGCTGCAGCCCGCCAGCACCCACAGGTATGGGGGGGCTGGGATTGGGGGGGCTGGGGACTCTGGGGGGATTGGGGGGGGGCTGCAGCCTGCCGGCACCCACAGGTAAGGGGGGGATTGGGATTGGGGGGCTGGGGGGGCTGCAGCCCGCCGGCACCCACAGGTATGGGGGGGGTGGGATTGGGGGGGCTGGGGGGGGCTGCAGCCCACCGGCACCCACAGGTATGGGGGGGTCTGGATTGGGGGGTCTGGGGGGATTGAGGGGGTCTGGGGGGGGTCTGGGATTGGGGGGTCTGTGGGGGCTGCAGCCCGCCGGCACCCACAGGTATGGGGGGGGGGTTGGGGGTGGGGGGGGGGGCTGGGGGGGCTGCAGCCCGCCGGCACCCACAGGTAGGGGGGGGATTGGGGGGTCTGGGGGGATTGAGGGGGTCTGGGGGGGTCTGGGGGGGCTGCAGCCCGCCGGCACCCACAGGTATGGGGGGGGATTGGGGGGTCTGGGGGGATTGGGAGGGGCTGGGGGGATTGAGGGGGTCTGGGGGGGTCTGGGGGGGCTGCAGCCCGCCGGCACCCACAGGTAGGGGGGGGATTGGGGGGTCTGGGGGGATTGGGAGGGGCTGGGGGGGCTGGGGGGGCTGCAGCCCGCTGGCACCCACAGGTATGGGGGGGAGTGGGGAGGGGGGGTCTGGGGGGCTGCAGCCTGCCAGCACCCACAGGTATGGGGGGGCTGGGGGGGCTGGGATTGGGGGGTCTGTGGGGGCTGCAGCCCGCCGGCACCCACAGGTATGGGGGGGGGGTTGGGGGGCTGGGGGGGCTGCAGCCCGCCGGCACCCACAGGTAGGGGGGGGATTGGGGGGTCTGGGGGGAACTGGGGGGTCTGGGGGGGGCTGCAGCCCGCCGGCACCCACAGGTGGGGGGGGGTTGGGGGGGTCATGGGGGGAAAAGGGGATGGGGTAAGGGGGGGTAAGGGGGGGCTGGGGTTTATCATGGGGGGGGAGTGGATGGGATAGGGGGATAAGGGGGGGGGGGGTGTTGGGGTTTATCTCAGGGGGGGAGGGGCTGCCATGCCCCGCTCCATCCCAACCTGCTTCTCTCTCCCCCCCAGCCCCCCCCCGCAGCGCAGACCCCCCTCTGCCGTGCTCCCCCCGGGCCGACCGCCGGCCGTGAGGGGTCCCACGCCGGGCCCCCCCCTCATCCCCATCCCCGCGGGGGGGGGCCCCTCCTCCTTCGCCGCTCCCCCCATCCCATCCCGGCCCGGACCCCAGAATTTCTTCGCTGCCGCCCCCAGCGACCCCTTCGCGGCCCCCCCGCAGATCCCCTCGCGGCCCGCGCGCATCCCCCCCGGCATCCCCCCCGGCGTCCCCAGGTAAGGGACCCCCCCACCCACAAGGGGGGGGGGGGAGCTTGGAGACCCCCCCCCCAACCAAGGTACAGCCCCCCCTGGGTGTCCCCCCCCCGTGTCCCTGGGGGTCAGGGGGGTCCCTGCGTGGCGCACACTGGGGGGAGGGGCCTGGGGGGGGACACATGAGGGTCCTGGGGGGATGAGGGTCCCAGGGGGGGACACAAGGGTCCTTGGGGGGGGGGGGGGGGGGGAAACACGAGGGTCCCAGGGGGATGAGGGTCCCGGGGGGGGGGGGAACATGAGGGTCCCAGGGTGGGGGGGACACGAAAGTCTCATGGGGATGAGGGTCCTGGGGGGGACATGGGACATGAGGACCCTGGGGGGGATGAGGGTCCTGAGGAGGAGGAGGAGGGTCCCAGGGGGACACACAGGGGTCCTGGGGAGGGGACATGAGGGTCCCACAGGGGTGAGGGTCCTGGGGGGGGGAGGATGAGGGTCCTAGGGGGGGGGAACATGAGGGTCCCAGGGGGATGAGGGTCCCAGGGTGGGGGGGACACGAAGGTCTCATGGGGATGGGGGTCCCAGGGGGACATGAGGGTCCTGGGGATAGGGGGGACAAGAGGGTCCCAGGGGATGAGGGTCCTGGGGGGGGATGAGGGCCCCTTGGGGATGAGGACCCTGGGGGGGAGGATGATGAAGGTCCCATGGGGATATGAGGGTCCTGGGGGGGGGGGACGGACACGAGGGTCCCACAGGGATGAGGGTCCCAGGGGGGACACAAGGGTCCCGGGGGGGGGGGACACAGCCACTCCAGCGTCCCCCCCCCCTTCTCTCCACAGCCGCAGACCCCCGGCCGCCCCCACCCGGCCCACCATCATCCGCCCGGCCGAGCCCTCCCTGCTCGATTAACCCCCCCCCCCCCCCCCGGGACCCCCCAGGACCCCCCCTTGCCTTCACCAGTTCGGGGTGGGGGGAGGGGAAAACCCACCCCCCCCCACCCCCCAATCTCTCTGGTTTTCAAAACAACCCCCCCTGCCCCCCCCCTCCCCCCAATTCCATCTATTTTTGGGGGGGGAACATTGCACTTTGTCAGAAATCCCCCCCCCCTTCCCCCCCTCCCCAATTGGGGGCGTTGGGGGGGGGTGGGGTGGGATGGGGGGAGGGGCAGACCCCCACCGACTTTGGCTGCGCCGGAGTCTCCTTGAGTGCCCCCCCCCCCCCCCAAAAATTCGCTTTTTTTCTTCCTTTTTCCCCTCCCCCCCCCAGGAGAATTTTTGTATTAATATATTCTATGTGAAACTTCACGATTTTGGGGTTCCTGCCCCAAAACCCGCCCCCGGTCGCTAACCCTGACCCAAGCTGGCGGGAAAAATTGAGTGCCCCCCCCCACCCCCTCCCCCAGCCACCTCAGGTATTTCTCCACGGGGGGGTCTGGGGGGGGGGGGTTTTGCCCCTCCCCCCCCCCCAGGTCCACGCTGGCAAGGATGGGGGGGGGTGGGGGGCCCTTTCTCCCTGCCCCTCCCCCCCCCAGGATCGGGTCCTCTTGGGGGGGGTGGGTCTGGCTGCCCCCCCTGAGGACACAGAAGGTTTGTGAAGGGGGGGGGGGCTTCACTCTGCCCCCTCCACACCCCCCCCCTTGCCCACTCTGCCTTAGACAACGGTGCCTTCCCCCCCAGGACCCCCCCTGGGACCCCCCCACCCCCCAGGACCCCCCCCCTGGGACCCCCCAGAGCCCCCCCCCAGGAGCCCTCCCCCAGCCAGAGGTTGTACATATTTTTACAGACTGTATTAATTGTATAAAAAATAAAAAAAAAAAGTTAAAAAAACCCCGGGGGGGGGCGGAGGGGGGGGGCTATGGGGCACTGCCAGCCTTAAACCCCTCCCCCCCCCCCCGCATGGCAGTGGGGGGGCTCCACCCCCCCCTAATTAATCCATTAACGAGCCGACGCTCTGTGGGTGTGGGGGGGGCAGGGGGGGCAGGGGTGACCCCGAAACGGCCACTGGCAGCTCCCCTCCCCCACCCCCACTCCCCTGTGCTGGGGGGGGGTGGGTGGGAAGGGGGGGGTGTCCCCATCCACCCCCTCTGTGCCCCCCTCCCCCCCCCCCCCCAATTTGCCAACCTGGAAGTGCCTCCGGTTTCTCTCCTATTAATTAATGAACTAAAAAAAAAAAAACAATTATATAAAAAAATGATTAAAAAAAAAAAAAATAAAGGGAAAAAAAATCTACAAATTTTTGGGTGAAATTCCCCCGTGGTTCCGGTGTCACCTTTTGGGGGGGGGGGGGGGGGCCTCAAATTAAGGGGGGGGTTTGGGGGTCTTGAATCAAGGGGGGACTTGAATGATGGGGAGCATTTGGGGGGGCTCCAATCAATGGGGAACTTTGGGGGTCTTGAATCAAGGGGGGCCTGGGGGGGTCTCAGGTGGGGGTTTGGGGGGGGCTTGAATTAAGGGGAGGGATTGGGGGGGGCCTCAATGGGGGGGTTTGGGGGTCCTGAATCATGGGGAGCATTTTGGGGGGGTCTCACATCAACTGCAAACTCCTCAGCGCTCACCAAAGCAATCCCCTCCCCCCAAAGCACCCCAGCCCCCCCTCAATTTTGGGGTGCCCCTCCCACCCCCCATTCACAGACCCCAGGACTGAGATTTGCTGCCAAATCCCCTTTTCCGGCCAGTTTTGACACTGGGGAACCGCTCTGCACCCCCAAACCTCAGAGCTGCAGTCGGGGTCACCCCAAAGGAGGGGGGGTCAGTGCTGTGGTTCCCCCCTCCCCAAATCCCCCCTCCCCCCCCAGGCTCTGAGACACGAAGGGGAGGGGTTGATTCCCCCGTGGGAGCGGAAGTCCCACGCGTGTCCGTCCGTCCGTCTACGTCCGCACCGTCCTCTTGTCCTCGAAGAGGCTCTTGAGCAGGCAGACCTGCAGGAAGGCCACCACCACCAGCACCCCCAAGTTCACGGCCGACCAGAAGTTGACCCGGCCCAGGTTGCTCTCCTGGAGGTTCCGGTCCCGCGCCTCGAAGGCTCGGAGGGCCGTTTGCATCTGGATGCTGCGCTCCAGGCGGCTCCGCATGGTCTCGATGGATTCCTGGAATGGGAAAGTGGGAGGGAGGTGGGGTGGGGTGTGGGGAGGGACAGCCCCCAGGGTGGGTGCAGGGGAGAGGGATGGGGAGTGCTGGGGGGCAGCAGGGTGAGCGTGGGACAGCAGGAGAGGGCAACCATGGGCCAACGGGTCAACCAAGGGCCAGAGGACTGGTCAACCCAAGGGTCAAGAGAGCAACCAAGGGCCAAGAGGTTAACCAAGGGTCAACAGGACTGGTCAACCCAAGGGTCAAGAGAGCAACCAAGGGCCAAGAGGTTAACCAAGGGTCAACAGGACTGGTCAACCCAAGGGTCAAGAGAGCAACCAAGGGCCAAGAGGTCAACCAAGGGTCAACAGGACTGGTCAACCCAAGGGTCAAGAGAGCAACCAAGGGTCAACAGGACTGGTCAACCCAAGGGCCAAGAGGTCAACCAAGGGCGAACAGGACTGGTCAACCCAAGGGCCAAGAGGTCAACCAAGGGCCAACAGGACTGGTCAACCCAAGGGCCAAGAGGTCAACCAAGGGCCAACAGGACTGGTCAACCCAAGGGCCAAGAGGTCAACCAAGGGCCAACAGGACTGGTCAACCAAGGGTCAACAAAGCCCTGGTGGCCAAGAAGGCCGATGGCTCCTGGGCTGTGTGAGGAGGAGTGTGGGCAGCAGGTGGAAGGAGGTTCTTCTCCCCCTCTTCTCTGCCCTGCCCAGGCCACCCGCCGTGTCCCCCCCCTCCCTTGCCCTCATCCCCACCTTGATGTCCTCGATCTTGACGTCCAGCGCATCCTCGGGCTCGGCCGCCTCCACCCAGCCTTCGGCCTCCTCCCCGTCCTCGTCCTCCTCGTCCTCGCGGGCGCTGTCGAAGAGGAGCTCGAAGAACACCAACTTCTCCGAGATGGTGCTGAAGGAGTTGTCGAAGCAGAGTTTGTAGTCGCCGGCTTCAGTGGGCTCCACGCTGCGGGCGGGAGGGGGTGGGTGGGGTAGACGTGGCAGGGCGTGGCGGGGGCGGGGTAGACGTGGCAGGGCGTGGTAGGGCGGGGTAGACGTGGCAGGGACTCACGTGTGGGCGCCGTCGGAGCGCCGGGATTCGCTGACGAGCAGCAGCCCCGAGGGACTCTCCAGGGAGAAGTCAACGTCCAGCCCGGCGCCGCCGATCACCTGCGGGAACCGGGG
>JAQJZH010000051.1:0-34553 GCA_028020825.1 Podargus strigoides
GTCCCTCTGTTGTTTCACGTTCTGGAAAGGGATGGATAAAAAAACCCCCAAAACAACCCTAAAGGAGCTGAAAACGCTTCCGAAACGATGACTTTGGGACAATTTTTGATTGATAAAAAGAGGAGAAAGAGCTCGCTTGATGTTTTCACCTCTTCAATTGTGTTGGGACAGCACTGAGCAGTCCATCATTAATTATAACAGCTCATTAGTGTGTTGCTATAGCAACCAGGTGCTTCCACCATTCCCTGCCCCTCCATCCCAAAGCTGTGGCTGCCCCCTCCAAGGTTGGGTGGGCTTGGAGCACCCTGGGCTGGTGGGAGGGGTCCCAGGGGTGGGACAGGGCGAGTTTTGAGGTCCCCTCCAACCCAACCCAACCCAAGCCAACTCAACTCAAGCCAACTCAACCCAACCCAACCCAACTCAACCCAACCCAACTCAACCCAACCCAACTCAACCCCACCCAACTCAACCCCACCCAACTCAACCCCACCCAACTCAACCCCACCCAACTCAACCCCACCCAACCCAAGCCAACTCAACCCAAGCCAACTCAACCAAGCCAACTCAACCCAAGCCAACTCAACCCAAGCCAACTCAACCCAAGCCAACTCAACCCAAGCCAACTCAACCCAAGCCAACTCAACCCAAGCCAACTCAACCCAAGCCAACTCAACCCAAGCCAACTCAACCCAAGCCAACTCAACCCAAGCCAACTCAACCCAAGCCAACTCAACCCAACTCAACTCAACCCATCTCAACCTAACCCATCTCAACCCAACCCTTCTCAACCCAACCCATCCCAACCCATCCCACGGGGCCGTGCTCACCTCCGGGGTCTGGTCGGCGGGAGGGGACGCGGCGGCGGGCGCAGAGACGGTTTCCACGACGGGAGGAGGAGCCACGACCACGGGTTTCTGCTCCGTCTCCTCGGCAGACTCGTCCCCTTTCCCCGACTCCTTCCCCTCCACGCCTGTGGGCAAACCCATATCTTGCAAGACCTGGGGGTTGAGGAGAGTGGGAGAGGAGGTTACAGCCTGGCCCTCAAAGCATCTCTCACACGCTCATTTTGGGGGGAAATCCTCCAAAAAGCTGCTCAAGAATCCCCTGAGCGCTGGGCATTCCCTAAATCCCACGGGATTCCCCCTCCTGGAAGTCCTCAACCCTGTGACCTCACAGTGTGTCCATTCTCAAGGGTTTAAGACACTTTTTCCCCCCTCATTTCTCATCGTGAGCATCCCCACCACCAACCCCACCGCCCTCCACCAGCTGGGAGGGGTCAGCAATTAACTCTGCCTCCTAACGAGGCTCTCACCTTCACCGCCACGTGCAGCTTGGCCGTCTTCTTGGAAGGCCCCGACGCTTCGAAGGTGCTGCCGTCGATTTCCACCGACATGGTGAAGATGGGAGCGTGGACGGACCGGTTTGTGAAACCAGTTTGTACTGGAGCCCGGGTTTGAGCTGGTTGAGTTTCATCAGCGCGTTCATGGCTTGGGGAGGTTCGAGTTTTTCCTCTGAATAAAGAAAATGAGGAAAGGTTTGGTGGGTGAGTGGTGATGCCTTGCAAAGGTAAAAAAAAACCCGATTTCAGACAATTTCTGAGCTGCGTTTTTCTCCTGCAGAGAGCTGAACTGAAACCAAGTGGAAATCTCACAGCATTAACCTTGATTTTGAAGCTCCCCTGCCCTCAAACCCCAATTTACAACATCACCCACACCCTCCCAGACCTCTTTTCCCCCCAAAACCCCAACCCCAGCACAGCTCCGGGGGCTCGTTTGTACCTACCTCTCGTTAACTCAATACCTTTTTTCTGAATCTTCTTTTTCTTCTTGCTGGGAGATTTCTCCTCTCCATCCTCCTCCATGGGACGCTTCATGGGGGTGACGGCGTACGTCGTGCTGGAGGAATCTGGACTGTAGCAACCACAACCAACAAAATAAGGTGAGCATGAGAGTTTTTTGGCCGTAAAAAGCCAAGGAAATGGGGTTTCTTGGGGTTCTTGTTGGGGTTCTCCTCCCAGTACTTACCAGTATAATCAACTGGGTTTTCATTCTTTGGTTTCTTGGGCATTTTGGAAGGGAGGGGATCCATCCCTAAAACTTTATGCAGTTGGCCGAAAGCGGCGAGCCTGAGTGCGTGCTGGAAAGAGGGAACGGTGCGTCACCGGCGCGGCGCGGGCGCCTCCGCCAGCCTCCATTCCCTACTCGTCTCCAGCCAGGGAAAAACACCAAACAAACACGACTCTGCCCACCCTTAGAGCCACCAATCCTGGGGGGTTTAAATAGGACTCTGCAATTGGGGCAGGAATTTCAACCCAAAAGCCGGGGTCGCTATTTAAAACCTGATCCTTTGCTTCTGGGTTGGACCAAGCTAGGAATAATTTGGGTTTATTTATTTATATATATATATATTTTTATTATTTTTTTTGCTTTCTTGGTTGTGGGACCCATTTGTATTTTCTTTTATTCAGCTGGATATGAAAACCGTTCACGCCGACCTCCGGGAGGTTTCTAAGGCTACTGGTTAAACCAACATGGGAGTGGAGAGGCAGGAACTGAGTTAAGTTTTTGTAACATCTGGAGGTAAAACTATACCTGAGCACTCTGTGTGATATCTTCCCTTTGTTGTCTGTCTAGATGCCCAATAGCATCAGTGGCTTCTTTTTCACAAGGATCATAAATACCAGAACCATCTGAAGGCAGGAAACAAGGAAGATATGCAGAGAATTATCCTGGTGTTTTCTAAAGCAACTAAACTAAGTATTCCCTTGGCATCAAGCAACACTCTCCAAGACCACGGACCGAGGCGATCCAGCCGATTTTCTCAACGCTCATCCGGGCTAATTAACCACCTTAACGAGCGGCGCTGGCCGGGGACCGCTCGGGGTCATCAATGCTTTTGTCAGCTTGGTAACCTCTCTCTACAAGGGTGGGGTTTGAGGTCATGGGTCCGTCTGCTCCCAAGGAAGGGCAGGGCACGGGGTGTCCCCCTGGGGGGCCCTCAAGGCCTGGGCTGACTCCAGGGGTTTGGGTTGGTTTTTATTTTCAACCCCCACGTTTTCCTTTGGTTTTGTTTGGAAAGGGAAATGCAGAGAACCACCTAACCTGGCATCACGATTCCTGAAGCCAGGCATTCCAGGACCCTCCTCAGAGCCTCGCCGGCCCCCATGGGTCTGTTGGCGGTGCCGATGGATTTCTCACACAGCAGCTCCAGAGGCTGGAAGAGAGTTGGGAAGAGTGAGGGAATGCAAAGGGCTTCAAATTAACGAGTGGTTTACAGTTAATTAACGAGATGAGTCGTGCTGTGGGTGCTCCAGGTGTCTGTTAGGCTGGATATAAAGTTCTTTACCCTGAGGCACTGGCACAGGGTGCCCAGGGAAGCTGTGGATGCTCCATCCCTGGAAGGGTTCAAGGTTGGATGGGGCTTGGAGCAGCCTGATCCAGTGGGAGGGGTCCCAGGGGTGGGGTGGGATGAGCTGTGAGGTCCCTTCACACCCAAACCCATCCACGATTCTCTGATTTTAAGGGGAAAAACCCTTGTTTGGACTGTTAAAAGTGACTTTAAAGGGAGTGTGTGCAGAGAGAACAACGCTGGCGCGGAGAAACGCCACCAAACCCCCCCAAAAAATCGAGAAGACCCAAAAATAAGAAGGAATAAAGGGGTTTTACCCATCCTCTGAGCGGCGCCCAGGTGGGCACGCGGGTGCAGAGGTCTCGCAGCACGCGGATGACGATGACGCACGACTTCAGCCCGTTGGCCCTGGCCTAGAGCAGGAACCAAAAGCAGAGAGGAGGGAGGAAACTCAACCCCCAAGCCCCTGGGGCTTGGGGGGGCGCAGACATTCAGTAACTGGGAGTGGTGGGGTGGCTAATTTGGGACCAGAGGGGACGACGGCAGCGTTAACCTCAACGCAAAGCAGCGGGCTACGCGACTACTCGTTAAACAAAGGCGCCTTCTCCGTGTTTTAATTCACTCAAGTGCCTCTTTAGCAGCTGTGCTAAGGTCAGCACCTCTGGCTGTCCTTAGAGATCTTAAACAACCACAAAAAAAAATAAAGCCAGGCCCCTTAACAGGTTGGGTTTTGCTATTATTTTTTTTTTTTTTTAACCCAATTTTCTACTTGGAAACAACGACCAAAAAAAAAAATAATAATTAAAAAAATCATAATAATAATAAAAAAAAAGACAAATATATAAGAACAAAATGCAAACCTGGAACCACTTGGCGTGTCGCAGTGACGCCAAGGCAGCAAGGCATTTCTGCCTGTCCAGAACGTCCGGGGAGTCGGTGACTGAGAGCGTTTCTAGTCGTGGATGGAATAAGAAGACAAGGCACAGTTTGACCAAGGGGGTTCTGTCAGGGGGAGACGGGGACGAGGCAGCTCCCTAACGAGCAGAGGAGGCTCCCAAAGGATCCTGAGCTCAAAGGAGGGCTGGGCTGAGGCAAGCACCCTCGCTCAGGAGCTCCGAGCACAGAGGAGAAGGGCTCAGGGATGCTTCACAGCCATCAGGGTGAGCTTTGCCCCACGAGGAGGTGGGGAGGCTGGGTGAGAATCCTTTGGGATTGGGTGAGAGGGAGGAGAAGTTAAAGTAACCCCCTCCACACACACTCTGGCTTTTAATAAGGGGTGGGGGGAGCTTTGGAAGGATCCAGGGAGCCCCCTCTGCCTGGAAGGTCTGCCTGCCCCGGCCCCGTCCCGTGACAGAGAGCGTCCTGTTGGCCAAAGGTCCAGCGTCCCTAAAAATGGACAAACTAGAAGGCTTGGTAGATGAGATCAGATATTATAAACCATGAAGACAAATCAATAAGAGCACAAAAGAGGATTTTTTTTTGGTTGGTTGGTTGGTTTTTTTTCTCCCAGTCTGTGCTGCAGCAAAACTGACGGGGTTCTGGCAAAGAAACGCCCCCAAAAAAAAAACCAACCCCAAAACCGAGCTGAAATTTGGCTTCCATCAGGGTTTTAGATAAGGCTGGTGCGCAGAGCTCGACACTTAGGGGGGCAATAAACACAAACCCCAGCACCCCCTCCACAGATCCCTGCTCCTTAGGGATGGGAGAGCGAAGGGAGACGCTACCTTCATCCAAAACTCTGCGTCACCGAGCCCGCAGCGACCCCGCAGCCCCGCTGCGACACGCACCGGGCCGGGCACGTGCAAATCATCTCACAAGAAGCCTTCGAGGTGCTGGGGGGTGGGTTTGGGGGGTTTTTTTTTTTTAAAGGGAGGGTGTTTTTTGTGTGTTTGCACATGTATCTGGTCCATGTTTGATGTGAGTACAGAACGAGTCGGTTTTAGCGGGCTGAAGCGGTGAATAAATAAAAAATAAGGGTAAAAGGAATTAAAAAAAGAGGAAGAAACTCCTATTTTGAAGGTTTTGCAAGCTCTGAGTGACCAAACCATCACCAGGCTGCCAGGCTCTCGGGGGATTGTTGGTAACTCGGCGTTACCGCTGCTGCGGCTGGAAGCGGAGAGCGGCGCCGCCGCCGGGGTCCCGGCCCCCCGTTACCTCCTGCCTGCTGCTTCTCCAGCTCCTCCCGCACCACGGGGGACGTCAGGTGGATGGTCAGGCTCAGGGGGGGCTCCTTGGTGTTCTTGATGACGATGGCGGCGTCCCCACCGACTGATGATGTCGTATTTGTCTTCGGTGATGGCCTGGAAGGGAATTGCAGCGAGTCATTGCTCCTGCGGCGGTGAAGCGAGGGCTGTGAGCGAAGGGGCAGGGGATGGGGAGCTGGAATCAGGTGATTATGGAATAATAATGGCTGGAAAACCATGGTTTTTAGAGAAAAAGGGTGTGGAAAGCAATAACAGCCTTGAACACCAATTCTGTGTGGAGAGAGGGGTCAGGTTCCTCTCCCAGGTGATGCCCAGGGCAGGGTGAGGTTGGATACTGGGGAGAATTCCTCCCAAAAGGGCTCCCAGCACTGGGGAAGGAGGGGAGCCCCCACCCCTGTGGGGGTCTCAGAGCCGTGGGGATGTGGTGCTGGGGGACAGGGGGCACTGGTGTGTCACTGGTTGGACTGGGGGGCTCCGGTGGTCACTCACAGCGAGCTGCACGCCGAGGTTGTCGGCCACCTTCTCCAGGAGCTCGGCGGTGGGTTTGTCCTTGCACAGAAGAACCAGCTCGAGGTCCAGGTCCCCCTTCAGCAAAAGGCCCTTGGCCACCAGCCCCACGCGCATGACCCCGCGCAGCGTGCGGGTCAGCTGCTCCGCGCCCTTCGGGTCCCTGCGGCACACGGCACCGTGAGCGGGAGGGACTGGGGGGACTGGGGCGGGGACTGGGGGGACTGGGGACTGGAGGGACTGGGGACTGGAGGGACTGGGAAAGGGGGACTGGAGGGACTGGGGAGGGGGACTGGAGGGACGGGGGCTGGAGGGACTGGGGGCTGGAGGGACTGGGGGCTGGAGGGACTGGGGCTGAGGGACTGGGGGCTGGAGGGACTGGGGGCTGGAGGGACTGGGGGCTGGAGGACTGGGGGCTGGAGGGACTGGGGGCTGGAGGGACTGGGGGCTGGAGGGACTGGGGCTGGAGGGACTGGGGCTGGAGGGACTGGGGCTGGAGGGACTGGGGGCTGGAGGGACTGGGGGCTGGAGGGACTGGGGGCTGGAGGGACTGGGGGCTGGAGGGACTGGGGGCTGGAGGGACTGGGGGCTGGAGGGACTGGGGGCTGGAGGGACTGGGGGCTGGAGGGACTGGGGGCTGGAGGGACTGGGGGCTGGAGGGACTGGGGGCTGGAGGGACTGGGGGCTGGAGGGACTGGGGGCTGGAGGGACTGGGGGCTGGAGGGACTGGGGGCTGGAGGGACTGGGGGCTGGAGGGACTGGGGGCTGGAGGGACTGGGGGCTGGAGGGACTGGGGGCTGGAGGGACTGGGGGCTGGAGGGACTGGGGCTGGAGGGACTGGGGCTGGAGGGACTGGGAAGGGGGACTGGGGAAGGGGGACTGGGGAAGGGGGACTGGGGAAGGGACAGGGGACGGGGACTGGAGGGAGAGGACTGGAGGGAGAGGACTGGGGAAGGAGGGAAGGGGACTGGAGGGAGGGGACTGGAGGGAACTGGAGGGAGGGGACTGGAGGGACGGGGAGGGAGGGAACTGGAGGGACGGGGAGGGAGGGAACTGGAGGGGAGGGAAGGAGGGAACTGGAGGGAGGGGACTGGAGGGAACTGGAGGGAGGGGACTGGAGGGAACTGGAGGGAGGGAAGGAGGGGACTGGAGGGAGGGAAGGAGGGGACTGGAGGGAACTGGAGGGAGGGGACTGGAGGAACTGGAGGGAGGGAAGGAGGGAACTGGAGGGAACGGGAGGGAACGGGAGGGAACGGGAGGGAACGGGAGGGAACGGGAGGGAACGGGAGGGAACGGGAGGGAACGGGAGGGAACGGGAGGGAACGGGAGGGAATGGGAGGGAATGGGAGGAGAGGGAGGGAAGCAGGTAACGGGAGGCAGGGATGACCAAGGAGAAGGGATAAACCCCCACAGGTCCCACCACACCCACAACCCCCGCTTCAGGGCTTCCCCAGTCCCAACCAGCCAGAACCACCACAACCCCACCACCCCCAGCCCCCCCAACCCCTTCTCCCTTCCCATCCCACCCCGTTCTCCTCACCCTCCTTCCTTGCCCTCCTCTTCGCCCGCTGTCTCCATGGACTCGGCCTCGGGCTGCTCCCCGCTCACTTTCTCCTGCTCGTCGATCCAGTCGGAGACGGCCTTGAGGGCCCTCTCGGTGTGGGACACCATGTTCTGCACGGCCTCCAGCTCCTCCTGCGTGGGGTACACGGCCGAGTGCTTGGCCATCACGTGCCGGTCGTCGTTGACAAAAATACGCATGGGGCGCTGGGAAGGGAGCAACGTGGACTGGTTGGACTGGGAGTGGTAACTGGTTTTGTCACCGGTGAGGTCAGTGGAGGTTGGGGTCTTACCATCTTTGCTCCTCAACGTCCCTCTGAGCCGTCCAAACGAGCTGGTTTTAGGGGTTTCCACCAAAAAAAGAGAGCGCCGGTCCCGCGGGGTGCCGTGAGCTGGAAGGAATGGAGGTGTTATGGGGGGGGGGAACCCCCCAGAGGGAGCTGGACAGGCTGGGGAGGGGGGACATGGGGTTCAAAAAGGGGTGGGGGCAACACAGATGGGGGGGTGGATGGAGAGGAGCCCCCAGGAGGATTTGGGGGTGCTGGGTGAGCTGCTCCTCACCCACGTCCTGGGCTGCGTCACCCACAGAGCGGGCGGGAGGTCAAGGGGGGGGTCACTCCCTCTGCTCTGGGGAGCCCCCCCTGGGGTGCTGTGCCCACTTTTGGGGTCCCCAGCAGCAGAGTGAGGGCATGGGGGTGACCCAGGGCTGGAGCAGCTCTGCTGTGGGGACAGGCTGAGGAGGTGGGGGGGTCACCCTGGAGAAGGTTCTGGGGGGGACCTCAGAGCCCCTTCCAGTGCCTGGGGGGGGGACCTTGGCCAAGGGCGTGGGGTGACAGGGGTGTCACCCACCCCTCACCCCACAGGGTGAAGGCAGCAGCTCCAGAGCGATGATTTATAACGATTTCTTCACCATAAAGCACTTTTTTCACCCCAAATTACCCCCCACTTCCCACCAGGAATCGCATCCCGCGGGACCCCCGCGCCAGCTCGTTAATTACCCCAAATCTCCTTAATTAAACTCTTCGTTCACCCCCCAAGGAACCTCAAAGCCCTGGAATTTCCCAGGGGTTCCCCAACCCACCCCATAACGAAGGTCTCATCCCACCTCCATTAGCCAGAATTAATTCCCATTTTTCCAAATGGGCCGAAAATTGCCTTTTTTTCCCCAAAAATCACCTCTAAGGTGGTCACTGCCACACCCAGCTCCTCAACCCAACCTTGGATTTTATAATTTTATAGGTGATGCTCAGCCTGGATAAGCTGAAGCATAATTTTCCCAAAATATTGGAAAAATAATGATTTTAAAAATCATATTTTTAATCAAACCATATTAAAATGGGGATATTTAATTGCCCAAAGGCCTCTAAAACACCCCAAATCAGCACCTCGCCGCGTGATTTATTTTACCAACGGAGCTGGGGGAGAGTTTTTTTTGGGTAAAAACCTTGGAAAACCCCTTTTCTGGAGGGGGAGTTGGGAATCCCCCCCCCAGCCCCACCGATATTTACAGGCAGGATTTCACTGGAATTCAACCCAAAACACAGCGCTCGTTAAGCGTGGGTAATTAATCCCCAATCCCTGGGGGAACCTCTGTGGGGGGGGGCGGGGGTCAGCCCTGTGGGGTGGGGGGGGTCACCCCAAGCCCCCTCCCCCCCCACACTGGGCTCGGTATGCAGGGATTTTTTCCCAAATTTCCTGTAATTTCCCCCAAAGGAGGGGAAAAATGAGGAGAAACCAAAGCCAGGGGAGGGGGGTCACTCCTGGGGGGGTCCTCACCCCTGGGGGGGGGAACAAACCAGAGTTAAAAACACTGATTTTTGTGCATTAAATGCACAATTTGAGGGGAAAAGGAGATATTTTGAAATTCACCCTTTTTTTCTATGGAGGGGGGGGTTTATACTGGGGGGGGGGTGTGTTTATACTGGGGGGGGGGGTGTTTACACTGGGGGGGGGGTTATACTGAAGGGGGGGAGGTTATACTGGGGGGTGGGGGTGGTGTTATACTGGGGGGGGGGGTTTAATACTGGAGGGGGGGTTTAATACTGGAGGGGGGGTTGTTTATACTGGGGGGGGTTGTTTTATACTGGGGGGTGTGTTTTATACTGGGGGGGTGGGGTTTATACTGGAAGGGGGGTTATTCTGGAGGGGGGGTTTATACTGGGGGGGTGTTTATACGGTTACTGGGGGGGGTTATACTGGAGGGGGGGGGGGGTTTATACTGGAGGGGGGGGTTGGGTGTGAAGGTTTTGGGGGGTGGGGGGGTGGGGATGCAGAACCTGAGGGGTTGCAGGGAATGGGATGGGGGAGGAGGATGGGATAAATCCCTGGGGGGGGGGGGTGTTAAATCACCCCAAAGGAGGTGCTCTCACTGCCCCCCCCACCCCTCAGCACCCCCAAACCCCAGGGAGCTGCTGCACGGGGGGGTCAGGAAGGGGTCTGGACCCCCCCCCAGACCCATCATTTCCCTCCCCCCACCCCCGGGGGGGGGAGGGGATCGAGAAGGGGCCTGGACCCACCAGACCCCCCCTCAACACCAACCGAGGGGGGGTGGGAAGGGGCTCAGACCCCCCCCCAAGACCCCCTCTTCCCTCCTCCCCCCTCAGCACCACCGGGGGGGGTGGGAAAGGGCTTGGACCCCCCCAAAGTCCCCCAACCCCCCCCCATTTCAGCACCACCAGGGGGGGTGGGAAGGGGCTTGCCCCCCCCCCCCCCCCAACCCCCCCCTTCAACACCACCCAATGGGGGAGGGGAGGGGGTCAGGAAGGGGCCTGGACCCCCCCCAGCCCCATCCTTTCCCTCCCCCCCCCAACTCAGCAATTCAAGGGGGGGGGTCAGGGGTCGGACCCCCTCCCCACCCCCCCAGACCCTCACCCCCCCCCCCCGGGGGTCGCTGCCGCCATTTGCAACCGCGGCGAGAACAAAGCGGGAAATGGGGGGGGGGGAGGGGCGGGAAATTGGGGGGGGGGGCGGGAAATTTGGGGGGAGGGGGCGGGAAATTGGGGGGGGGGCGCGGGAAACTGGGGGGGGGGTGTTACCACGCGACTCCCCCCCCCCCATGCGGGGCGGCTCCGGGGGGGGGTCGGGTGTGACCCGAGGGGGGGGTGCGGCGCTGAGGGACCCCCCCGGCCCTCCCCTCCCCCCCCCGCGGCCCCCGGGCCTCCCGCCGCCATTTTGTCTCCCCAGCACAATGGGCCGGGAAGGGGGAGGGGAAAGGGGCCGGGTCACCACCCCCACACCCCCCCCACACCCCCCAACCGGCCTCCGCGTCCCCCCCCCATCCCCCCCCCCCTCAGCGCCGTTCTTACCGGTGAGGGGGTGGGGGGGGGGCGGGGGAAGGGGAAGGGGAGGGGGGAGAAGCGGCCTTCGCTCCTTCCCTCCGCGGCGGGGGACGCGGGGGTCTGGCCGGCTGCGGGGGGGGCCCGGGGGTGTTCCCGTGCTCTGGGCCTGGCGGCGGAGCGGGGCGCGGCGCGGAGCGGAGCCGGGACTGCAGCGCGGGGGGCGGAGCCGCCGCCGGCGGGGGGCGCGCGGAGTGCGCGAGGGGAAGGGGAGGGGGGGGGGCGGCACGCACGCACGCACGCACGCACGCACGCACGCACGCACGCACGCAGACAGAGGGGGTCACGTGTGCTGAGTGGCGGCGCTGACAGCCAATGGGAGAAGGCGGCGGGAGGGGGGACGTATGGGCGGGGTTACGTGAGTGGGCGGGGCTGCGCATGCGCGGGGGTGGGCGGGTTTGTGGAGGGGGCGTGGCCAAGCGCGGGATCCGCCCCCTTTTCGCCGTTGCGCGCGCGCGGGATCGGGGTGGGCGGGGGGAGGCGCGGGAGGGCTCCGGGGTCCGTGGGGGCCCGTGGGGGTCCGTGGGGGCCGTGTCCGCCCCCCGAGGGTCAACGCTCGGTCGGGGCCCGGTCATCGGGGGCCGGAGCGGGGCCTGAGGGGCCTGGGCAGGGAAACCCCCCCCTGAGGTTCGATGGGGGCTCCCCTGTGGGGGGGGAGGGGTGCCAGCAGCCCCAGTAGCAAACTGGGAGCAACTGGGGAGAGTGCGGGGGAGGGCAGTGAGGAGGAGCGGGGGGTTGGAGCATCTCTGCTGGGGGGGGGAGGCTGGGGGAGCTGGGGGTCTTCAGCCTGGGGAGGAGAAGGCTGAGAGGGGATTTAATTAATTTATAAATTAATTAGTTTATAAATACCTAAGTGATGGGGTGAGGGAGGATGGAGCCAGTGGTTCCCAGTGCCAGGATGGGGGGGCAGTGGGCACAAGCTGGGACAGAGGAGGTCAGGGGTCTGGGGGGACCAGTGACCCCCTGTCAAGGATCTGTGGGGACCAGTGGGGTCAGGGATCTGGGGGGACCAGTGACCTCAGGGGTCAAAGATCTGTGGGGACCAGTGACCCCCTGTCAGGGGTCAGGGGGGATCAGTGGGGTCAGGGATCTGGGGGGACCAGTGGCCCCCTGCCAGGGTTCTGGGGGACCAGTGACCCCCTGTAAGGATTCTGGGGGGGACCAGTGGGGTCAGGGATCTGGGGGGGACCAGTGGCCTCAGGGGTCAGGGATCTGGGGGGACCAGTGGCCCCCTGCCAGGGTTCTGGGGGACCAGTGACCTCAGGGGTCAGGGATCTGGGGGGACCAGTGACCCCCTCTCAGGGATCTGAGGGGACCAGTGACCTCAGGGGTCAAGGATCTGGGGGGACCAGTGACCCCCTGTCAGGATTCTGGGGGGACCAGTGGCCCCAGGGGTCAGGGATCTGGGGAACCAGTGACCTCAGGGGTCAGGGATCTGGGGGACCAGTGACCTCAGGGGTCAGGGATCTGTGGGGACCAGTGGCCCCAGGGATCTGGGGGGACCAGTGACCCCAGGGATCTGGGATCTGGGGGGACCAGTGACCCCCTGTCAGGGATCTGGGGGACCAGTGACCCCAGGGCTCAGGGATCTGGGGGGACCAGTGGCCCCAGGGATCTGGGGGGACCAGTGACCCCAGGGATCTGGGATCTGGGGGGACCAGTGACCCCCTGTCAGGGATCTGGGGGACCAGTGACCTCAGGGGGTCAGGGGGGACCAGTGGCCCCAGGGATCTGGGGGTGCCCAGTCGCCGCTGGGCGTCCCTCCCCTCCCCCGTGTGCTGGCGGTGAGGGGCCCACGGCCCCTCAAGGGATGGGGAAGAGGAGACCAACGACCTCCTGTGCACTAATTAACCCGGCGCCGCGTTAATTGGGGGCGCGGGGTGAGCCCGTGGCCCATCCCAATTTCTCTCCTCCCCCAGGATGGAATTAACTGGGAGACACTGGTCCAGCTTGCCCAGAGAAGCCGTGGCACCCCAGAAGGGTTCAAGGTTGGATGGGGCTGGAGCCCCCTGGGTTGGTGGGACCTGGGTGCTCTCTGAGCTCCCTCCCCACCCAAACCACCCTGAGATTCCACGATTTCCCTTCCCCTTTCACCTTTTCCCCCTCCACTTTCCCTTTCCAGCTCAGGGAACAAAGGCTCCGAGCGGAACGACGCCGTTTTATTCCAACACACGCGGATCCTCGCCCCAGGGCTGCGGAATTTACATCCCAGGGAGATATTTCCCCATCTATCCCCAAAAAAACAACCAAAAAAACCAGAGTGAAACCACAGCTACAGAGCTAAACCAAACCAGCGAAGCAAAAAGGTACAAAAACCCCCAAACCCGTCAAGAATTCAGGTAGGAAAAGTTCCGTGTCTCGTACAAAAATACCGCGGGGATCGAAGGATGCTGCGGAACCTGTATTAAAAATTTAAAAAAAAAGGGAAATCCGCCCTTTAGCACGAATGAAACGTGGCTAAGTGAAAGTTTGCTGTGTTTTTAAGGAAATTAAACCATAAAAAGTGAAAGTTACAGCGGTGACGGCGCCCGGGCGAGCGCCTGGTGGCTCCAAGGACACTTTGGCAGCTCCCTCCTGACCCTCCAGCGCCTCTCCCCCTCCCAAGGAGCTTT
This sequence comes from Podargus strigoides, assembly GCA_028020825.1. Taxonomy (NCBI): domain Eukaryota; kingdom Metazoa; phylum Chordata; class Aves; order Caprimulgiformes; family Podargidae; genus Podargus; species Podargus strigoides. Next base: position 13,567 of record JAQJZH010000051.1, read on the forward strand.
TTCCTTCCAATTTTCCTTTGGAGTTGACTATTTTTGACTTTTAACCCTTTTTTTGGGTCTATTTACAACACAAACCGACCCCCTCCTCCTCCTCTCCCTTTCCCCGCCAGCCGAAGGACGTAAGGCCACGTGTTATTTATTTGGTTTGCTTAAAATCACCTAATATTAACCTAAAAAAAAAAGGATGTATTTATATTTTATACCTGTACTTCAGCAGGGGGGGGTCACCCCAAGCCTGGGCTGCAAGCAAAGCGTTTCGTTAGGGGTGGCTTTGCTGATTATTGTCAGTTTTAATTAACATTTAATTAACCAGGGGATTTTTTGGGGAGGAATCAGTAGAAATGATCAGAAAGATGCAATAACTCCACGGAGTGTGTCCCAGACACAGACCCTGAGGGTGACAGCCCCTAATGCCCAAGTTAACCCCTCGTTTCCCTCCGCCTTCACCCCCTAGGAGCGCTAATTAGCAGATTCCTTAATGAATTAAGCATGCTCAGCACAACCCCAGAGCCCTGGGGGGGGTCTGAGGGGGGTGGGGGGGGGTCTGAGGGGTGTGGGAGGGGGCTGAGGGGTCCCCAAGGGTGGCAGGGGGGGTCTGAGGAAGGCAATTTGGGTGCGTTTTCAGCATTTCAGCGATCAACAACTGCAATTAAATTCAATTAAATCAATTAAATATGGGAGGGGGGCTGCAAACCAAACCCCAGGCCAGGAGGTCCTCAAACCACCCCCCCCAGCACTGGGGTTCACCGACCCGACCCAAAACCTCCTCGTTTTACCAAATTAAACGATTCGGGGCTAATTAAGCTCCTTTTGGCATTTCCCAACCCCCCCCTCCCCGCTCGCCCGCCGCAGGGGGGAAGGAGCCAGCGGTTCATTAAGCTCATTAAGGAGATGTCCAGGGGGGAGCTAACGACGGGCGTCGCGGGGGGAGGCTCTACTCGTCCCCCCGAGCTTTGTTTGTCTTCTTCAGGAGCTTTTTCAGGTCAGGGGACATAAAATAAGGTTTTTCGGCCGAACCATCGTTCCTCTCCAGGTCTTCCACTGCAAAGAGAAACCCCCAGCGTGGCACGGGGGGGGGACACGGAGAGGTTGGCGTGGCCGGAGTGGCAGCGGAGAGGAGCGGTCATGCCCCAAATTGTCTACAGAATCGTTGGGGTGGGGAGACCTCTGAGCACCCCCAGTCCAACCAGTAACCCACCAGTACCCCATGTCCCTCAGCACCACATCTCCACGGCTCTGAAACCCCCCCAGGGATGGGGACTCCCCCACTGCTGCTCCTTGGAAGTTCTCAAGATCTTTCTCTGTGTCCCCCTGACCCTCTCCATGTCCTCCAGACCCCTCTCTGTGTCCCCCGGACCCCTCTCCATGTCCCCCAGACCCCTCTCCATGGCCTCCAGACCTTCTCCATGTCCTCCAGACCCCTCTCTGTGTCCTCCAGACCCCTCTCCATGTCCTCCAGACCCCTCTCCGTGTCCCCCAGACCCCTCTCCATGTCCCCCAGACCCCTCTCTGTGTCCTCCAGACCCCTCTCTGTGTCCTCCAGACCCCTCTCCATGTCCCCCAGCCCCTTCCCCAGCTCCTCTGCCCTTCTCCAGCCACTCTCCAACCCCTCAATGTCCTTCTTGACCTGAGGGGGGGCCCCAAACTGAACCCCAGATTCGAGGGGTGGCCTCCCCAGAGCGGAACACGGGGGGACAATCCCCTCCCTGCTCCTGCTGGCCACACCATGGCCGGTAGAAGCCGGGTGGGATCCCCAGCACGGAACGCGCTGCTCGGCCGCTCGCCGACGCCGTAGGAAAATCACAGCCACCAAAACCCAACAACAAAAAAAAACCCCAAACAACCCCAAACCAAACAACCCCACGGCTCTGGAGCGGAGCGAGAGCCCTCGGGGGTGTTTTGAGAGGGATTTTTGGTATTTGTGGTGAAAAGTGGAGCGTGAACACTACGGCTTTGTCCGAAGAGGCCACGGCTCCAACGAGGGGGACGTGCAAGGGAGCTGGCTGTCCCTAAAAGGCATTTTTTAAACCTTGATCGTTTCTGGGCTGTCAAGAGGAGGCCACGAGGCGAGGGCCCGCCCTGCTCTGCCTCTTCCCAGCCACGCTTCGGGGTCTTTAGGGCTGATTCTTCCACCCGTGGTGACGCGGTGACGCGGTGTGACGCCCGCCAGCACAACGCACTCCTTCCCCATCCCCTCCCAGCATGATGGGGAAGCTCACAGCGCTCCTCCAGGCATCTCCTTCCCTCAACAGTCCCAGCGTGGGGTCTCACATCCTCCACCATCTCCATCTTCCATCCCATGCCCACCGCAGCCTCCACCTACGCTCTGCTCCAGCTCCACCACCCCGTAGGAGCACGGAGAGGACCGAAGCCAAACCACCACCTCATGGGGGGACAACGCAGAGCCCACCAGGCCACGCCACCGCCTCCCCGCCGCGACCCCGCGCCGCCGAGTGGAACGCGAGGGGCGCCACGAGGAAAATCCCGTTGAGTTTGGACCTCCTTGACACCGGCACCGGTGCTTTTTTGGCTTCCCCAAGCCCCCAGAGCGGAGGGTTGGCTGTGGAAAGGGTGAGTTGAAAGCAAAAAGGTCTTCAAACTCGTGAAGAAACCCTTTGATGGGGCGTGCAGAGCGAGAGAGGGAAGAGGCTGAGGGCAGAGCAAAGAGGGAAGCGTGGCCAGAGGAGTTCCCCGGCTGCGGAACCCGCGGGGTTCGTCCCACAAACCACCGTCCTGCGAGCAGAGCAGCTCCACCACCAAAGGTCTCCAGCTCGGCACGAAACACGACGACGGTTCCTGGGTGCTCCCAGGGCACGTGGGACCCCCCGGTTAATTCTAGGGGACGCTCTAGGTCGGTTCTCATCGCAAGAACATTCGTTATTGGGCAGGAAAGTAGGTTTGATGGAGCATCAAGCGCTGAGGACTCAACACCCCCTCTACCCTCAAGGCTTCCAAGGACATCCAAGGGGAAAGAGCTGCCACGCGCAGGCACAGGAGAGGGTTGGGGGGCCCCTCAGGCCACGGGGCCGGCCCCTAGCCTTGGCTATCGGTGGGTTTGGAAGGTTCTAGGTTCCCCTTCAGCAGGATCTCGCTCAGCTCGGGGGACATGTAGTAAGGCCTCTCGGGAGATCCATCGTTCCTCTCCAGATCTTCACCTTTGCGTAACCCCGGGAAGAAGGAGCCGCGATGGGAGAGGGATGAGGAATAGCGGAGGAGGCGGAGAGAGGCGGAGGAGAGATGGAGACCACGCGAAGAGAGACACGAGGAGGAGAAGGGGGGAAAAAGAAAAAAGAGGGGAGAAAAAAACAAAAAAAAGGAAAATTGAAGTTAGTTGCAGTTAGGTTCTACCAAGCAGCAAACCAGAAAGACCAAGAGAGAGGCAGGAGACCCGAGGACGAGCTGCAGTTGGTGGCAGGGAGGGGACAGCAGACGCCGGGAAGGACACGAGTAGGAGCTGGTAAAGGCAACAGTGGGAGAAAGCCACAGGAATTGGGAGGAAACCCCAAATCTGGACAATTTTAGGGTTCAGCCCCAAAGGTTTGGCTACCACCAACTCCTACCCAGTGGGAGATGGACCTTGTGAGGCAGCCACTTACAGAAGCAGAGGAAGAGGGTGTCCACGCACATCCCGTAGACGCTGAAGAACCCGTGGGCGATGAGGTAGGAGCCCACGATCACCGTCTGGAAGGGAAAGGGAGGAAAGCTGCTGAATCCTGAATTCCCCAGGGGGAAAGGAACAGGGGCAGGACTGTTGGGATGGGCCCCGCGGAGGACAAAGGGCCACAGCGACGGCGCTGGACGGAGGCCAACGTGGGCAGGAGGGGAAGGGCGAGACGCCTCTCCGTGGCCGGCAGGAACAAAGGGCTCAGTTCAACGGGGACGGAGGAAACGCCTCCAACGAAGCTGCTCCTTCAGGAGCTGGGAGTGGAGTTTTTAAAGCCTTCAGGATCGCTGCTAAAACCACCCCCAGGCTCACCAGGATGGGGACCCAGTAGTAATTCAGGGGCGGCGCCGTGTCCTGGACCAGCTTTATCCGATGGGTGAAGAAAAAGAAGGCGAGGATTCCTGGAAGAGCGAAGGATGGGGATGGCTGCGGCATCCAGGCAGAGGAACGGCAGCAAAGGGGCTTGGGGGGGAAAGGAGATGGAAAACGGGGTGGGAAGGGATGGGTTCACGGGAGAGGAGGGGAAAGCAGAGGGTTGGGGAAGGCGTAACCGGTTGTGGAAGCCTCCAGGACGCCCCGAGGAGGAACTTCCAGCCCCCAGCGCTTACCCACGCTTCCCACGATGAGGAGTTTGCCGAGGAAGAAGAGGAAATCTGTGACTTTATCTAAAACAGCCACCCTGGAAATGAGAGAGAGAGATGAGCATCCGCATCCACATCTGTATCCACATCCACATCTGCATCCGCATCCACATCCGCATCCACATCCGTATCCACATCCACATCCGTATCCCCATCCACATCTGTATCCACATCCCCATCCATATCCGCATCCAGATCCACATCCCCATCCGTATCCACATCCGTATCCACATCCACATCTGCTTCCGCATCCCCATCCACATCCAGATCCACATCCGCATCCACATCCGCATCCACATCCACATCCGTATCCACATCATCCGCATCCACATCCGTATCCGCATCCACATCCAGATCCACATCCGCATCCGTATCCACATCCGTATCCACATCCAGATCCACATCCGCATCCACATCCCCATCCAGATCCACATCCCCATCCACATCTGCATCCGCATCCACATCCGTATCCACATCCAGATCCACATCCAGATCCACATCCAGATCCACATCCGCATCCGTATCCACATCCACATCCGTATCCGCATCCCCATCCACATCCAGATCCACATCCACATCCGCATCCCCATCCACATCCACATCCCCATCCCCATCCTCTCCCCACTCCCAGTCCAGGAGGAGGCGACCGACGCCGGAAAACAGCGTGGGAAGGGCAGGGGTGACCCGTGGCAGCTGGAAGGACTCGGGAATACCCGAGAGCGGAGCCCAGGAGCTCACCTAATGATGTTCCTCATGAGCAGGAAGAAGGCGTTCCTGGCGGAGGCGCAGAAGTTGGTGCCGTAGACGGCGATCTGGGCGGGGGATCCCACAAAAAAATGGGTGAGAGAAGAGAAAAACGGGGCTGGGCTGAATTCACCGCGGAGGAGAGGGTGCAGTCACCCCCATCTTTGAATAAAACTGGGGTAAATCCCACCCTGGAAGGGTTTCCTCGCCCCCTGGCGGGTTGGGACAGCGAGAGCTGAGTGCCCCCCACCCCACTTGAAGGTTCCCCCCTGACCAACGTGGCCGAGGTCAACGTCAAACGCTGAGAAGCTTCGTTCCCCCGTGAGATGGGGGGGGGACACAATCTCCACCACCACCCCAAAAAAACCTCCCTGAGAGCGTGGAGACCCCGCCGGTGTCACCCCAGCCCTTGGGGCGCTGGCGTTGGGACACTCTCACCATGATGTACGCGTTCCTGTTGAGGAATTTGATGAATTTTTCCAGGCACCAGAAGCAACATTTCAGGCATCCCAGGAGGAACTTGGCGAATTTGTTGTCTGCGGCTGGAGGAACGCCAACGGGAGAGGGTGAGCGGCCGAACGGGGGCGCCTCCTCTTAGAGGAGCGACCCCAAGGTCACCGAGGAGACATCCATCTCCACCCCCCCCAACGAGAAGAGCTTTGAGGTCCCTTCACACCCAAACCACCCCATGGCTTTAACCCGGTGTCCACGGCGCATCCCACGGCTCCCAACCCGTGAAACACCTCTTGGAGGATGAGCCAACTACGAGGAGGATCTCAACTCTACCGAATTATTCCCTTGGGCGTCCTCCACGAGCTCTGACACCACAAAAAACCAAAGCAACCAACCCCCCTTCATCAACTCAACCACCACTCTGGCTCCGGTACCTTTCAACCGGTGATCCAGGTACTCCAGGGTGACCCTGATGACTTGGACGACGGCGAGGATCAAAGAGCCGAAGGCAAGCGAGCCGGTGTGGTACCTGGGAGAGGTGGCTCTGGTGAGAAGGGGACAACCCCAAGGAGCTCACGTGTCCTCCGCGAGCGGGGACTCACCGGAGCGCGCGGCCGAAGGCGGAGAAGAGGGGGAAGGCGGGCATGTCGTCGGGTTTCTTGAAGGCCCAGTAGTAGGAGGCGAAGGCCCCCGCCAGCGTCACCTGCCCCAGCGCGATGACGAAGTTGGCGAGCCAGAAGAACATGAAGAGGTTGAAGAACTGGAGGGCGATGAGGTACTTGTGGTACGCCGTCTCCCCGCCGTAGAAGGCGAAGAGGCACTGGGCGTCGGGGCACAGCTTGGTGACGTTGCTGGCGGTGAAGGTCTAGAGGGGACGGGAGATGCTCACGTACTGCGACGGCCGGAGACGGCCCCCTGCGCTGGGCAGCCGCTCCTCAGAAGTTCTCCAGAGCCCTCTCCATGTCCCCCAACCCCTCTCCATGTCCTCCAGACCCTTCTCCGTGTCCCCCAACCCCTCTCCATGTCCCCCAGACCTTCTCCGTGTCCTCCAACCCCTCTCCATGTCCCCCAACCCCTCTCCATGTGACCCAGACCCCTCTCCATGTCCCCCAACCCCTCTCCATGTCCCCCAACCCCTCTCCATGTGACCCAGACCCCTCTCCATGTCCCCCTGACCCCTCTCCATGTCCCCCAGACCCCTCTCCATGTCCCCCAACCCCTCTCCATGTGACCCAGACCCCTCTCCATGTCCCCCTGACCCCTCTCCATGTCCCCCAGACCCCTCTCCATGTCCCCCAACCCCTCTCCATGTGACCCAGACCCCTCTCCATGTCCCCCAACCCCTCTCCATGTCCCTCAGACCCCTCTCCACGTCCCCCAGACCCCTCTCCATGTCCTCCAACCCCTCTCCATGTCCTCCAGCCCCTTCCCCAGCTCCGCTGCCCTTCTCCAGCCACGCTCCAGCCCCTCAATGTCCTCCTTGGCCTGAGGGGGGCCCCAAACTGAACCCCATATCCGAGGAATAATCTCCTCCCTGACAAGTGGAGCACGGAATTCCAACGAGTTTCCTCCCCCGCGTCCTCACCTCGGGGTCGCAGCTCTGCCCCGCGAACTGGCAGGCGGTCTCGTTGAACACCTTGTAGATCGCCTCGTTGGAGGTGGAGAGGAAACTGCGGGGCGGCGGTTAAGGAGGGGTCACAAAGGTCTGCAGGAGGAAGGGGAAGGAAGGAAGGAAGGGGAAGGGAGAAAGGAGAAGGAAGGAAGGAGAAGGAAGAAGGAAGGAAGGAGAAGAAAGAAGAAGGAAGGAGAAGGAAGGAGAAGGAAGGAGAAGAAAGAAGAAGGAAGGAGAAGGAAGGAGAAGGAAGAAGAAGGAAGGAGAAGGAAGAAGAAGGAAGGAGAAGGAAGAAGGAAGGAAGGAGAAGGAAGGGGAAGGAAGGCAGGAGGAAGGGGAAGGCAGGAGGAAGGGGAAGGCAGGAGGAAGGGGAAGGCAGGAGGAAGGGGGAGGAAGGGGAAGGAAGGAGGAAGGGGAAGGCAGGAGGAAGGGGAAGGAAGGAAGGGGAAGGCAGGAGGAAGGGGAAGGCATGAGGAAGGGGAAGGAAGGAGGAAGGGGAAGGCAGGAGGAAGGGGAAGGCAGGAGGAAGAGGAAGGAAGGAGGAAGGGGAAGGAAGGAGGAAGGGGAAGGCAGGAGGAAGGGAAGGCAGGAGGAAGGGGAAGGAAGGAGGAAGGGGAAGGAAGGAGAAGGAAGGAAGGAGAAGGAAGGGGGAGGAAGGGGAAGGAAGGAGAAAGGGGAAGGCAGGAGGAAGGGGAAGGATACACAGCGGTGCTGGCCCAGTAGGCGATGCAGAGGCACAGCAGGAAGAAGGTGCAGAGCGGGAAGAGCAGCGACGTCATGACGTGACCGACAGCCCTGCCGAGGAGGACAACCCATTAAAACCCAGCGAGAACCCCGGCGGCCGTGGGAGGACGCTGGCACCGGGTGACAGCCTGGGGACAGGGGCCACCCCCACCTGCTGGCCTCCTTGATGAGCGCGATGGCGATGAGGATCCTCTTGCGGAGGAAGATGAGCAGCAGGATGATCACCACCTCCACGATGGACAGGATGATCACTGGGAGGAGAAGGGGAGCTCCGGGTGGCACCAGGGCACGGATCCCGAGGGGATCCATCGCGGCGCCCAACGCTCGGCCCCGTGGGGGCAGCGCTGCCCTCCACAACTCAACGCCAAGAGACTGAGGAGACCCCAGACCTTTGTGTTGTCCCCTTCTCAAGCCCTGTCCCTCACAGGGACCGTGACCCATCCACCACGTCCCATCCACCACGTCCCATCCACCACATCCCATCCACCGTGTCCCATCCACCGCGTCCCATCCACCACGTCCCATCCACCGCGTCCCATCCACCGCGTCCCATCCACCACATCCCAGCCACCGCGTCCCATCCACCGCGTCCCATCCACCACGTCCCATCCACCACGTCCCATCCACCACGTCCCATCCACCGCGTCCCATCCACCGCATCCCATCCACCGCGTCCCATCCACCGCGTCCCAGCCACCGCGTCCCATCCACGGCGTCCCATCCACCACGTCCCATCCACCGCATCCCATCCACCGCGTCCCATCCACCACATCCCATCCACCGCATCCCATCCACCGTGTCCCATCCACCGCATCCCATCCACCACGTCCCATCCACCACGTCCCAGCCACCGTGTCCCATCCACCACGTCCCAGCCACCGTGTCCCATCCACCGTGTCCCATCCCACATCCAAAGGAGGATGGAGACTTCCTGAGCACCAGCCCAGGGACCACGTCCCATCCACCATGTCCCATCCACCATCCAGAGGAGGATGGAGACTTCCTGAGCGCCAACCCAGGGACCGTGTCCCATCCACCACGTCCCATCCATGGTGTCCCATCTACCACGTCCCATCCACCACATCCCATCCACCACGTCCCATCCCACATCCAAAGGAGGATGGAGACTTTCTGAGCACCAACCCAGGGACCACGTCCCATCCACCACGTCCCATCCACCGTGTCCCATCCACCGTGTCACATCCACCACGTCCCATCCACCATGTCCCATCCACTGTGTCCCATCCACCACGTCCCATCCACCGCGTCCCATCCACCGTGTCCCATCCACCACGTCCCATCCCACATCCAGAGGAGGATGGAGGCTTCCTGAGCACCAACCCAGGGACCACGTCCCATCCACCACGTCCCATCCACCACGTCCCATCCACCACGTCCCATCCCACATCCAAAGGAGGATGGAGACTTCCTGAGCGCCAACCCAGGGACCGTGTCCCATCCACCACGTCCCATCCACCGTGTCCCATCCACCACGTCCCATCCACCACGTCCCATCCACCGTGTCCCATCCCGCATCCGGAGGTGAACGCAGACTTACTGAAGGCCAACCACGTCTGCCGCAGGTGGAGGTAGACGCGGAGGTCGGTCTGGAAGCCCAGGTCCTTCAGGGAGACATCAGAACCCGCTTCCCCTTTCAGTTTCGCGTACTCCATGTAACAGTGGAAGATTCCTGGGGTGAAAAGGCGGAAAAGCGGAAATGGAGATGCCGGTGGGTTCTGCTCAACCCCACCGCTGCCCATGGAGGGGCTGGAGACACCCCCAAGGACGCTGCCTCCACGAACCCTGCTTGAGCCAGGGAAAAGAAATGGGGGGATGGGGGAAAGAAGGCCCAAGCCCTCACCGTAACCCAGCACCAGGATCACCAACACAATCATCACCCAGACCATGATCCCGGCCAGGAAGCGGAGGAGGACGATGAAGATGAGGCTGGTCACCATGGCGATGACGAGACCTCTGCGGGAGGAAGGCAGCGACGCGTCAAAGAGCGGGTGACACCACCACCTCCTCCATCCCCACCACCTCCTCCATCCCCACCTCCTCCTCCATCCCCACCTCTTCCTCCATCCCCACCTCTTCCTCCATCCCACCTCTTCCTCCATCCCCACCTCTTCCTCCATCCCCACCACCTCCTCCATCCCCACCACCTCCTCCATCCCCACCTCCTCCTCCATCCCCACCTCTTCCTCCATCCCCACCTCTTCCTCCATCCCCACCACCTCCTCCATCCCCACCACCTCCTCCATCCCCACCTCCTCCTCCATCCCCACCTCCTCCTCCATCCCCACCTCTTCCTCCATCCCCACCACCTCCTCCATCCCCACCTCTTCCTCCATCCCCACCTCTTCCTCCATCCCACCTCTTCCTCCATCCCACCTCTTCCTCCATCCCACCTCTTCATCCATCCCACCTCTTCCTCCATCCCACCTCCTCCTCCATCCCCACCACCTCCTCCATCCCACCACCTCCTCCATCCCCACCTCTTCCTCCATCCCCACCTCCTCCATCCCCACCACCTCCTCCATCCCCACCACCTCCCCTCTCTCCTTTCTCAGCCATTAACGACGGACCAGCGCCAACGACGGGAAGAGACGGCGCCACCCGTCCCTCACTCACATGATTATCCAGTACCACGACACCGTGTAGTCTTCGAAGATCTTCATGGCCAGTTGCCGCATCTCCAGGACCACGTTGGCTTTCCTGCAACGCCAAAACCAACCGCAAGTGAGGCCATGGTCTAATGGCTGGGGAGATGATGGGATAAAGGTTGGACTTGATGACCCTGGAGGTCCCTTCCCACCATAATGATCCTAGGAAATGGAGCGGGGGAACGTTCCGGTGAGCCCCGGTGGAGGAGCGCGGCGACGTGCCGGCGCGCGGCCGTAACAACGCAGCGGCTCGTTAAGAGGCTCCACGCGCCGTAGAACCACCGCAGTTGGGAAGGACCTCCAGGATCATCAAGCCCAACCTCCATCCCATCACCTCCCTGACCACCAGACCGCCACGTCCCCACCACGACTCCTTGGGGGGAGGACTCACTTGGCGCCCTCCAGCAGCTCGGTGACGTTCCGCCGCTGCCCGCGCCCGTCGTCGTAGGTGGTCTCGTTGCCGACCGTGATGACGCCTTCCTTGGCTCGGATGGCCGGGAAGCATCGCCGCGCCACTGGGTGACATCGAGGGGGACACCCTCAGCGCCACCAACCTCAACCAGGACCCCCTCAAACCTACACCAGACCCCCCCCCACCCCCAAAAACCACGGGTGGGAAGGGACCTCCAGGGTCATCAAGCCCAACTTTTATCCCATCATCTCCCCAACCATGGCCCCGCCAACCCATTTTTTGAAGCCCCCCCAGGGTTGGTGGCTCCACCCCCAGTTCCTTTCCCAGCAGCTCGTTAGCGGCGCCTCGTTAGGACCTACGCGGGGTGCTGGGGATGAGCACGGCCGGGCACTCCTTATCCCTCAGCACCTCGATGGGAGCCTGGGTGGGAACAGAACCGGGGGTCAACGCTCCGGTTGGGTGTCACCACCATGGTGGGGACACTGGGGGGACACTGATGTGACTGGGGGGGGGGGGGATGCCACCACCCACCTTCTGCGAGGGTTTGAAGTCGGGGACGCAGAACTGGCGGTAATATTGGAGCTGGGGGGGCGAGGCGGAGGCGCCCAGGTACGTCTGGTACCGATCCGGGCACTGGGTGACGCAGATCTGGGTGGGAGAGGACGCGGTGACACCACGGTGGGGACACACAGAGGTGCTGAGTCAGCATTTTCTGTGGGGGGGGGGACAGGTACCTGCGTGGTGGGGCACTGGAATTCCAGCAGCACCAGGGGGCTGGCGCACTTGACGATGTCGAAGTAGAAGAGGAAAGGTTTTTTTCTGCCAAATAAAGGTGAATTAAGCCCAAAATTCGCGGGGGGGGGGGGATGGGGGGATGGGGGATGGGGGGGGGTGGGGGGGGTGGGGGGGCACTCACTCGTTGGGGGTTCCCTGCTGCCCACAGAACTGCCCCCGGCTGTCCGTGGGGTAAATCACCTTCCGGGGGGTCCCCATGCGTCCACGCTGGGGGGGGGGGGGGGGGCAAAGGCAGAGCCACGGTTAGCGGCGTGGTGACCCCCCCCCCACGTACCTGTGACCCCCCCCCCCATGTAACCACGACCCCCCCACACCCTATAACCACGATCCCCCCCCCATCCCCACGATCCTCCCCCCCACGTAATCATGGCCCCCCCCATGTGATCATGACCCCCACACACACATACCCATGACCCCCCCCCTCACCACCACCATGTACCCACGACCCCCCCCATACCCACAATGCCCCCCCACGTACCCACAACCCCCCCACAACCACAATCCCCCCCCCCCATACCCACGACCCCCCCCATCCCCACAACCCCCCAACCCCCCCATGTACCCACGTCCCCCCCATACCCACGACCCCCCCCCCATACCCACGCCCCCCATCCCTCCCACGCACCCACGCCCCCCCCAGCCCCACGCCCCCCCCATGTACCCACGGACCCCCACCACGTACCCACGCCCCCCCCCATCCCCACGCCCCCCCCCACGTACCACACGACCCCCCACGCCCCCCCCCACGTACCCACGACCCCCACCACCACGTAGCCCAGGATGGCGATGACCAGGAGGACGCAGCAGACGATGTCGGTGCAGCCCCTGGGGGGGGGGGGGGGGGAACGGTGACATTGGGGGGGGGGTGGGGGGGTGTGACATCAAGGGGGGGGGCCCCACATGGTGGCACCAGTGCCCCCCCCCCACCGCGCCCCTGGCTCTTACCGGTCGTAAATGGGACCCCTGAAGGTGGGGTCGTACTTCTGCGGGGTGCCTGGGGGGGGGTGGGAAAAAGGGGGGGGGTCAGAGGGGTGGGGGGGTCCTCGTCACCCCACCCCCCCATAACAAAAATAGAGGGGGGGGGCACCAACCCCCCCTGGATAACCGATTGCCCCCCAAACCCCCCCCCCCCCGAGACACCCAAAAATCCCTCGGAGGGGGGGGGTGGGGTGATGGGGGGGTCCCGGGGGGGGGGGGAGTCCTGCCCGCTGCCCCCCCCCCCTCCCCCCCCATCGTTTTTTCCCGGGTTTATTTTAGGCTAGTTTCTCAGGAAGGTTTCTGTGGGAACGGAGCCAGGGGGAGGGGGGGGGGGGGGGCGTGGGAGTGGCCCCGGGGGTTGGGGGGGGGGGGGGGATTTGGGGGGGCTCAGAGCGGCTCCGTGCTTTGGGGGGCCCTTGGGGGGGGGTGTCAGAGTATCCCCATACTTTGGGGGGCCCTGGGGGGGGCTCTGAGCAGCCCCGTGTTTTGGGGGGGTCCTTGGGGGGGCTCAGAGCGGCTCTGAGATTTGGGGGGGGGTCCTTGGGGGGGGCTCAGAGCAGCTCTGGGATTTGGGGGGGCCCTTGGGGGGGGCTCAGAGCAGCTCTGGGATTTGGGGGGGGGCTCAGAGCAGCCCCGTGCCGGGGCCACAGCTCTTTGGGGGGGCCCCAGAACCTCCCCCCAAAACCCCATCACGACGAGGGGGGGGGGGACACAAGACACCCCCCCACCCCAAATCCCCCAGGGGCCCCCCCCAAACCCCCCCCCAGGCAGCGCCAGCCCTGGCGGTGACGCCGGTGACCACCGGAACCAGTTGGGCTCCTTCGTTAACCAGTAACCAGCGACGCCGCTGTACTGGTTATACCGGTAAACAGGGGTGGGGTACACCCCCACCCCCCCAAACCACCATAAACCCCCCAAAACCCCACGACCCCCCCCCAAAACACCCCCACTCCTTTCACTTTTACTTTTTTCTCCCTTTTTTCCCCAAATTTGGGGTTTGTTTTCCCCTCACGGAAACCCCAGCGCCCCACGCTGCCCCCCAAACCCCCACGACCCCCCAAAACACCACGACCCCCCCCCCAAACCCCACGACCCCCCCCCCAAAACACCCCACTCCTTTCACTTTTACTTTTTTCTCCCTTTTTTCCCCAAATTTGGGGTTTGTTTTCCCCTCCATGGAAACCCCAGCGCCCCACGCTGCCCCCCCAAACCCCCACGACCCCCCCAAAACCACGGACCCCCACAAAACCCCACGACCCCCCCCCAAAACACCCCCACTCCTTTCACTTTTACTTTTTTCTCCCTTTTTTCCCCCAATTTGGGGTTTGTTTTCCCTCCACGGAAACCCCAGCGCCCCACGCTGCCCCCCCAAACCCCCACCCCCCCCAACACCCCCCCCGGGGACCCCCAAAAACCCCCCTCCCCGTGTTTCCCGTATGAGTCATCCCCTTACCCCCCCATTCCCGGGGTTTTGGGGTCCCCCCCCACTTGTGCCCCCCCAACCCACCCCCACCCCCCCAAGGAGCCCCCCCAAACCCCCCCAGGACCCCCCCAAAACCCCCCCTCACCGTGTTTCCCGTAGTAGTTGTCCCCTTGCCCCCCCATTCCCTGGATTTTGGGGTCCCCCCCCGCTTGTGCCCCCCCAACCCACCCCAACCTCCCCAAACCCCCCCAGGGACCCCCAAACCCCCCCGGGGACCCCCCAAACCCCCCCCCACCGTGTTTCCCGTAGTAGTTATCCCCTTACCCCCCCATTCCCGGGATTTTGGGGTCCCCCCCCACTTGTGCCCCCTAACCCACCCCCACCCCCCCCAAGGACCCCCCTAAACCCCCCCAGGGACCCCCCAAACCCCCCCTCACCGTGTTTCCCGTAGTAGTTGTCCCCTTGCCCCCCATTCCCGGGGTTTTGGGTCCCCCCCCAGTTTGGGGCCGCTCGGTGACGGTGCCCGCTGGATGCGCCCCGCCCCCCTTGTGCCGTCACCCCAAAAAATTCCGCCCCCCCTTAAAGGCACCGCGGTGCCACGGGGGGGGGGGAGGGGGGGGATGTGGGGTACGGGGGGGTGGGGGGGGTAAAACCGGGGTGGGGGGGGGGTGGGGGGGGTACTGGGGTTCCGGCCCCACCCTGGGTTGGGTTTAACTGGGAGGGGTTGGGAGGAACTGGTGCCCACCCCCGTGCGGTCACTGGTGGTGGTGGAGGGACTGGGAGTCACCCCCGGGGGGGGGGGGAATGGGGGGCTTGGGGGGGGGGGGATGGGGAGCCCCACATGGGGGGGGGCTTGGGGACCCCCACTGGGGAGAAATGGGGGCTTGGGGGGGGGGTGGGGATGGGGAGCCCCACATGGGGGGGGGCTTGGGGACCCCCACTGGGAGAAATGGGGGGCTTGGGGGGGGGGATGGGGAGCCCCACATGGGGGGGGGGCTTGGGACCCCCACTGGGGAGAAATGGGGGGCTTGGGGGGGGGCTTGGGGACCCCCACCGGGGAGGCATGGGGGGGCTTGGGGGGGCTTGGGGGACCACTACCAGGGATAAATGGGGGGCTTGGGGACCCCCACATAGGGGGGGATCCAGGGACCCCCACCAGAAAGAAATGGGGGGCTTGGGGACCCCCACTGGGGAGAAATGGGGGGCTGGGGGGGGGGGGTTGGGGACCCGTACCAGGGAGAAATGGGGGGCTTGAGGGGGCTGGGGAGACCCCAAAAAGGGGGGATCCGGTGACCCCCACTGGGGAGAAATGGGGGGCTTGGGGGACCCCCACCAGAAAGAAATGGGGGGCTTGGGGGGGAGATGGGGGACCCCTACCAGGAGAAATGGGGGGCTTGGGGGGGCTTGGAGACCCCCACTGGGAAAAAATGGGGGGCTTGGGGACCCCCACTGGGGAGAAATGGGGGGCTTGGGGGGGCTTGGGGGACCCCTACCAGGGAGAAATGTGGGGGGTTTGGGGACCCCCACATAGGGGGTTGCAGGGGACCCCCACTGGGGAGAAATGGGGGGCTTGGGGGACCCCCACCAGAAAGAAATGGGGGCTTGGGGGGGCTTGGGGGACCCCTACAGGGAGAAATGGGGGGTTTGGGGACCCCCACATAGGGGCTGGGATGGGGTGCCCAAAACTGGGGGACCCAAATGTAAAGGTCCTCAAACACGGGGGGCTCTCAAAGTTGGGGAGTCCCCAAAACTGGGGGGGGGGGGGTCCCTGAACCTGAGAGTCCCCAAAACTGGGGGTTCCCGAAACTGGGGGTCTCCAAGCCCGAGGGGGTCCCCAAAACACTGGGGGTGCCCTAAATCTGGCAGCCCCCAAACTCAGGGTTCCCCAACCCTGGGGTCCCCAATCTTGGGGTCCCCAAAACCCTGGGGTGCCCCAAATCCTGCACCCCCCAAACTCGGAGCTCCCCAACCCTGGGAGGTCCAAAACCCGGGGGGGGGTCCCCAAACCCTGGGGGGGATCCCCAAAACTGGGGGGGTCCCCAAACCTCAGGGTCTCCAAGCCCAAGGGGGTCCCCAAAACCCTGGGGGTGCCCCAAATCCAGCACCCCCAAACTCGGAGTTCCCAACCTGGGGTTCCAAAACCCGGGGGGGGTCCCCAAAACCCTGGGGGGGATCCCCAAAACTGGGGGGGTCCCCTCAGCACCGCACCTTGGTCCCCCCAAAACCGTGCAGGGACCCCCAGAGGGCCCCGCCCCGGGGATGGGGATCGGGGGGAGCACCCCGGGAATGGGGGGGGGGGGGAACCCCGGGAATGGGGGGGGAGCCCCGGGAAAGGGGGGGGGACCCCGGGAAATGGGGGGGGAGCCCCGGGAATGGGGGGGGAGCCCCGGGAAATGGGGGGGAGCCCCGGGAAAAGAGGGGGCGCCCATCCCCGGTACCGTAAGCGCCGTCCGGGTCCCTCCGGTCCGCGGGGGGGGTCCTCCATGGCGGGGGGGGTCCGGGACCCACCGGGACCCACCGGGATCCACCGGGATCCACCGGGATCCACCGGATGCTCCTCCCGCCGCCACCGCCCGGTCCCCCCCCGCGCCCCCCCCCGGAGGATGCGCTGCGGGCGGGGCGGGGCGGGGCCCCCCCGGTTATCGACACCCCCCACCCCCCCCTTTGGCTGCCGACCCCCCAAGGAGGGGATCGGGGGTTTGGGGGTGCAGGGACCTCCGAGGGGGGGGGGATAGGGGGTTTGGGGGTGCAGGGACCCCTAAGGGGGGGTCTGGGGGTGCAGGGACCTCCGAGGGGGGGGGGATCGGGGGTTTGGGGTGCAGGGACCCCTAAGGGGGGGTCTGGGGGTGCAGGGACCTCCGAGGGGGGGGGATCGGGGGTTTGGGGGTGCAGAGACCCCTAAGGGGGGGTCTGGGAGTGCAGGGACCCCCCAGGATGGCGAATTGGGGGTCTGGGGGTGCAGGGTTCCCCAGGGTGGGGGATTAGGGGGTTTGGGGGTGCAGGGACCTCCAAGGGGGGGGATCGGGGGTCTGGGGGTGTAGGGACCCCCCAGGGTGGGGAATTAGGGGGTCCGTGGGTGCAGAGACCCCTAAGGCGGGGTCTGGGGGTGCAGGGACCCCTAAGGGGGCGTCTGGGGTGCAGGGTCTCCCCAGGATGGCGAATTGGGGGTCCCGGGGGTGCAGAGACCCCCTAAGGGGGGGGTCTGGGGGTGCAGGAACCCCTCAGGACGGGGGATTTGGGGGTCTGGGGGTGTAGGGACTCCCCAGGGTGGGTGATCGGGGGTTTGGGGGTGCAGGCACCCCACACGACGGGGATTTAGGGGTTTGGGGGTGCAAGGTTCCCCCAGGGAGGGGATCGGGGGTTTGGGGGTGCAGGCACCCCCGAGGGGGGAGATTTTGGAGGGTCTGGGGGTGCAGGGCCCCCTGAGGGGTGTCTGGGGGTGCAGGGCCCCCCCACGCCCGGGGGTTCGGGGTTCCGTGGCTGGGGGGGGTCCGTCCCCTTTAAGGCCCCAGCGCCCACGGGCGCAGGCCGCTCACCTGGCGCAGGTGACGGTGACGGTGACGGTGACGGGGGGGGGGAGCACCCCGCCATGGCCGCCTCCGCTCTCTTCATCCTGGACCTCAAAGGGAAGGTGAGACCCCCCCAAAAACCCCCCAACCCCACCCCAAAGACCCCCCCCAAAAGTTTGGGGGTACCCCCGCATCCCCCCCCCTTGAGGTTAAAGGCAGAACCTGATGGTGACCCCCACAACCCCAGCGATGGGGTGGGCGCTTTGGGCAGGCGATGCTGAGATTTTGGGGGGGTGTACCCCACTTTTGACCCCCCCAAAACCCCCCCCCAACCCCCCCAAACCCCCCCCCAACCCCCCCCCAGCCCCTCATCTCCCACTCCCCCCCCCTTGAGGTTAAAGGCAGAGCCTGGCAGTGACCCCCCACGCCCCCAGCGATGGGGTGGGCGCTTTGGGAAGGCGATGCTGAGATTTTGGGGGGGTGTACCCCACTTTTGACCCCCCCCAAAACCCCCCCCAACCCCCCAAACCCCCCCCCCAGCCCCCCCCCAGCCCCTCATCTCCCACTCCCCCCCCTTGAGTTGAACAACAGAGCCTGGCAGTGCCCCCCACGACCCCAGCGATGGGTGTGGGCGCTTTGGGCAGGCGATGCTGAGATTTTGGGGGGGGTGTACCCCACTTTTGACCCCCCCACCCCCCCCCCCCAGCCCCTCATCTCCCGCAGCTACAAAGGCGACGCGGGGCTGGGGGACATCGAGCCCTTCGCGGCGCTGCTGGCGCAGAAGGAGGACGAGGGGACCCTCACCCCCCTCCTCACCCACGGCAAAACCATTTCCTTTGGATCAAACACTCCAACCTCTACCGTATCCTCCCCAAAAACGGGGTGCAAATTTGGGGGGGTCCCCCCTTTTGTTACCCCCCCCTTTTTTTTCTCCTTAACCCCCCCCCAAGTGGTGGCCACCACCAGAAGAACGGCAACGCATCTTGGTCTTCTCCTTCCTCTACAAATAGTGGAGGTGATGCTCATTAATTATAGGGGGGGTGTTAATTAATTTTTGGGGGGGTCGTGGTGGCGGGTGACCCCCCCGCAGGTGTTCTGTGAGTATTTCAAGGAGCTGGAGGAGGAGAGCATCCGTGACAACTCGTCGTCGTCTACGAGCTGCTGGACGAGCTCATGGACTTCGGGTTCCCGCAGACCACGGAGAGCCGGGTCCTGCAGGAGTCAGTGGGATGGGGATGAAATGATGGGGGGGGGGGGTGTTTTAGGGGACCCCCACCCCTATTTCATCATCATCACCCCCAGGTACATCACCCAGGAGGGGAACAGGCTGGAGAAGGGCTCGGGGCGCGTGCCCAGCGCGGTGACGGACGCCGTGTCCTGGCGCTCCCCGGGATCCGCTATAAAAAAAATGAGGTTTTCATCGATGTGGTGGAGGCGGTGAACCTGCTGGTGAGGGGGGGGGATTGTGGGGGGGGAGGGACCCCCGGAATTGGGGGGGGGGGGGGGTAAGTGGGGTGGTATGGAGCTGAGGGTCTGGGTGGGAAGGGAGGGGGGGATGGGAGTGAATGGGGAGGGGGTGGAAATGAGGGGGGGGTTGGGAATGGGGGGGTGGTGGAAAATGGGGAGGGGGGGTTAGAGTGAGGGGGTGTGAAAAATGGAGGGGGGGGAACCCCGAAATTGGGGTGGGGGAAGGGGTCAAATGGAGGTGAGGGTCTGGGTGGGAAAGGGGGGGGGGGGGATGGGAGTGGGGTCTGAATGGGGGGGGGGGTAGGAAATGGGGGGGGGCTGGAAATGGGGAGGGGGGTCTGAGTGGGGAGGGTGTGGAAAATGGGGGGGGTGGAAAATGGGGGGGGTCCAAATTGGGTGGGGGGAAGGGGTCAAATGGGAGGTGAGGCTCTGGGTGGGAAGGGGAGGGGGGGAATGGGAGTGAATGGGGAGGGGGTGGGAAATGAGGGGGGTTGGGAATGGGGGGGTGGTGGAAAATGGGGAGGGGGGGTTAGAGTGAGGGGGGTGTGAAAAATGGAGGGGGGAACCCGAAATTGGGTGGGGGAAGGGGTCAAATGGGAGGTGAGGGTCTGGGTGGGAAGGAGGGGGGGGATGGAGTGGGGTCTGAATGGGGGGGGGGTAGGAAATGGGGGGGCTGGAAATGGGGAGGGGGGGTCTGAGTGGGGAGGGGGTGTGGAAAATGGGGGGGGTGGAAAATGGGGGGGGTCCAAATTGGGTGGGGGAAGGGGTCAAATGGGAGGTGAAGCTCTGGGTGAGAAGGGATGGGGAGGGAATGGGAGTGGGGTCTGAATGGGGGGGGGAAATGGGGGTGGGGGTGATGGGGGGGTGATGGAAAAATGGGAGGGGGACTTTGAGTGGGGGGGGGGTGAAAAATGGAGGGGGGGAACCCGAAATTGGGGTGGGGTAAGTGGGAGGTGAGGGTCTGGGTGGGAAGGGAGGGGGGGAATGGGAGTGGGGTCTGAATGGAGGGGGGGAAATTGGGGGGGGGGGATGGGGGGGTGATGAAAATGGGGCCCGAGGGGGGGGGGTTGAGTGGGGGGGATGTGAAAAATGGAGGGGGAACCCCGAAATTGGGGTGGGGGGTGGTGGAAATGGGAGGTGAGGGTCTGGGTGGGAAGGGAGGGGGGGAATGGGAGTGGGGTCTGAATGGGGGGGGGGGGTAGAAAATGGGGGGGGGTTCAAACTGGGTGGGGGGAAGGGGTCGAATGGGAGGTGAGGCTCTGGGTGGGAAGGGATGGGGGGGATGGGAGTGAATGAGGAGGGGGGCGAAATGGGGGGGGGCTGGAAATGGGGAGGGGGGGTCTGAGTGAGGGGGGTGTGGAAAAAAGGGGGTGTGTGGAAAATGGGGGGGATGGAAATGGGGGGGGTCCCACTGTGGTGGGGGGGGCTGCTGGGTCCCCGGGGGGGTGGGAATGGGGATGGGGACAGGGACGGGGGCTGTTACTGGTGCCAGTGGAATTCCCAGTACCAGTGCTGCTGCCAGTGTGGCTCCCAGTACTGGTCCCAGTGCTGGTGCTGGTCCCGGTGCTGGTGTGGCTCCCAGTACTGGTCCCAGTGCTGGTGCTGGTCCCGGTGCTGGATCCAGTGCCGGTCCCAGTGCTGGTGTGGCTCGCAGTACTGCTCCAGTACCGGTGCTGGTCCCA
Organism: Podargus strigoides; assembly: GCA_028020825.1. Taxonomy (NCBI): domain Eukaryota; kingdom Metazoa; phylum Chordata; class Aves; order Caprimulgiformes; family Podargidae; genus Podargus; species Podargus strigoides. The sequence continues at coordinate 34,357 of JAQJZH010000051.1, forward strand.
GTACTGGTGCTGTTCCCAGTGCAGTTCCCAGTGCTAGTGCTGGTCCCAGTACTGGTGCCAGCATGGTCCCAGTGCTGGTGTGGCTCCCAGTGCTGGTCCCAGTGCTGGTGTGGCTCCCAGTACTGGTCCCAGTGCAGTTCCCAGTCCCAATGCTGGTCCCAGTGCTGGTGTGGCTCTCAGTACTGGTCCCAGTGCTG
>JAQJZH010000052.1:0-32516 GCA_028020825.1 Podargus strigoides
CCCAGTTCTCCCAGTACCACCCGGCCCCTCCAGTTCCCGTTTCCCCAGGACGCTCCGGTGCCCCCTCGCCCTCTCCCGGTGCCCCCCAGCAGCTCCCCGGCCCACACCCCCGGGCCCACCCCCCGGGCCCACCCCCCGGGCCCACCTGGTACCCGCAGCCCGCGGCCGCCGCCGCCGCCCCGCAGCAGCAGCAGCAGCCCCCGACACCGCGGCCCCGGGAACCGCCATGGCGGGCGCCGTCATGTGACCGCCCGCCCACGTGACCCCAGGGCGCCCCCGCCCCCGGGGGAGCGGGAACCAATGGGCGGCGAGGGGCGGGGAGCCGCCTCGGCCACGCCCCGCGCTATTGGCTGCTGCGCGCGGGGCGGGGCGTAAGGGAAGGCCGCGAAGACCGCATGGGCGGGGCGGCGACACAACGGCCAATGAGGAATGAGGAGCGCCCGTGATTGACACCGCGAGCCCCGCCCCCCGGGGCGGGGAAAACGCCCGGTACCCAATGGCGTGAGGCAGCTCCCCAAACCCCGCCCCCAGCGAGCCGTGATAGGCGGAGAACGAGAGACGGGCAGCTCTCTCCTCCAATGGGGCGTCGAGGAGCCGAGCCCCTCAGAGAGGCGATGGCGCCGGGGTGTTGAGGGGCGCCCTCAGCCCTGGCTGCCCCCGCCGGTCCCCTCAGAGCCCCCGGGGCGCTCCCATCCCCCCTCCGCCCGCCGCGGCTCCGGGCAGGGCCCCCCCACGCAGGTACGTGCACCCCACAGCGCCCCCTTTATTGCCGCGGCCGTCACCAGGGGGGGACATGGGCTGGGGGTTCTGCAGGTAGGACATCACCACGGCCGAGATGGAGAGCCTGGAGGGGAGACACGAGCCGGGCGTCAGAGGGCCCCGGGCCCGGAGGGGCCTCCCGGCCGCCCCCCGCCGCCCCCCGCCGCCCCCCGCCGCCCCCCCCGCCGCCCCCCTCACATGAAGCTGCTCATCATCTGCTTGGTGTCCTCGGAGCTGCGCGAGTTGGCGAAGCTGATGAAGGAGCAGTAGACGGCGATCCAGGCGCACCACTTCAGCTGGGGCACAGGGGCGTGGGGACCTGGGGACACCCTGGGGACACCCCCGGCCCCCCCAGGGGTGCTCCCTGAACCCCCTTGGCCATCTCAACCTTTCTGGGGACAGTTCTGTGCCCCCTGAACCCCCCCAGGATGGTCCCTGTCCCCTCTTTCAGCCACCCCAACCCCCCCAAGGATGGTCCATGTCCCCACAAACCCCCCCAGGATGGTCCTGTCCCTCTCAGCCACCCCAACCCCCCCAGGATGGTCCTTGTCCCCTCTCAGCCACCCCAACCCCCCCAAAGATGGTCCATGTCCCCACAAACCCCCCCAGGGGTGGTCCCTGTACCCCCAAACCACCTGGGAATGGTCCCCTGTGCCACAAACCTCCCCCAGAGGTGGTCCCTGTCCCCCCCAAGCCCCCCAGGGATGATCCCTGTGCCCCCAACCCCCCCCGGGAATGGTCCCTGTACCCCCAAACCACCCCAGGGATGGTCCCTGTGCCCCCATATCACCTGGGAATGGTCTCTGTGCCCCTAAACCCCCCCAAGGATGGTCCATGTCCCCACAAATCCCCCCAGGGGTGGTCCCTGTCCCCACCAAACCCTCCAGGGGTGGTCCCTGTGCCCCCAGCCCCCCCCAGGGATGGTCCCTGTCCCCCCACGACCCTCAGCCACCCCTGAACCCTGCCAGGGACATTCCTCAGCCCCCAAAACACCAACCCGCCGCCCCCCGCCGCCCGTTGCGGACCCCCGGTGCCGGGCCCGGCCCCACCTTGAGCATGAGCCCGCACATGCTGAACACCATCCCCAGCAGGTTCATGTAGTCGGGGGTGGGGTCCCTCCAGCGCCGGGTTGGTCTCGGTGGCCGGGGCTTGTACCTGGGGGGGGTGTCAGCGGGGCCGGGACCACCGGGGTCACCCCCGGACCCCTCCCGGGACCCCCGGCACCCACCCCCGGCCCCCTCCCGGGACCCCCCGGCTCCACCCCCGGCCCCCTCCCGGGACCCCCGGCACCACCCCCCGGCTCCCTCCCGGGACCCCCGGCCCCACCCCGGGCCCCTCCCGGGCCCCCCGGCCCCACCTGGCCACCCGTGCCGGCCGCCGCGGGTCCGCCATGCCGCCCCGCCGCCCCGCCGCCCGCTTCCGCCGCCGCCGGAAGAGGCTCCAGCCCCGGCGCCGGTGCCATGGCCCTTCCCGGAGCCCCGGCCCGCCCGGCCCGAGCTGCCGCGGCAGCGGGTGCGGACCCTGGAGTGCGGGCCAGGGCGCGGTTGCGGGCCGTCCGCTTCAACGGTGGGGCCGGGGGACCCCGATCCCTGATCCCATCCCGGGGGGAGTGGGGACCCCCGATCCCTGATCCCATCCCGGGGGAGGAAGGGGGACCCCGATCCCTGATCCCATCCCGGGGGAGGGAGGGGGACCCCGATCCTGATCCATCCCGGGGAGGGAGGGGGACCCCGATCTCTGATCCCATCCCCGGGGGAGGAAAGGGGGGACCCCAATCCCTGATCCCATCCCGGGGGGAGGAAGGGGGACCCCAAACCTTGATCCCATCCCGGGGGGAGGAAGGGGGACCCCAATCCCTGATCCCATCCCGGGGGAGGAAGGGGGACCCCAAACCTTGATCCCATCCCGGGGAGGAAGGGGGACCCCAAACCCTGATCCCATCCTGGGGGGAGTGGGGACCCCAAACCCTGATCCCATCCCGGGGGAGGAAGGGGACCCCGATCCCTGATCCCGTCCCGGGGGGAGTGGGGACCGCAATCCCTGATCCCATCCCGGGGGAGGAAGGGGGACCCCAAACCCTGATCCCATCCTGGGGGGGAGTGGGGACCCAATCCCTGATCCCATCCCGGGGGAGGGAGGGGGACCCCGATCCCTGATCCCATCCCGGGGAGGGAGGGGGACCCCGATCCCTGATCCCATCCCGGGGGAGGAAGGGGACCCCGATCTCTGATCCCATCCCAGGGGAGGAAGGGGACCCCGATCCCTGATCCCATCCCGGGGGAGGAGGGGGACCCCGATCCCTGATCCCATCCTGGGGGGAGGAAGGGGACCCCGATCCCTGATCCCATCCCGGGGGAGGGAGGGGGAACCCGATCCCTGATCCCATCCCGGGCGGAGGAAGGGGGGGGCTCACTCCTGGTCCCCATCCCGGGGCCACCGGCACCCCAACTCCTCGATGCCCTGATCCAAGGGGGGGGATCAATGGGAACCTGGGCTCCTGTCCCTGGTGGGGGGTGTCTGGGGACCCCTGTCCTGGGGAGGGGGTGCCCACTGGGGTGCTGGGGGTCACCTCAGCCCCCCGCAGCGGACGGGAATTACTGCCTGACCTGCGGCAGCGACAAGACCCTGAAGCTCTGGAACCCGCACAAGGGCACGGCGCTGCGCTCCTACCAGGGCCACGGCTACGAGGTGCTGGACGCCGCCGGGTGAGGGCTGGGGGGCTGCGGGGACCCCCCCAACACGGGGACCCCCCCAGCCCCCTGACAGGACGCCCCGTGTCCCCCACCAGCTCCTTCGACAACAGCCAGCTCTGCTCCTGCAGCGCCGACAAGACCGTGGCGCTCTGGGACGTGGCCAGCGGGCAGGTGGTCCGCAAGTACCGGGGACACGCGGGGGTGAGCACGGGGGCTCTGGGGGTGAGGGGCACCGGGGGGTGGATTTGGGGGGGATGAGGCGCCCCGCAGGGCGCTGACGCTTGCTTCTCCCACAGAAAGTGAACTGCGTCCAGTTCAATGAGGAGGCCACCATCATCGTGTCTGGTAAGGGAGTGGTTGTGGGGGGTCCTGCCAGCAGCAGAACCCCCCCTGACACCCCTTTTCCCCCCCCGCACCCCCCCGACACCCCTTTTTCCCCCCCCGCACCCCCCAGGCTCCATTGACTCCACCGTCCGCTGCTGGGACTGCCGCTCGCGCCGCCCCGACCCCGTGCAGGTCCTGGACGAGGCCAAGGACGGCGTCTCCAGCGTGAAGGTCTCCGACCACGAGATCCTCTCGGGGTGAGGGACGCTCCTGAGGGGCCCCCCCAAATCTGTGTCCCCCCGCACCGGCACCCCCCAGCTCTAACCGCCCCTCCCCGCAGCTCCGTGGATGGCCGCGTCCGGCGCTACGACCTGCGCGCCGGCCAGCTCTACTCCGACTACATCGGGAGTGAGTGGGGTGTGGGGGGGCTCCCACGGGGGGGCTGCCCAGGACACCCCCAAACGCCCCTCCCCTTCCAGGCCCCATCACCAGCGTCTGCTTCAGCCGGGACGGGCAGTGCGCGCTGGCCGCCAGCCTCGACTCCACGCTGCGCCTGCTGGACAAGGAGACGGGCGAGCTGCTGGGCGAGTACGAGCCCCCTCCCCACGACCCCCGGGGGGTTTTGGGGGGCCCCCGCCCTCACCCCAGGCCCCCCCCCCGCAGGTACACGGGGCACCGCAGCACGGCGTACCGGCTGGACTGCGTGCTGAGCGAGCGCGACGCCCACGTGGGCAGCGCCTCCGAGGACGGGCACGTCTACTTCTGGGACCTGGTGGAGGTGAGTGGGGCCGGGGGGGGCCCAGCCTGCACTGGGGGGGCCCAGGGAGCACCCCCACATTCTGGGCCCCCCCACAGGGCTCGCTGGCGCTCAGCCTGGCCGTGGGCCGCGGCGTGGTGCAGTCGCTGTCCTTCCACCCCACGCTGCCCTGCCTGCTCGCCGCCACCCAGGGCCAGGTCCAGCTCTGGCGCGAGGACAGCTTTGTGCCCGAGGCCCCCCCGACGTGAGGGGCGTTTGGGGGTCCCCTCTGCACCCCAGGAGCGAGGAATAAACCCCCGGCCTGGGGAAGTTGCGTTGTTTATTGGGAGCACGCGCGGAGCCACACGGACCCGAGCGGCTCAAATAAATACGGGTGCTGGGGAGGGGGCAGGGGGTGCTGGGGAGGGGGGCAGGGGCTGCTGGGGACAGACAGAGGGGCAGGGGGGACACGGACGGACGGCAGTGGGGGGGCTCCCGGCTCCCCCCTTCCCCTGGGGTGGGAGTCGCGCCGCTCGCTCCAGCTCTGCGCAGCACGCGGGGGGAGGCGAGACGGGAGCCCCTGCAGAGGTACGGGGGGAGCTTGGACCCCCAAAGCGGGGGCTTCCGATCCCCAAAGGGGGGGCTCACCCCTCCCGTGGTGGGGGGCTCGCCCCCGGGACCCCCTCTCTGCCGTGGGGGGCGAAGGCGTCGGCTCTCTGGGCGAACGTCTCCGCCACCAGCAGCGGGAAGACCAGGGAGGCGTCGGCGTAGACCTGGGCGCGGGAGAAGGGGGTGAGGTGAGGGTGGGGGAGCCCCCTGGGCCCCCCGAGTCCCCCCAGGGCCCCCCCACCTTGACGGGGGTGGCGTCCATGCGGATCTTGCCCCAGGACACGGCCTCGTCCGGCCGCGCCCCCGAGTCGGAGCCGTCGAACTCCTGCGCCGTGTTGACGTAGACGGAGAAGTCGGCCCCGTTCCTCTGCGGGGGCAGAGCGGGGTGAGCCCCCCCCACCTCCCACCCCGGGGGGCCCCGCGCCCCCTCCCCAGCCCCTGGGACACGGGGACCCCCCACCCCTCACCATGAGGTTGGCGTTGGCGATGTGGTGCTTCACCAGCCCCCCGCCCAGGATGATCATCCCCGTCTTCCTGGCGAAGATGGCCTGGGTGTTGATGAGGCGCAGGTCTGGGGGGGGACACCATCAGGGGACACCGTCAGGGGACACCGTCAGGGGACACCGTCAGGAGACCCCAGTGTCCAGCTGGGGACCCCCCGGTCCCCCCAGGCCGCACTCACCCTCCACAATGTCCAGCACCAGCCCCGGGCGCTTGTAGGAGTGGAAGAAGATCATGTCCCCCAGGGAGCCGTCGGTGAGCGCCGGGCTCAGCACCGGGATGTTGTTCTGGAGAGGGGACGCGGTGACGAGCGGTGGCCCCACTGTGACCCCCCCATGACCCCCCCAAGGGACACCCCAGCCCCCCCGCTCACCTTCTGCGCCCAGTAGCAGACGGACTCGGGGTTGTCGATCTCCTTCCCCAGCCGCGCGATCATCCGGGACGGCGTCCACCGCACGCCCTGCGGAGCGCCGCGCTCAGGGCCCCCGCTGGGGCCCCCCGTGTCCCCCCAAGGGTCGGGGTCCCCTCGCGTCCCCCCAAGGCTCGGGGTCCCCCCGTGTCCCCCCAAGGCTCGGGGTCCCCTCGCGTCCCCCCACCTGCGTGTCCTGCTCGTCCACCATCTGCTCCAGGATGGGCATCAGCCAGTCCTCGAACTTGCAGTAGTTGTCGTTGGGCACCAGCAGGTTCCCGATGCTGGGGAGGGGCCCGGTTCAGCCGGGGGGGTCCCCAACGCCCCGGGGGCCCCCCAGCCCCCCCGGGGGGCCCCGTACCGGTTGATGCCGCTCTGGCGCAGGTCCCGTCCCCGCAGGCCGAAGTCCCCGATGTAGGTGGGCGCCAGGCACTTGATGAGGTCCTCCTCCACCCCCCCTGCCGTGGTCACCAGCACGTCCACCTGCCCCCCGCCCCGGCACGGGGTCAGCGCCGCGGGGACCCCGGGGACCGCCCCGGGGACACCCCGAGGGCCCCCCGCCGCGCCCCTACCATGTTGTGCTGCACCAGGTACCGGATGCTCTCGCGGACGCCGGAGCTGATGAGGTTGGAGGTGAAGCCCAGGAAAATGGTGCAGCCCGTGGGCGGCCGCGGCGCCCCCAGCGCGGCCCGGGCCCGCTCCTCCGCGCTCAGCGGCTCCAGCTTCGCCGCGATCTGCGGGCGCGGGGCGTCAGCACCGGCTCCGGCCGCGCCCCCGAGCCCCCCGCGCCCGGCGCCCCCGGCCTCACCATGCGGTGGATCTCGGCCACGGCCTGCGCGAAGCTCGTGGCCTGGAAGCCGGTGGTGCGGAAGGAGCGGAGCAGCGCCGCGTGGTCCGGGCCGCCGGAGAAGTCGTAGCCGCGCACCGGGAGGCTCTCGCCCGGGAGGGGCCCGCTCGGCTTCAGCACCGCGCGCAGCGCCGCGGCGGGGGCCCGGCCCGGGGTCGCCATGGGGCTCCGGCCGCTCACTCCGCCGCGCCGCCGCTGCGCGCCGCCATCTTGGCCCGCCCCCCCCCCGGGGCCGCACTGCGCCTGCGCGCCGCCATCCCGCCGAGCGCCGCCCCCCGCCGTACAGCTGCGCGCCGCCATCTTGCCCCGCCCTCAACACCGCCCCGCGGCCGCGCGCCGCCATCTTGCTGAGTGCCGCCCGCTCCTGCCGTACGGCCACGCGCCGCCATCTTGCAGAAGGGACGGTGGCCGCGGAGGGGCAATTGGCGCACGGAAGCGAAGCTCGGCTCGGGGGACAGCGCTGGATCGGGATTACCCCAAAATCTCCGCCCCCTGCAGCGCCCCAAATCCGCTCAACCTCGCCCCAAAACCGCGGACGCCCCCGCGGGGAGACGCAGCCTCCGCTCCAGTCAAATCCTTTTAATGCCCGCAAACGGGCGGCAGCTCCCGCCCCACCGAGCGCCCGGGCTGAGCCCATCTCCCCCCTGCCGGGGGCGCAGGGGGGGCCCCGCACCCGGCGGGAGCCCCTGGGAGCGGACACGGCCCCCCCGGCGGCGGGGACCCCCCAGCGCTCAGCTCCGGGGCCGCCAGACCTCCACCGAGAGGCCCCCGGAGGCCGCCGCCACCACGTCGCCCTCCACGCTGATCTGGGGGGACGGGAGGGGCGTCAGGGGGGGGCTGGGGGGCTCCAGGGCAGGGGGTCCTGCTGCGGGGACACCCCCGGCCCCCCGGGAGCCGCTGGTGCAAGGACCAGCGCGGCTGCCACCGTGGTGGGGCTGAGGTGTGTGCACGTGCACACGCGTGTGCGGGGGGGGGTGTGTGTGTGCACACGCGTGTGCGGGGGGGTGTGTACGTGTGCACACGCGTGTGCGGGGGGGGGTGTGTGTGTGTCCTTACCCCATTGAGCACGTCCTCGTGTGTCCAGGAGCAGACGGTTCGAGGAGGATCCGTCGGGACGTGTATCTGCGAGAGAGCGAAAGCCGTTTGCAGCCCCCCAGCCCCCGCGATGGGGTCGGCAGGACCCCCCAGGACCCCCCCAAGGCCCCCCCAGGACCCCCCCAGGACCCCCCAGGGCCCCCCCAGGACCCGCCCAGGACCCCCCAGGGCCCCCCCGGGGCCCCCCCAGGACCTCCCCCGGACCCCCCAGGAACCCCCAGGACCCCCCCAGGGGCCCCCCAGAACCCCCCCAGGACCCCCCCAGGGCCCCCCCCAGCCCGGCAGCGCCTGACGAGGTCGGGGGACCCTCACCCGCAGCGTCCTGTCGGTGGACGTGGTGTAGAGGGACCCCAGCGAGTGCCAGAGCCCGGTGACCTGCAGCCTGTGCCCCACATCGAAGTACTGTGGGAGGGGGACACAGCGACACACCGTGAGGCCCTGGGGGGCACCCGGCTCCCCCCCAGCACCCCCCAAGACCCTCGGGGTCCGTACCCGGGCAGGCTGGAAGCTGCCAGCGCCGTTGGCAAAGACGTAGACGCGGCCGTGGTTGTCCCCGGCCCAGAGCTGCGCGCCGCGGTACGACATGGAGAGCAGGTAGGTCTCCAGCTGAGGGGGGAGAGGCGCCGGCTGCAGCGACAGAGCCCCCGGCCCAGCCCCGGCCCCGGGGGGCAGCAGCGCCCACCTGCAGCCGCTGCAGGACCCCGTCGCCGCGGCGGTCGAACACCACGAGGGTCCGGTCCTCGCTGCCCGAGACGATGAGGCGGTCGTCGGCCGCCAGGGACAGGACGGCGTTGGCGTGGGGTTTGTAGCTGCGCACCAGGGCCTGGCCGGCTGCCGGGGGCACGGGGCTTCAGCCGGGGGGCCCCCAGCACCCCCTTCCCCGCAGGGACCCCCCAGCACCCCCTTCCCCGCAGGGACCCCCCCAGCACCCCCCTTCCCCGCAGGGACCCCCAGCACCCCCTCCCCCGCAGGGACCCCCAGCACCCCCCTTCCCCACAGGGACCCCCCAGCACCCCCTTCCCCGCAGGGACCCCCCAGCACCCCCCTTCCCCACAGGGACCCCCCAGCACCCCCTTCCCTGCAGGGACCCCCCAGCACCCCCTTCCCCGCAGGGACCCCCGCCCCAGGCAGGACCGACCTCGCGGGTCGTACATCGACACCGTCTTGTCGTAAGTCCCGGTGACGAGGACGTCGGGGCGGTAGGAGAGGCACAGCACAGCTGCCTTCTCTCTGGGGGCGAGGGGAGGGCTCAGCTGGACCCCCCAGGGCCCCCCAAGCCCCTCTGGGCCCCCCAGGCGTTACCTGACCTCCCCAACCTGCTGCCCCTCGGCCCCCAGGTCCCACAGCTTCACGGTGCTGTCCCAGGAGCCCGAGCAGACGTTGTTGTCTCGGGAGGCCAAACACCAGACCCAGCCCTGCCAGGGAGAACCCAAAGGCACCACAGCTCCCCAAAACACTCGGGGCCCCCCCAGGGGCTCCCCGAGGCAGGGGAAGGGGGGTGACGGCGGCGCCCCCCACCTTGTGCGTCCCGTTGCGCTCGGTGCCCAGCGCCTTCACCAGCACCTTGCCGGGGGCCCGGCCCAGCTGCCGCAGGTCCCACAGGTTGACGTTGCGGTCGCGGGCACCCGAAACACAGAGGGTCCCTCCCTGGGGGGGGGGGGGGGGTGAGGCGAGGGCCCCCCCCAGAACTGGGGGCCCCCCCAGGCCCAGCACGTCCCCACCTGCAGCAGGAGGACGGAATCGACGGAGGCGAAGTGTCCCTCGTCCAGGGAGAAGTGCTCCATGGCGGCCCCGCCGCCCCCCCAGCGCTGCAGGTGCTCCTCCAGGTCCACGCAGGCGGCCGACCAGTCGAACCCCTCCTCTGCGGGGAATGGGGGTGTCAGGGGGGCCCCAAACAGATGGGGGGGGCAGGGCACCCCAACCCGTCCCCTTCACCCCATGCAGTGCCCCCCCAGGATGGCAGAGTGGAGAACACAGGGTCCTGGGGGGGGTGTTCCAACCCACTGCGGGGAAATGGGGGGTCCCAGGGTGTCCCCAGCCTGCCACAGGGAAATGGGGAGCAGAGGGGGCCCCCAACTCCTCACATTCACCCCCCACAGCCCCCTCGGGGTCGGCAGAGCTGGAAAAGGGGAGTTTTGGGGATGTCCCCAGCCCACCACAGGGAAAGTTTCGGGGTCCCCAACCCACCACGGGGAAAAGTTTCGGGGTCCCCAGCCCGCCACAGGGAAATGTTTCGGGGTCCCCAACCCACGACAGGGAAAAGTTTCGGGGTCCCCAACCCGCCACAGGGAAATGTTTCGGGGTCCCCAGCCCGCCCTGGGAAGCAGCGCCAGGGGCCCCCCCGGACCCACCTTCCAGCACGGGGAAGGTCCCACGGGCGCTGCGCTGCAGCCGGAGCCGCCAGGTCACGGCGTCGCGGGCCACGTCCCGCAGGGCCCGGCAGACCCGGGGCAGGACCCCCCGCACCTCCCGCGCCCCCAGGTACCCGCAGATCTCCAGCAGCAGCTCCAGCGGCAGCGACAGCAGCCCCCCCGCGCCGCCCCCGCCCGGCGGCGGCCGCTTCAGCCCCGGGGGGGGACGCGGGAGGGGCGCGGGGGGGCCGAGACCCGGGGGCGGCGGCGGTGGCGGCGGGGGGGGGCAGTCTGGGGGGGTCCCCGGGCCCCGCAGCCGGGTGACATACTCCTGCGCCTGCCGGTCGGGGTCGTCGGGCAGGGGGGGCGCGGGGGGCCCCTCCATGGCTGGGGGTGTCAGAACCTCCCGCGGCCCCGGAGCCGGACGCTCAGCCCCCGTTACTGCCCCCGGGACTCGCCCCAAACGGGGACCCCCAGGAACACCCCCCCACAGCTCCCGATCCCGGAACCTCCCCTCAACGGGACACCCCAACGCCCAGAGACTCGCTGATCTCCCGGTACCGGGACCCGCCCCAACACCCGAGCGCCTCCAGCGCCGGTACCGACCCCTCTCGGCACCTCCTCAATGCCCCATCCCACCCCTCCCCCTCCCCGCCAGGTCTGGGGGCCCCCCGAGCTCCCCCCGGTACCGGGGCGCGGCCCAGCCCCGCCGCGTCCCGTCGCCACGGCCACCGCGGGATCCGCTTCCGGCGCACGCACAGCGCCGCCCCCACGTGACCCGCGTCTCGCCCAATGAGAACGAAAGGCGCTTGTACGTCATCTAGCGGCGCCGGAAGTGAACCACGTGCGGTCGCCGAGCCCCCGGAAGAGGCCGGAGCGGCACCGGGAGCGGCACCCGCCCCCCTCCCCCCCCCCCCCCGCGGCGGAAACAAACGGCACCGAGACAGCGGACGGTCGACAACGGACTCTCTTTACCGAGCAGGAACGAGGGGGCGCGGCACAACCGGGCCCCCCGCCCCCACCGGACGCAACCCCCCGCCCACCCTCCGCCCGCCTTCCCCCCACCCCCCCCGCAGCCGGTTCCCCCTCCCCCCCCCCCCGCCCTGTAAACGGTAAAAAACGGAACAAAACGGGGAAAAAAAACACAAGAAACGTGGCACCGACTCGCTCACGACGAAGCACAACGGCGGCGGCTCGGCCCCCCCCGGCTCCCCGCCTCCCCCCCGGGGCCCCCCGCCTCCCCGGGCCCCCGCGCCCCCCCCCGCCGCGGCTGCTCTATAGTCCCTATAGGATTATCCCCATGTGCACGGGTAGGGAGGGGGGACACCATGCGGGGGGGCGGGACACGGGAACATCCCACAGTGGAATAAGGGGGGGGGGTCGCCCCCCCCCCGGCCACCCCCTTTTTGAACCCTTTTACCCCGATTTTTGCTCCCACCCCCCCCGGGTTTTGGGGTGCCCCCGCCACGGGTCCATCCCGCCCCCCGTGGCCGCCACAGATCCCTCCCCTACCCCCCAGTCCCCCCCCCACCCCCCGGGGGTGAAACCGATCTCGGAGTGGCTCGGGATGGGGTGGGGGTGGGGGGGCACCGTGCTGTGGCCCCCCCACGCGGCTCCTCCCGCCCCCCCCGAACCCCCCCGGGCACGGGGTCCTCACGGCCGCCGTCCCCACGGCATCCCGGCGCCGACCTGTGGGAGAGGGGAGAGGTCGGGGGGGTCAGTCTGGTCGGGGTGGGGGTTTTCCATAGGTGTCCCCCCCGTTTTTGGGGTGCTGCCCCCCCCCCCAGACCTGGATCCGGTGCCTCCGCCTGGCTTAGACCCCGTAAAACGCCGCCAGCCGGTCCTTGAGCAGGGGGGGGAACTGCTCTGAAAACTGCTGCCAGTTCTCCTCGCCCACCTGGTCCTTGAAGCCGTGGAGGATCTATGGGGGGGTGTGAGGGGTTAACAATGAGGGGGGGGCCCCTACTGAACCCCCCCTTCAAGGTTTGGGGGGTCCCTCATCACCCTTTCACTGACCTTATAGAACATGTCCCGCAGGTCGTCCTTGGGGCTCACCCAGGACGCGACGGCGTCGCAGAAGAAGATGAAGTCCTGGGGGGGGGGGGAAGCAATAAGGGGGGAGCCCAAGGACCCCCCCATTTTGGATAGAGATGAGTGTCCCCCCCCAAAAATCTCCCTCCCTCTGGGGGCTGGTGGCTGCCCCTGAGCTGCGGGGGGAGCAAAGCTCCCCCCGCAGCTCAGGGGCAGCCACCAGCCCCCCCCCAAACTGCTAGGTGCCCCCCCTCCCCCCAAATCTGCTGGATGCCCCCCCATACCTGCACAACCCCCCCGGGGTTCACCCCGATCATCACACAGATGCCTCGGAAAGCTGAGTCCTTCTCTTCGTTATCCCGGATGTTACGGAGGGACGTACACCTTGAAGGGGTGGGGGAACAAAATCGGGGTTCAGTGCCCCCCACCTTCCTGAGAGGGGTGTGGGGACCCCCCAGAACAGCCCCCCCTTTCCCCCCCAAACTCACCAGGGCCGGATGAATTGCTGCAGCATGGGGGCCACCTCCTGCGGGCAGACGAAGCCCAAGCGCCCGATGGTGATGGCTGTGGGTAGAGGGAGGGGGATTGTGGGGTTCAGCAGGGGAGCCCCCCCCCCCAAACCCCCTCTTTGGGGTCCCTCTGTGCTCCCCCCCACCTCACCTGTGTTCTCCAGGAGGGTTTTGGGGGTGTTGGGGCGGTTGATGATCTCCACCAGGTTGTTGAGGACCATCTGGACGTAGGGCTGCATCTCCGCCCCTGCCGGATGGGGAGGGGGGTTTGTCAGGGTGGGGGGGCTCGGGGGAGCCCCTGGGGGGCTCGGGGGGGGGTGTCCCCGAGGTGCTCACCCATCTGCATGCAGATCTCCCCGATGGCCCAGGTCGCGTTGTTGCAGACGGAGATGAACTCGGGGTTGAGGTTGGTGCCCAGGATGGGCATGAACTCAGCTGGGGGGAGGCAGGGTCAGTGCAGGGCCCCCCCCAGCACATCTTCTGGGGGTCACCCCCCCTTTGCCCACCCCAGGGGGACCCCCACAACCCAGCACCCACCGATGCAGGGCTTGACGTGGACGAAGCAGGCCTTGGTGAGGTCCCCCAGGAGGGCGAAGGAGCTCTGCCGCACCTCGGGCATGGTGTCCTGGGGGGAGGGTCAGGGCTGAGCACACAGGGGGACCGGCGGCCCCGGGGGGGCCCGGGGGGGCCCGGGGGGGGCCCTCACCTGCATGCACTGGAAGAGCAGCGTCATGATGTTGCTGCGAGCCACCAGCTGCTCCACGTGGCAGCCCAGCCCCTCGGCCAAACCGCTCAGCAGGTCCAGGGCCACGATCATGAAATCCTTATCGGGGGCCTCGTACTGCTCGGGGTGCTGGTTGTACATCTGCGGGGGGGGGGCCACCATCACCCCACACAGCAAGGGTCACCCCCCCACGAGGAGGGGACCACCCCCCACGGCGCCCCGGGGCTCACCATGGCCTGAGCCAGCGTCTTCTGCACCAGGGTGACGCAGCGCTGGTACACGGGCTCGCAGTAGGGCAAGAAGCCGCTCTGCAGGGCGGTGGCCACCGAGGAGAGGCACTGCGGGAGGGGGGGGGACAGCAGGGGGGTGGGAGGGGGTCACAGGGACAGTGACCCACCCCCCGCCGCCCCCCAGCTCACCTCCAGCAGCGGGAAGAGGTCCTTGTCCTCATCCTTGAGCTCGTTCCACTTCTGGATGAGGGGAGGCATCAGCTTCTGGATGTACTCCTGCGCCCCGGGGGAGACACCGTCACCGGGGGGGACACAGTGGGGGGAGCGTGGGGACACCCCCTCCACCCAGGGACCATCAGAGCAGAGAGATCCACAGCGGGGGTTCGGGATTCGAATGTCTGAGGTCACTTTGTCATCACCGGTCCCGGGAGGGGGGGAGGATGGGGTGCGTGGGGGGGTGGTTTGGGGGCCCCCCAGGGTTTGGGGACCCCCCCGGGGTTTGGGGAACCCCCGGGGTTTGGGGACCCCCCCGGGGTTTGGGGAACCCCTGGGGTTTGGGAACTCCCCTGGGTTTGGGGTCCCCCCGGGGTTTGGGGACCCCCCCAGGGATTGGGGACCCCCCGGGTTCGAGGACCCCCCCAGGGTTTGGGGAACCCCCCAGGTTTGGGGAACCCCCGGGGCTTGGGGACCCCCCGGGCTTGGGGAACCCCCGGGGTTTGGGGACCCCCCCGGGTTCAGGGACCCCCCGGGTTTGGGGCCCCCCCAGGGTTTGGGGAACCCTCGGGTTCGAGGACCCCCCCAGGGTTTGGGGACCCCCCGGGTTCGGGGACCCCCCAGGGTTTGGGACCCCCCAGGGTTTGGGGCCCCCCAGGGTTTGGGGAACCCCCCGGGGTTTGGGGCCCCCCCAGGGTTTGGGGCCCCCCCAGGGTTTGAGGACCCCCCCAGGTTTGGGGACCCCCCGGGTTCGAGGACCCCCCCGGTTTGGGGACCCCCCAGGTTTGGGGACCCCCCAGGGTTTGGGGACCCCCCCCAGGGTTTGGGGAACCCCCTGGATTTGGGGACCCCCCCAGGGTTTGGGGACCCCCCGGGTTCGGGGACCCCCCGGGGTTTGGGGACCCCCCGGGTTCGGGGACCCCCCGGGTTTGGGGACCCCCCAGGGTTTGGGGACCCCCCGGGGTTTGGGGACCCCCCCGGGTTTGGGGACCCCCCAGGGTTTGGGGACCCCCCCAGGTTTGGGGAACCCCCAGGGTTTGGGGACCCCCCGGGGTTTGGGGCCCCCCCAGGGTTTGGGGACCCCCCGGGTTCGGGGACCCCTCGGGTTCGGGGACCCCCCCAGGTTTGGGGACCCCCCGGGTTCGAGGACCCCCCCGGTTTGGGGACCCCCCAGGTTTGGGGACCCCCCAGGGTTTGGGGACCCCCCCCAGGGTTTGGGGAACCCCCTGGATTTGGGGACCCCCCCAGGGTTTGGGGACCCCCCGGGTTCGGGGACCCCCCGGGGTTTGGGGACCCCCCGGGTTCGGGGACCCCCCGGGTTTGGGGACCCCCCAGGGTTTGGGGACCCCCCGGGGTTTGGGGACCCCCCCGGGTTTGGGGACCCCCCAGGGTTTGGGGACCCCCCCAGGTTTGGGGAACCCCCGGGGTTTGGGGACCCCCCCGGGGTTTGGGGACCCCCCGGGTTCGAGGACCCCCCGGGGTTTGGGGACCCCCTGGGTTCGGGGACCCCCCGGGTTCGGGGACCCCCCGGGTTTGGGGCCCCCCCAGGGTTCGGGGACCCCCCCAGGTTTGGGGACCCCCCCGGGTTCAGGGACCTCTGGGGTTTGGGGACCCCCCCAGGTTTGGGGACCCCCCGGGTTCGGGGACACACCGGCTGGTTGAGGTGGTGCCCCACGGAGTCAGCGAGGGTCCCGATGGCGTCGTAGAGGATGAGGAGGTTTTTGTGCTGGTACTTCCCGAAGGCGAAGACGAGGGTGTCCAGGATGAAGCTGAGGTACGGCACCAGCTCCGTGCACGCCTCCTCCTCCAGCGTGGCGAAGGCGCTGGGGGGGCACAAACCCTCAGCGACCCCCCCAGGGCCCCCCAGCACGAACGCGCCCGCGTCCCCGCCACTCCCCGGCGTCCCCCCATGCGCCCCCGCCGCACCTGCACGCCGCCTCCTGCACGCGCTTGTTGCTGTCCAGGATGCGCTTGAGCAGCTCGGTCATGAGGGGCTTGAGGTAGGAGTCGGGGGGCTGGCTGACCACCCAGTGCGCGTAGCGGCTCAGCGTCCAGCAGGCGATGGAGCGCACCAGCGCCTTCTTATCCGCCAGGCACCGCACCAGGTGCGGGATCAGCTCCGGCAGGTACGGCACCATGCCCTGCATGCAGCCTGGGGGCACGGGGGGGCTCAGAGACGCCCACAGCCATGGGGAGGGGGCACAGAGAGCCCCACAGCCATGGGGAGGGGGCACAGGGTGGCTCAGAGACCTCCAGAGCCGTGGGGAGGGGGCACAGGGACCCCCAGAGCCATGGGGAGGGACACAGAGAACCCCAGAGCCATGGAGAGGGGGCACAGAGAGCCCCAGAGCCGTGGGGAGGGGGCACAGAGACCTCCAGAGCCATGGAGAGGGGGCACAGAGAACCCCAGAGCCATGGGGAGGGGGCACAGGGCGGCTCAGAGACGCCCACAGCCATGGGGAGGGGGCACAGAGAGCCCCACAGCCATGGGGAGGGGGCACAGGGACCCCCAGAGCCGTGGGGAGGGGGCACAGGGACCCCCAGAGCCATGGGGAGGGGGCACAGAGAACCCCAGAGCCATGGGGAGGGGGCACAGGGACCCCCAGAGCCATGGGGAGGGACACAGAGAACCCCAGAGCCATGGGGAGGGGGCACAGGGACCCCCAGAGCCATGGGGAGGGGGCACAGAGAACCCCAGAACGATGGGGAGGGGGCACAGGGACCCCCAGAGCCATGGGGAGGGGGCACAGAGAACCCCAGAGCCACAGGGAGGGGGCACAGGGACCCCCAGAGCCATGGGGAGGGACACAGAGCCCCCCATCACCCTGTGGGGGGCCCAGGGGCAGCCCGGCACGGGCGGGGGGTGCCCACCTTCGGCGATGGCCCCCAGGACCAGGATGCCCGACTCCTTGACGACCCACTCGGGGTGGAACAGCAGCTCCTTGAGCAGCGGCAGCAGGTGGGGGAGCAGCTCTTCCCGGAAGACGTTGGCCAGGACGTCCAGCGCGGCGGCCGAGCACTTCCCTGCGGGGGGGGACAGGGTTCACTTAACCCCCCGAGGCCCAACGAAACCCCAGGACCCCCCCCAAAGGGCCAGGACCCCCAGGTACTCAGGTTCCAGTCCGAGAGCGTGTCGTCGTCGTCATCGTCCTCGTCCTCGGCGTCGTCGGGGTCCTGCGCCCGCTCCTCCTCGTGCTGCAGCGTCACCGTGCGGGACTTGTGGAAGCGGGGTTTGATGTCCTGCTCGCTGTCAGGAATGGCCTCGTCCTCCTCCACGTCACCCTGAGGGGACATCACGCCGTGACGGGGGACCCCCAACCACCCCCCCCCCAGGGACCCCCAGCCCCCCCCCAGGGCCCCCCGGATCAGACAGTACGAACACAACAGCCATCACCGGCATCAGCTCAGATCTGTCATCACCTCCAGGAGCTCCTGGGGAAGCTCCCACCTCACCCCAGTCCCCCCAGTTCACCCTGCACCAGTCCTGGGGGGCAGGAGGAAGCTAGGGGGGGGGAGTGGGACAAGGGCACCCCCATTCTCCCCCCACCCTCGTACCTTGAGCAGGATGATGTCGATCTCGGAGTACTTCATGCCATTCACCAGGATGGGGATGAGCCTGGGGGGGCAAAGCGGGGGAGCTGAGGGGCTGGGGGGCCCTGGGGGGCCCTGGGGGGCTGGGGGGCCCTGGGGGGCCCTGGGGGGCGAGGGGCCATCCCGAGCACTCACTGCACCAGGTGGGAGGTCAGCACCTCCTTGCAGATGGGCTGCTCCGCCAGCGTCAGCCAGAACTCGCAGGCCTCCAGCGCCACGTTCTCGTCGCTGTCCTGCGTCCGCTGCAGCATGTACTGCAGGGGGGGGCACACACGGTGTCACCTCCCCCCTCCGGGGTCCCTGGGACCCCCCAGCCCCCTGGCCTCACCTGGATGATGCTGTGCATGTGGGGGATGAGGCGGTCGATGCGGACCTCCAGCAGCATCACCAGCGCGCGGCACACGTTCTTCCGCACCTCGGGGTCCTCGTCCACCGCCAGCGCGAAGAGGTGCTGGGGGGGCACGCACGGGGGTCACTCACCCCCACCCACCCTTGGGGCCGCTCCTGGGGGGCTCAGGGGTTCCCCCCACCCGGGGCTCACCTCGATGAAGGTGTCAATGTTCTCCATCAGCGCCTGAGCCCGGTCCATGATGAACTGGTTGACGCAGGCAATGGCATGTGACCTGGGGGGGGGGCAGATTGGGGGGGGGGGTGACATCAGGCTCGTTAGCTAATGAGCAGAGCCAGGGGGGGCAGCAAAGCACTTGGGAAATAAGCTCCTGCCCCAGGCCAGACTCTGGGGGGGCACAGGGACCCCATGGGGTGATTTGGGGACAGAGGGATGGGCTGGGGGGGCCCAAACCCCCGGTGACCCCAAGGGGGGCACAGATGGAGCCAGACCCCCCCATGGGGATGAAGGATGGGGACAAGGGGACCCCAGGACAAACCACCACCAGGAACAGCTCATCCCCCCCCACCTCCTCAAACGACCGCGTGACGGCTCTGAGCGCAGCCCTCCACCACCCCCACCCCGGTGGGGGCCCCCCAACCCCTCCGTGGGGCTGCAGGGGGATGTGTGCCCCCCCCAGCCAGCACCCCCCACCTGATCTTGGGGCTGCAGTGCTTGAAGAACTGCAGGAACTTGGGGATCATGACGTTGAGGGGCCGGTTGAGCGCGTCGCTGTCCAGGAGCTCGGAGGAATCCTCGCAGATCTTCTGCAGGGCCCCAAACGCCCCCTGTGTGCCGGGGGTGTCAGTGCCAGCCGCGGCCCCCCCGGCCCCCCTGCCCGGCCCCGCGCACCTCGCACGTGTTGTAGTCCTCCGAGTTGAGCAGGTTGCAGAGCTGCGGCAGCAGCTCCGGCCACATCTGCAGCTCCCCCTTGGAGGCGATGGTGGTGATGAGGATGCCTGCGGGGGGGGTCGTTAGCGCAGGGAGGGGCGGCCCGGGGGGTCCCCGAGGCGGGGGGGGGTCCCCACTCACCGATGGTGGCGCGGATGAGGGAGGAGGCGTCGCCGATGTTGTTGAGGCATTCCTGCTTGATGAACTCGGCCACGGGCTGCGGGAAGCTCTGGTAGTGCGCCTTCACGTTGTTCTTCAGGATCAGGCCGCTGAGCGACCGCGTCGGCTCGTCTGGGGGCGCGAGTCGGGCATGGGGGGGCGCGAGTCGGGCATGGGGGGCGCAAGTCGGGCATGGGGGGGCGCGACGTGTGTCCCCCCCAGCACGAAACGGGGGGGCTCAGCTCCTGCAGCCACCTCTGCCACCCCTCAAATGCCTCTGCCACCCTCCAGGTGCCTCTGTCCCCCCACAAATGGCTATGCCCCCCCCAAGTGGCTCTGCGCCCCCCCAGGACCCCAAATCCCACCCCACCCCCCCAAACCCCCCCACCTTCAGACTTGAGCCGCGTCAGCACGAAGATCAGGTAGTTGTTGAAGTCGGGGAATTGGTTCAGCTGCTTCAGCTTCTGTCCCAGGGAGTTAAGGACGAGGACGCGGGGACGAGGACGCTGTCCCCAGCTAACGTGCCCGCCCCCCCCCGCCCCGCGGTGACCCCTGAGGGGACCCCCAGACCCCCACCCGCGAGGATACGTCCTGCACGACGCGCTGCGTGGCGGTGTTGGGGGACTGCGAGTCGCGCAGCAGCTGCAGGACCTGCTGCAGGCCCTGCTCGTCCGGCTGCCAGTCCATGGCCGCGGGGGCCGGGGGGGCTGGGGGTGCGGACCCCGGATCCCTGCGGGGGGCAGGGCCGGGATCCAGCACCAGCGACAGCCACGCGCGGGGGGACACGCAGGGGACACCCCGGGAGGAGCGGGGGTCGCGAGGGGGGGAGGGATGGCGGGGCCCCCCCGTGGCACCCGGGGGTGCAGCGGGGCCCACCCACGCGGCGGGGGGGGGCGGGATGCGGCGCGCACGTGGGGATGGGGATCCCCGTTAAAGCGGGGGGGGGCGGAACGTGGGGGCACAGGGGGGACATGGGGGGGGGCACAGGGGGACATGGGGGGGGGCACAGGGGGACATGGGGGGGCAATCTCCCTCCCACCGCCTCCCCCCAGGCTATAAACGCCCCCGGCCGTGCCAGCACCACCCCCCATCCCCACTCTGCCCCCCCGCCGGGCACCCCCGTTTGCGCCTCACCCCCCCCCCCCGCCCCCGTACACCCCCATCCCGCGGCACGGCCCCCCCGCACCCCCGGCCCCCCCCGGCCCCCAGCTCTCCCCTCAGCCCCCCCTTCCCGCCCAACCGCTTCCCTCACCCCCGCCGCCCGGTCCAGCCAGGCCTCCCCCGCCCGCCAGGCCCCGCGCCGCTTTCCCGCCGCCCCCGCGCTCCCGCCGGGCCGGTACCTGCGGGGGGGACGGAACCCGGGGCTCCGGTCTGGGGGAGGGGGGCGGCCGGGGGGGCCGCGGCGGGGGGGGTGCTCGGGCGGCCTGGCGCAGCCGCGGGGCACCGGCGCTGCCCGGAGGGAGCGAGCGCGGCACGCGGGCGCTGACCCCCGCCGGCCACCGTCCGCCCCGCCGCGCGCACCACGTGAGCGCGCGGGAAGGACGGCGGCGCGTCACGTGCGCCGGAGGCGGGGCCACGTGGCTGAGGGGCGGGGCCGCTGCGCGCATGCGTGGAGCCCTCCGCCCACGGCCGGACTGCATGTCCCAGCGTGCCCCGCGGCGCGGGCCGTGCCACGTGGGGGGAAGAGGCGAGGCCTCCCCGTACAGGCCCGGCCCACGCAGCGGCGGCCACCCCCGCCCAGCGCCAGGTCCAGAAGCACTGGGAACAGTGGGAAGGGGAACTGGGGACACGGGGGGCACCGAGGGGGGAAATCAGGGTGCAGTGGGGGGCCTGGGAAGCTGAACCTGGAGGGAGTAGGGGGGGGAACTGGGAACACTGGGAGGAGGAATTGGGGTGATCACAGTGCACAGGGGGAACTGGGAGCAGTGGGAGGGCAAAACTGGGACCACAAACCTGATGGGGTCCTCTGCTGTTTGCCTGTGCCCCTCTCCTCCTCCTACCCCCAGGCCCCTCCCGGGGCACACAGGCTGTGTCCCCACCCAAGGCACATCCACCTCCCACCCCCCCTTTACCGGGGGGAAAAAAGCCAAAAACGGTGAAAGTTTGGGGCAAGAAATAAAGGGCTGAAAGCTGGAGGACTTGGGGTCAGCCAACGTCACAGCCAGGGGGGCTGCACCCCCCAGCAGGTGTGGGGGAGTCTGAGCCCCTCACTCCAAAACACCGGGAGACCCCAAACCCCCGGTATCAGGGTAACAATGGAGTGGGGGGCATCCCCCTCCCCAAAAACACCCACAAATCGCTCGACGGCTCCGAAATCTCCGAGGTCTTTAATGCTGCGGCAGCGGCCGCCCCGCTCCCGCCTCCCCCCCTCCCCATTTCGCCGCTTTCTGCCCCAAAACCCCCTCCCCGGGCCAGGCGGGGCAGAGGAGCAGCGGCGGGTCCCGGTGGGCAGCGGGTCCCGGTGGGCGGCAGCCGGTTGCCGGCTGGCGTAAAGTCCTGGTCGCCGGCGGGGCGGAAGCAGCGGCCCCCGGGTGCACGATGGGTATTTATAGATATAAAAGAGGGGGGCTGCGCCTCCCCCGCCCTTAAATAAGTATATACAGGGGCAGTCCGGGCGCTATTTCACCAGGGGCCGGGTTTTGTCGTCGTCGCTGCACTGATGCGCCTTGTACTTTTTCACCTCCGCCATGTACTTGGCCCAGGCGTCGCCTTTACTCGTCAACACCTGCGAGGGCAAACGAGGGCAGTGAGCGCGGGACCCCCCGCAGCACCCCGGCCCCCCGGGAGGGCGGGGGACACCCACCTCCTCGTCCGTCTTTTGCTTCTTGGCCACCACTCCCGTCTTCAGGGCCAGCTTGTTCCCCCCTCGCCGCCTGCCCACCTGGGGGAAGGGACAGAACTGCCACCGTTACGCGGACGCAGGGACAGCGCCGCCCCCTGCACAACGGAACAGGAGGGACGTCTGTCAGACCCCAGCCGGCGGCCGTCCGTCCGTCCGTCCATCCGCATCGGGCAGCACCACGGGGACCCCACTCCTGCCCGGGGGGGGATGGTGGCTGCTCCTGTCCCCGAGGCCGGGGTGACGTCCCCTGAGGAAGAGCCGTGCCGGAGCTGCCGCCACCCCCGCTGCCCACAACGGCCGGGTTCGGTGCTGCTTGGCGCGGTTTAGCGAGAGGCAGAGCAAGGCAGCACGGCAGGGAGGGGACAGGGAGCCCCGAGCAGCACCGTGACCCCAGCGCCGCCGCGCGGAGCGGCAGCACGGCCCCCCCGCGACGTGCCCCTCCCGCTGGACGATCGCAGGTGCCCGCGGAGCTCCGGGGCCCCAGTGCCGCCGGTCCCGGGACGCACTACCGGGGCCTGCACTCGCCTCCGGGCAACCGGCTCGCGCCGGGAGGCGCTCCCGCAGCCGGCAGCCGTTGCCGGGAGGGAGCCGCCGCCACCCCCGGAGCGAGCCCCAGGGCGCCGTCACCCCCGCGAACCCTCAGCCGGGGCTGCCGCAGCAGGCGGGTCGGCCGGGCGGCAGCGGGGCCGGGAGGAGGCCGCGGACCCGCGTCCTTACGAAGCTGAGGGCGCCGCCGCTCCTCTTCGAGCCGTCGGACGGGCGGTGAGGGCCGGGCCCGGCCTCCGCGGCCGCCGCTGCCGCCGCCTCGCGCTCCCGCTGCTGCTCCGCCTCCATCTTCCGCTTGAAGAGCTCCAGGAAGCTGCCGTCGTTAGCGAACACGTTCACGCCGCCGCCGGGCCCGGGCGGCGGCGACGGGGCCTCCCCCTCCTCGCCGTGCGCCTCCATCTTGTCCGCCGCGAACGCCGCGCCGCGGGGGACGCCGGGAAGCGCGCGGCGCCGCGGGATGACGTCAGCGCGACGGCCGTCGGGGCGGCGTTGCCGGGCAACGCGCGGGGCGCTCGCCGCGCGGTCCCGCCCCCCCGAGATCGCCAGGCGCGGCGGCCAATCCGCCGCAGGGGGCGGGACCGCGCGGCGCGGCGGCGGCCAATCAGGGCGCGGGCAGGCCGGCGGCGCGGCGGCGCGGGGGAAGATGGCGGCGGCGGCGGCGGGCGGGTG
Source organism: Podargus strigoides (assembly GCA_028020825.1). Classification (NCBI taxonomy): domain Eukaryota; kingdom Metazoa; phylum Chordata; class Aves; order Caprimulgiformes; family Podargidae; genus Podargus; species Podargus strigoides. Next base: position 23,118 of record JAQJZH010000052.1, read on the forward strand.
GGGGCCGGAGGCGGAGGAGTTCGAGGATGCGCCCGACGTGGAGCCGCTGGAACCGACGCTCGCGAACATCATCGAGCAGCGGAGCCTCAAGTGGATCTTCGTGGGCGGGAAGGGCGGCCGTGGGCAAGACCACCTGCAGGTGCGGCGAGGCTGGGCCGGGCTCCTGGGGGGGATGAATGGGATGGGGATCGGGGTGCCGGGGGAACGGGACGGGCTGGGGGATCGGGACGGGCTGGGGGATCGGGGTCCCGGGGGGAACGGGACGGGCTGGGGGATCGGGACGGGCTGGGGGATCGGGGTGCCGGGGGAACGGGACGGGCTGGGGGATCGGGGTCCCGGGGGAACGGGACGGGCTGCGGGATCAGGCCCCTGGGAGGGATCGGACCCGGCCACCCTGAGGTGGGGGAACCGGGGGCAGGGATGGGACTGGAGCCCTCGGGGCGGAGCGATGGGCTGGGGAGAAGGCAGAACCAGTCCCCCCGTGCCAGGGGCCGTGGGGGGCAGTTCCCCACCCAGGGAGGCCACCGGGACCCCGGCCGGCAGCAGCCCCCTGCCGTCCCTGCTGTCCCCCCAGCTGCAAGCCTGGCTGTGCAGCTCTCCAAGGTGCGGGAGAGCGTCCTCATCATCTCCACCGACCCCGCGCACAACATCTCCGACGCCTTCGACCAGAAGTTCTCCAAAGTCCCCACCAAAGTCAAGGGCTACGACAACCTCTTTGCCATGGTGAGTCCGGACGGACCCCGGAGCGCGACCGACCCCCCCCGGCCCCCTCTCACCTCTGCCCCCCCCAGGAGATCGACCCCAGCCTGGGGGTGGCGGAGCTGCCCGACGAGTTCTTCGAGGAGGACAACATGCTGAGCATGGGCAAGAAGATGATGCAGGAGGCCATGAGCGCCTTCCCTGGCATCGACGAAGCCATGAGCTACGCCGAGGTGATGAGGTGAGCGCCGCGCCGCGGGGCCGGGGGATCCGTCGGGGGGCCCCGCTGAGCCCCGCCCGGCCCGGCAGGTTGGTGAAGGGGATGAATTTCTCGGTGGTGGTGTTCGACACGGCGCCCACCGGCCACACGCTGCGGCTGCTCAACTTCCCCACCATCGTGGAGCGCGGCCTGGGCCGCCTCATGCAGATCAAGAACCAGATCAGCCCCTTCATCTCCCAGGTGAGCGGGGCGGCGGGGCCGGGACCCCGGGGGGGCGCCCGCGGCGCGGGGGGGCGACTCCCACCGCTGCCTCCCCCAGATGTGCAACATGCTGGGCCTGGGGGACATGAACGCCGACCAGCTGGCCTCCAAGCTGGAGGAGACGCTGCCCGTCATCCGCTCCGTCAGCGAGCAGTTCAAGGACCCGGTACGGCCACGGGGGGGGGACGCCCCTCGGGGGCACGGGGAGGGCAGGGAGGGGGTAGGGACATTGGGAGGGGGACCCCAGGATGGGGATGGGGACTCCAGGAGGGGGTAGGGACATTGGGAGGGGGACCCCAGGATGGGGACTCCAGGAGGGGGTAGGGACATTGGGAGGGGGACCCCGGGATGGGGATGGGGACTCCAGGAGGGGGTAGGGACATTGGGAGGGGGACGGGGACATTGGGAGGGGGAGAGGGATGTTGGGAGGGGGACTCCAGGAGGGGGATGGGGATGATGGGAGGAGGACAGGGGCACTGGGAGGGGGACTCCAGGAGGGGGATGGGGACACTGGGAGGAGGACAGGGGCACTGGGAGGGGGACAGGGACACCGGAGGGGGATGGGTGCACCGGGAGGGGGACGGGGATGTGGCCAGGCCAGCCCGTGCGCATTCCTCCGGGGAATCCTCCGCCGCGGGGCTGGGCAGGGACCCCTGGGGGTGCCGGGGTGTCACTGCGGGGGTGTCACCGGGGGTGTCGCTGCGGGGGTGTCACCGGGGGTGTCGCTGCGGGTGTCGCTGCGGGGGTGTCACTGGGGGTGTCACTGGGGGTGTCACTGGGGGTGTTGCTGTGGGGGTGTCACTCGGGGTGTCACTGGGGGTGTCACTGGGGGTGTTGCTGTGGGGGTGTCACTGGGGGTGTCACTGGGGGTGTCACCGGGGGTGTCACCGGGGGTGTCGCTGCGGGTGTCGCTGCGGGGGTGTCACCGGGGGTGTCGCTGCGGGGGTGTCACCGGGGGTGTCACTGTGGGGGTGTCACTGCGGGGGTGTCACCGGGGGTGTCGCTGCGGGGGTGTCACCGGGGGTGTCACTGGGGGTGTCGCTGCGGGGGTGTCACCGGGGGTGTCACTGGGGGTGTCACCGGGGGTGTCGCTGCGGGGGTGTCACCGGGGGTGCCGCTGCGGGGGACACCAGGAGCAGACCACGTTCATCTGCGTGTGCATCGCCGAGTTCCTGTCGCTGTACGAGACCGAGCGGCTGATCCAGGAGCTGGCCAAGTGCCGCATCGACACCCACAACATCGTGGTGAACCAGCTCGTGTTCCCCGACCCCCAGCGCCCCTGCAAGATGTGCGAGGCGCGCCACAAGATCCAGGCCAAGTACCTCGACCAGGTCCGGGGGGCCCCGAGCCGGGGGGGACACGGGGGGCCCTGCCTGGCCCGGGGAGGGGGTGTCGGGGGGGGAGGTTGGGGGGTGGTGAGGCAGGGGGTTTCGGGGGGGGAGGTTGGGGGGTGGTGAGGCAGGGGGGCCTGGGGGGGAGGTTTGGGGGTGGTGAGGCAGGGGGGTCGGGGGGTCGGTTGGGGGGTGGTGAGGCAGGGGGGCCGGGGGGGCCCCCCACAGCCGTGGCCGTGCCCCCCGCCCCGCTCTCCCCGCAGATGGAGGATCTGTACGAGGATTTCCACATCGTGAAGCTGCCGCTGCTGCCCCACGAGGTGCGGGGGGCCGACAAAGTCAACACCTTCTCCTCCCTCCTGCTGGACCCCTACCAGCCCCCCAGCCCCAAATAGCGCCCCGCGCCCCCCGGGGGGGCACACGACATCGATCGCCCCCAGGAGGGGCAGGACGGCTCTGCCCACCCCCCTCACCCGCAGCCCCCACCCCCAGGCTGCGGCCAACCAGCACCGTGGTCCCCCCGGGGGCTGCTCTGTGTCCCCCCCCCCATGGCCCCCCCCGGGCTGGGGGGGACAGAGACAGGACCCCCCCAGGGGACCTCATGTAAATAATAAACTGGGAAAGCGGAGCGGCGGCTCTTGGGGGGTTTTTGGGGGGGGGCCCAGAATGGGGGGGGCTCAGCCTGGCACCGGGGGGGTGACGTCAGCACCGGCTGGCACCGGGCCCGGTGGGACGCGGGGACCCTCATTAGCGCTGGGGCGGATTAACGGGGGAGGGGGGAGCGGGGACATCGGGGTCCCCAGGGGGATGGGGGGCTGTGTGGGGGGGGTGATGGGGCCGGGCTCCAGCGTTTTGGGGGGGCTGTGTGGTGGTGCCCCCCCACCCCACCCCACACGGGCCCGGCCCCGTGTCCCACGTCCTGCTGCGATCTGTCCCCGCGACCCCGCTGCTGGCGCGAGGCCTTGGGGACAGAGCCAGCCCGGCCGGGGGGACACGGGCACCTGGGGCCCCCCCACCCTGCCTCAGTTTCCCCCCGGGGAGGGGCTCAGGAGCCACCGGGCAGGACCCAGGCGTGTCCCCAAAGCCCCCCGGGGACCCAGGCGTGTCCCCAAAGCCCCCCGGCGACCCAGGCGTGTCCCCCCAGCCCCGGGGCAGGGCCAGCCCCGCCGCGCTATTTAAGGCCCCGGGACGGGGACGGTGGCCCCAGACCAGCGGTGGCTGCCACGCGCTCGGGTGTCCCGCAGGTGAGTGGGGGGATGGGGGGGGTCCCTGTCCAGCTTTGGGGGGTGGCAGTGCCCCGTGTCCCCAGGGAGTCCCCAGGGTGTCCCCAGGGTTTGGGTGTCCCCAGGTTATCCCCACGGTGCCCCCAGGGTGTTCCCAGGGTCCAGGTGTCCCCACAGTGTCCCCATGGTGTCCCCAGGGTGTCCCCAGGGTGCAGGGGTCCCCTGGGTGTTGGTTCAGTGACCCCAGGGGGTGTCCGTGCCCCCCCGTCACCCAAGTTTTGGTGTCCCCAGGGTCCCATTTCGAGGTCCCCGCTGTCCCCAGGGTGCCCCCCGCCCGTCCCCGCGATGACGGTGACCTACACGTCCCGCGTGGCCACCGCGCGCTTCGGGGGCTTCTCGCAGCTGCTGCTGCTGTGGCGCGGGAGCATCTACAAACTGCTCTACCGGGAGCTGCTCCTCTTCCTCGCCGCCTACCTGGGGCTCAGCCTGGCCTACCGGTACGGGGCACTGGGGGTGCTGGGGGCACTGGGGGTGCTGGGGGTGCTGGGGGCACTGGGGGCACTGGGGGGTGCTGGGGGTGCTGGGGGTGCTGGGGGTGCTGGGGGTGCTGGGGGCACTGGGGGGTGCTGGGGGTGCTGGGGCACTGGGGGCACTGGGGGGCACTGGGGGCACTGGGGGTGCTGGGGGCACTGGGGGGTGCTGGGGGCACTGGGGCACTGGGGGGCACTGGGGGTGCTGGGGGGACTGGGGGCACTGGGGGCACTGGGGGGCACTGGGGGTGCTGGGGGCACTGGGGGGTGCTGGGGGCACTGGGGCACTGGGGGGCACTGGGGGTGCTGGGGGGACTGGGGGGCGCTGGGGGCGCTGGGGGTGCTGGGGGTGCTGGGGGTGCTGGGGGCGCTGGGGGGCACTGGGGGCGCTGGGGGCACTGGGGGTGCTGGGGGCGCTGGGGGTGCTGGGGGCGCTGGGGGGCACTGGGGGCACTGGGGGCACTGGGGGCACTGGGGCGCTGGGGGCGCTGGGGGTGCTGGGGGCACTGGGGGGACACACAAGGGGTGCAGGGGGACGGGGACACACAGACACAGGGCGCTGTATGGGGGTACGTGGGGGGTCAGGGTGGCCGGCGGGGTCCCCTTCATGTCCCCCCATGTCCCCCCCATGTCCCCCCCGTGTCCCCCCGTGTCCCCCCGTGTCCCCGCAGGTTCCTGCTCTCGGAGGCGCAGAAGCGGCTCTTTGAGAAGTTGGTGCTTTACTGCGACAAATCGGCCAACCTCATCCCCGTCTCCTTCGTGCTCGGTGGGACCCCCGGGACCCCAGACCCCCCCGGGACCCCCCCGGGACCCCCAGACCCCCCTGGGACCCCCGGGACCCCCAGACCCCCCCAGGCTCCCCGGGACCCCCAGCCCCCCCCCGGGACCCCCAGATCCTCCCATTGCCCTCCCAGTGTCCCCAACTCCTCCCTGTGCCCCTCCCACTGCTCCCACAGTCCCCAGTGTCCCAGTTGCGCCCCCAGTTTGTGTCCCCAGTGCCCCCTCCCAGTGCTCCTGCTGTCCCCAGTGCTCCCAGTATCCCCATTGTCCCCAGCTCCCCCCAATACCCCCAGTGCTCCCAGTATCCCCATTGTCCACAGTGCTCCCAGTGTCCCCAACTCCCCTCAGTGTCCCCAGTGCTCCCAGTGTCCCCAACTCCCCCAGCATCCCCAAATCTCTCCGGTGCTCCCCAGTATCCCCATTGTCCCAGCTCCCCCCAACATCCCCATTGTCCCCAGCTCCCCTCAGTGTCCCAGCTCCCCCCAATACCCCCAGTGCTCCCAGTATCCCCATTGTCCCCAGTGCTCCCAGTGTCCCAGCTCCCCCCAACATCCCCAGTGTCCCCAGTGTCCCCAGCGCCCCCCAGTACCCCCGATCCCGCAGGTTTCTACGTGGCGCTGGTGCTGGAGCGCTGGTGGGGACAGTTCCGCAGCGTCCCCGCGCCGACGGGCTGATGCTGGCGGTGGCGGGGAACGTCCACGGCGGGGACGCGCGGGGCCGCATCCTGCGCCGGACGCTGATGCGCTACGGGAGCCTGGCGGCGCTGCTGGTGCTGCGCGCGGTCAGCACCGCCGTCCCTCAAGCGCTTCCCCACCACCGACCACCTCGTGGAGGCCGGTGTGTCCCCGGTCCCCTCCCCGCGGGGCGGCCGCACCGGTGGCGGCGGGGGGCGGGGGTGGCGTCGTGGTGGCACCGAGAGGGCGGTGGGGGTCATCGTGGGGTGATGATGTCATCGTGATGTGATGTCATTGTGGGGTGATGATGTCATTGTGGGGCGATGATGTCATCGTGGGGTGATGTCATCGTGGGGCAATGATGTCATCGTGGGGTGATGATGTCATCGTCAGCCTCTGCCGTGACATCAGTGGGACACCCCGGTGTCACCAGGTGTTGGTGACATCGTGGGGCAATGGGGGGGGGGGTCACACTGTGCCATATGGGGGTCACACGATGCCATGTGGGGGGTCACCCTGTGCCCTGGGGGGACACACGGTGCCTCGGGGGACACACATGGTGCCTCAGGGGGTCACACGATGCCATGTGGGGTCACACAGTGCCATGTGGGGTCACACGGTGCCTCAGGGGGGTCACGGTGCCCCCGTCCCCGCAGGGTTCCTGACGCGGGGGGAGCGGCGGCGCCTCGAGGGCTCCGCTCGCCCTACAACAAATTCTGGGTGCCCTGCGCCTGGTTCGGGCGCTGGCGGGGCAGGCGCGGCGGGAGGGGCGCGTGCGGGACGACTGCGCCCTCAAGCTCCTCATGGAGGTACCCCCCGAACCCCCCCGAACCCCCGAACCCCCCCGAACCCCCCCCGGACCCCCCCGAACCCCGAACCCCCCCGGACCCCCCGGGCCCCCCCGAACCCCCCCGAACCCCTGAACCCCCCCAAACCCCCGGACCCCCCCGGACCCCCCCGAACCCCCCCGAGCCCCCAAACCCCCCCTCACCCCCTGACCCCCCCTGACCCCCCCGAGCCCCTGAACCCCCCCGAACCCCCCCGAACCCCCGAACCCCCCCGGACCCCCGGGCCCCCCCAACCCTCCCGTGCCCCCCCCCCAGGAGCTGAACCGCTTCCGCGGCCACTGCAGCCTCCTCTTCCACTACGACTGGATCAGCGTCCCCCTGGTGTACACACAGTGGGGACAGGGCTGGGGGACACGGGGACACGGGGGACACGGGGCGTGGGGGGCTGGAGGGGACATGGGGGGGACACAGGAGGACAGAGACAGGGGACACGGGGGCTGGAGGGCATATAGGGGACATGGGGGCACATAGGGGACAGGGGACATAGGGGGACATGGGGGACATGGACAGGGATGGGGGACACGGGGACACGGGACATGGGGGGCTGGAGGGGACATGGGGGACATGGGGGACATGGACAGGGATGGGGGGACACGGGGATGCAGACGGGGGCTGAGGACGCAACGGGGCATGAAGGGGACAGGGGGGGACACACGAGGGGGTGTGAAGGGGACATGGGGGACGCGAGTGACCGTGCCCCCGCAGGTGTGACCATCGCTGTCTACACCTTCTTCGTCACCTGCCTGATCGGGCGGCAGTTCCTGGACCCGGCCCAGGGGTACGCGGGGCACGAGCTGGACCTGGGGGTCCCCGTCTTCACCCTCCTCCAGTTCTTCTTCTACGTGGGGTGGCTCAAGGTGAGGGGGGGACATGGGGGCGCGGGGCACACTCGGGGTGGCCCTGGGACACACGGTGGCCCCGCGCAGGTGGCCGAGCAGCTCATCAACCCCTTCGGGGAGGACGACGACGACTTCGAGACCACACCCTCATCGACCGCAACTTCCAGGTGTGGGCGCGGGGGACCCCGGCGTCCGGGAGGGCACCCAGGGGACCCCGGCGTCCGGGAGGGGACCCGGTGTCCAGGAGGGGACCCAGGGGGACCCCAGCGTCCGAGAGGGGACCCCAGCGTCTGGGAGGGGACCCCAGCATCTGGGAGGGGACCCAGGGGGACCCCAGCGTCTGGGAGGGCACCCAGGGGGACCCCAGCATCTGAGAGGGGACCCCAGTGTCCAGGAGGGGACCCAGGGGGACCCCAGCATCCGGGAGGGGACCCCAGCGTCTGAGAGGGGCACCCAGGGGGACCCCGGCGTCCGCAGGGGACCCCAGCATCTGGGAGGGACCCAGGGGGACCCCAGCATCTGAGAGGGGACCCTGATGTACAGGAGGGACCCCAGGGGGACCCCAGCATCAAGCAGGGCACCCAGGGGGACCCTGGTGTCTGGGAGGGGCACCCGTGGGGACCCAGCATCCAGGAGAGGACCCCAATGTCCGGGAGGGGGCTCCAGGGTCTGGGAGGGGACCCCGGTGTCCGGGAGGGGACCCCGGCGCGGCGGGTGCCACTGTGGCTGCCGCAGGTGGCGATGCTGGCGGTGGACGAGCTGTACGGGGAGGTCCCAGCGCTGGAGCGGGACCGGTACTGGGACGCCCCAGTCCCCAGGCGCCCTACGCCACCGCGGCCCCGCGCCAGCCCCCCTTCCGCGGCTCGGCTTCGACGTGGCGTGAGTGGGGACGGGCCCCCCCGTGAGACCCCCGCCCCAGGACCCCCACCTCGAGACCCCCCCCCTGGGACTACCCCCCCCCCAGACCCCCCCCCCGGGACCCGCACCCCTGGGACCCCCACCCCGGGACCCGCACCCCCGGGGGACCTGCACCCCTGGGACCCCAGCCCTGAGACCCCCACCCTGGGACTACCCTTCCCCCCCCCCGGGACCCGCACCCCGGACCCCAGCCCTGAGACCCCCACCCCGGGACCCCCCCGCCTCAGATCCCACAGCCCCCCAACCCCACCAGGAGGGGTCCTGGCGCCCCCCCAAACCCACACTACCTCAGGGACCCCCAAACTGCCCCAGGGACCCCCCAGCCCCAAAACTGCTCAGGAACCCCCCAACTCCCTCCAGGGACCTCTACCCCTCCCCCAGGGACCCCAAAACACCCCCAGGGACCCCACGGCCCAGTCTGGGGTACCCCCCAAAGCCACTCCTGGGGGCTGGGAGTGTCCCTGACGTCGGGGGGTTTGGGGGGGGTGACCCCCATGTCTGGGGTTCGGGGTGACCCCGGTGTCCCGCAGGCTGGCCAAGGAGGAGATGCAGTTCCAGCCGTGGAGGATATCGGGGAGACCCTCAGGGACCCCCTCGAGCCCCCGCTGCGGCCCCCCCCGGGCACCTTCACCCGGCGCTTCTCCCTGCCCCGCCGCGCCGGCTCCGAGGTGGGGTTCAGCCCTGAGCCCCCCCTGGGGGACCCCCCCATGCCTGACGCCCCGGGGGACGGGGACAGCCTGGGGGGGGACACAGCCGTCCTCCTGGGGGACACCCCGGGGGGGGGAGACAGCGGCCCCCACGACCCCTGGCTCCTGCACCCCAGCATCGACGACGTGGTTTAAGGGGGGGGGGGAGCCCCAAAACACGCCTCCCCCAGGCTCAGCCCTGCACGAGCCCCCCGAGAATCCCCCCAGGAATAAACCCCCAGCCCCGAGGCCTGTGGCTTTATTGAAAAGATTGGGGGGGCAGGACCCCTCCCCCCCCAGAAAAGGGGTACAAAAATAGAAGTGCTAAAAGCCCCCACAAAAGAGGGGGTGCAGGGGCCGGCCCCCCCAAAGGGGGGGGGCAATGCCGAG
>JAQJZH010000053.1:0-20603 GCA_028020825.1 Podargus strigoides
CCCCCCGTCTGTCCCCCTGTCCCCCCGTCTGTCCCCCCTGTCCCCCCGTCTGTCCCCCTGTCCCCCCGTCTGTCCCCCTGTCCCCCTGTCTGTCCCCCTGTCCCCCTGTCCCCCCGTCTGTCCCCCGTCTGTCCCCCTGTCCCCTGTCCCCCCTGTCTGTCCCCCCTGTCTGTCCCCCTGTCCCCCTGTCTGTCCCCCCGTCTGTCCCCCTGTCCCCCGTCTGTCCCCCTGTCCCCCTGTCTGTCCCCCCTGTCCCCCTGTCCCCCCGTCTGTCCCCCTGTCCCCCTGTCTGTCCCCCTGTCTGTCCCCCCTGTCCCCTGTCCCCCCGTCTGTCCCCCTGTCCCCCCGTCTGTCCCCCTGTCCCCCTGTCTGTCCCCCTGTCTGCCCCCCCCATCTGCCCCCCCAGCCTCACGTCCCCGCTGTCCCCAGCAAGCCAACGGCAGCCGTGTCCACGCGCTCTACTCGACGCCGTCGTGCTACCTGTGGGCGCTGCACGGCGCCAACCTGTCCTGGTGAGCGGGGCGGGGGTCCCAGGGGGGGACACACGGACGGACGCACGGACACCGCTGGTCCCCGCAGGCCCCTCAAGACGGACGATTTCTTCCCCTACTCGGACGGGCGCCACCAGTTCTGGACCGGGTATTTCAGCAGCCGCCCCGCGCTCAAGCGCTACGAGCGCCTCAGCAGCGGCTTGCTGCAGGTGGGGCTTCGGGGTCCCCCCTCCCGGACGTGGGGTCCTTGTCCCAGCTTTGGGGTCCCTCTATGGCTTTGGGTCCCCCCTCCCGGCTATGGGGTTCCTCTATGGCTTTGGGGTCCCTGTCCCAGCTTTGGGGTCCCCCCCTCCCAGCTTTCGGGTCCCTCTATGGCTTTGGGGTCTCCCTCTCTGAGCTTGGGGACCCCCTTCCCAGCTTTGGGGTCCCCCCTCAGCTTTGGGGTCCCCCCCAACCCTCGCCCCCCGCAGATCTGCAGCCAGCTGGAGGCTCTGGCCGGGCCGGCGGCGCGGGACGGCCCCTACGGCGCCGGGGACAGCTCCGTGCTGCGTAAGCACCCCCCAGGGACCCCCCAAACTGCCCCAGGGACCCCCAGGGCCCCCCAGACTCCCCCAGGGACCCCCCAAACTGCCCCAGGGGCCCCCAGACTCCCCCAGGGACCCCAGACTCCCCAGGGACCCCCCAGGGACCCCCAGGGACACCCCAGACTCCCCCAGGGCCCCCCAGACTCCCCCCCCCTCGTCCCCCAGGCGAGGCCGTGGCCGTGGCCCAGCACCACGACGCGGTGACGGGCACCGAGCGGCAGCACGTGGCCGACGACTACGCCCGGCAGCTGGCGGCGGGGTGGGGGCGCTGCCAGGTGGGGCCCCCCCTGCCCCTTCGGGGGGAACGGGGGGATGTGGGGGTGTGGGGCTGGGGAGGAACCAGTATTGGGGCTGGGGGCAAACTGGTGTTTGGGGGAGGGTCTGGGGGTGCGGAGCTGGGGTCTGCATGGGGGGGAACTGGGGTGCAGGGGGGGGAACTGGGGTCTGTGGGATGGAACTGGGAGGGGTGTGGGGGGAAACTGGGGTGTCTGTGGGATGGAACTGGGGTGTGTGGGATGGAACTGGGAGGGGTGTGGGGGAAACTGGGGCGTCTGTGGGATGGAACTGGGGTGTGTGGGATGGAACTGGGAGGGGTGGGGGGGGAAACTGGGGTCTGTGGGATGGAACTGGGGTGTGGGGGGGGGGAACTGGGGTGCAGGGGGGGGAACTGGGGTGTGTGGGATGGAACTGGGAGGGGTGTGGGGGGGAAACTGGGGCGTCTGTGGGATGGAACTGGGGTGTGTGGGGTGGAACTGGGGTTTGGGGGGAACAGGAGCCGGTGGATGTTTTGGGGGGCCCCAGCTGGGGTGTGGGTGGCCGCAGGATGGGGGCTGTGGCCCCGATGAGGCAGTGAGTGGTCCCTTGTCCCCCTCCCCGTCCCCCGCCCCTCCCCGTCCCCATCCCCATCCCCCCTCCCTGTCCCTGTCTCCCGTCCCTGTCCCCATCCCCGTCCCTGTCCCCATCCCCGTCCCTGTCCCCATCCCTGTCCCTGTCCCCGTCCCGCAGCCGCTGGTGGCCAACGCCCTCGCCAGCCTGGGTGGCTCCAAGGACGACTTCGTGTTCTGCGACGCGCTCAATGTCAGCGTTTGTCCCCTGACCGAGGCCGCCGCCCGCGTGAGCACCGGGGGCTGGGGGGCCGGGGGGCCCCGGGGGGGGATGGTGACGTCACCCCCCCTCCCTGTCCCCCCAGTTCACCGTGGTGCTCTACAACCCCCTGCCCCGCCGCCTCTCCTGGCCCCTCCGCCTGCCGGTGGCGGGGGCGTCCTACGCGGTGACGGACCCCCAGGGCCAGCCCGTGCCCAGCGAGGTGACCCCGGCCCCCACGGCCCCCCTGGGCCCCCCCGCCCGGCCCCCCCCTCACCCTCCCTGCCCCCTCCCCCAGGTCGTCCCCATCTCCAACGCCACGCGGGGGGCTGCGGGGGGCCGGGGGCGGCGCCACGGGGGAGCTCCTCTTCCAGGCCCCCCTCCCCCCCCTGGGCTTCGGCGCCTTCGGGGTCACCCGGCTGAGCCCTGGGGACCCCCCCGCCCGCACCCCGCTGTCATCGCAGCCTCGGGAGATCCAGAACGAGGTACGGCCCCGGGGGGGGCGCGTGGCCCCACTGGGGGGGGCTGTCCCCCCCCCGTGAGCGCTGAGCACTGGGGGGGGGGGGTGTGCATTTTGGGGGGCTCACACGGGGTCCTGGGGGCTGGAGCTGCTCCCTGGGGGGGAACCCCACGACCTTGCGGCCCTGGTGGAGTCGGGGGGGCCCCATTGCCCCAGTTAACCCCATTGTGGGGCCCCCACTGCCCCAGTTAACCCCGTTGTGGGGCCCCACTGCCCCAGTTAACCCCGTTGTGGGGCCCCTTTGCCCCAGTTAACCCCCAGTTAACCCAGTTGTGGGGCCCCCTTGCCCCAGTTAACCCCGCTGTGGGGCCCCATTGGGGGGCTGGGGGCAGGGCAGGTGCTCACCCCGCCGCCCCCCGTCCCCCCAGCACGTCCGGGTGCTCTTTGACCCCGTCACCGGGCTCATGAAGGAGATCCAGAACCTGGACAAGGGCATCTCGCTCCCAGTCTTCCAGAGCTTCTACTGGTGAGCACTGGGGGGGTCCGGGCCCCCCCCAGGTCCCTCGTACGGGGACCCCCACCCCCACACCCCCCCCGCCCCCCAGGTACAACGCCAGCGCCGGCGACGAGGAGAGCGCCCAGGCCTCGGGCGCCTACATCTTCCGCCCCAACGCCTCGCAGCCCTTCCCCGTCTCCAAGCGCGCCGCCGCGTACCTGGTGCAGGTGGGTGGGGGGGGGGGCCGGGCCCGGGGGGTCCCCGGGGGTCCCCGCGGTGCTGACCCCCGCCCGTCCCCCAGAACGCGCTGGTGCAGGAGGTGCACCAGAACTTCTCGGCGTGGTGCTCGCAGGTCGTGCGGCTGCACGCGGGGCGCCCCCACGTGGAGCTCGAGTGGACCGTGGGGCCCATCCCCGTGGGGTGAGCGAGGGGTGGGGGGTCCCCAGAGCCCCCCCAGGGCCCCCCCAGAGCCCCCCCCCTCACCCCCGCCTCCCCCAGGGACGGGTGGGGCAAGGAGGTCATCAGCCGCTTCGAGACCCCGCTGCGGACGGCCGCGCGCTTCTACACCGACTCCAACGGGCGGCAGATGCTGGAGCGCAGGTTGGGGCCGGCCCAGGGGTCCCCAGAGCCCCCCCAGAGCCCCCCCCGGCCCCCCGTGACCCCGCTGTGCCCCCTCCCCAGGCGGGACCACCGGCCCACGTGGAACCTGAGCCAGACGGAGCCCGTGGCGGGGAATTATTACCCCGTGAACACCCGCATCTTCATCAAGGTGGGGGCTGGGGGCGGGGGCGGGGCTGAGGCCGGGGCAGAGCTCATCACACGCGTGGCCCTTCCCGCCCCCCCCGCAGGACGCGCGGACGCAGCTGACGGTGCTGACCGACCGCTCGCAGGGCGGGAGCAGCCTCCTCGACGGCTCCGTGGAGCTCATGGTGAGGGGCTGCGGCGCGGGGGCCCCGGTGGGATGGGGGGCGCACGGGGCCGTAACCCCCCCTCCCCCCCCCCAGGTCCACCGGCGGCTCCTGTACGACGACAACCGCGGCGTGGGGGAGCCACTGGTGGAACTGGGAGCGGACAAGAGGGGACTGGTGGTCCGCGGGCGCCACCTCGTCCTGCTGGACACCCCGGAGGCGGCGGCCGAGCGGCACCGGCCGCTGGCGCAGGAGCTGGTGACGGCGCCCTACGCCGTGCTGGCACCCGGGGGGGGCCCTGCCCGCCGCCCCCGCCAGCCCCCCCGGCGCCAGGTGAGATGGGGAGGGGGCTGCTGGGGGGGGGGGGCTCTGTCGCGGTGCCCCCCCTCACTTCCCCCCCCCCCCCCCCCCCCAGTTCTCGGGGCTGCGGCGCGAGCTGCCCCCCAACGTCCACCTCCTGACGCTGGCGCCCTGGGAGGGGGGGGCGCTGCTGCTGCGCCTGGAGCACCAGTTCGAGCGGGGGGACAGCGCCAACGGGTCCCAGCCCGTCACCATCGACCTGCTGGTGAGCCCCCGCGCCGGGGGGGGGCACTGGGGGGCGCTGAGACCCCCCAGGAGCCGACCCCCGCGACAGCCCCCAGGGCTCAGCCTGCCCCAGGCTTGGGTGCTCCCACACTGCCCCCCCACCCCCACCCCAGGGAGGGTACAGGGGGGTCCCCAATGGTCCCTGTCCCCCCCAGAGCCTCTTCTCGGCGTTCACCATCACCTCAGTGCGGGAGATGGCCCTGGGCGGCGATGTCCCCCTCGACGCCGTCTCCCGCCTGGTCTGGACCCCGGACACAGGTACTGGGGGGTCTGGGGGGGGTCCTGGGGGGGCCACCAGCCTCCCCTCACCCCCCCCCCTCATCTCCCAGGTCCCTCCCAGCCCCGACCAGTCCCCAAACTGGACCCGAGCCGCGTCACGCTGCAGCCCATGGAGATCAGGACCTTCCTGGCCACCGTGCGGTACCCGGGGACCGGCCTGGGGGGGGGCGTGAGCAGCCCCCCCTCGCCTGGGGGGGCTCCCCCCGTGTGTCCCCCCCCCCCCAGTGCATTAAAACCCACGAGACTTCTCTCAGGCCGAGTTTAATGGGGGCGTCAGGGCTGGGGGGGCGCTGCTGGGGACCCCCCCTCGTGTGAGTAGCAGCACTGGGCGCCCAAGGAGCAGTTTCCCTGCGGGAGGGGAGTGGGGTGAGGGGGGGTGCCCTGCCCTGGGCCCCCCCTCGTTCCTGGGCCCCCCCCCCTCGTTCCTGGCCCCCCCCTCGTTCCTGGCCCCCCCCTCGTTCCTGGCCCCCCCCTCGTTCCTGGGCCCCCCCTCGTTCCTGGCCCCCCCCCCCCTCGTTCCTGGCCCCCCCCCCCTCATTCCTGGGCCCCCCCTCCTTCCTGGGCCCCCCCTCATTCCGGGGCCCCCCCCCCTCGTTCCGGGGCCCCCCCCCTCATTCCGGGGCCCCCCCTCGTTCCTGGGCCCCCCCTCGTTCCTGCCCACCTCCCTGAAGCGTTTGCAGGGGAACTGTTTCAGGTTGGTGCCGTCCTCCGGCCGCGCCGTCCGCTTGTTCTGGTGTCGCTGCCGCTTCTCCTGGAGGGAGGGGAGATCCCGCCCCTGGGGGGGTGAAGGGGGGCGGGGGGGGGTGAGGGGGGGCAAAGCAGTGCCCCCCCCCCCCCCCCAAAAAGGAGAGGACAAGGGACCCTCCTCTCCCCCTTTTTTGGGGTGCTTTTTGTGGCACAAACTGGGGGGGCTCTTTGAGGGTGGCTGCTGGGAGCCCACCCCCAAAATCAGACACCTGAGAACCCCCCCCCCAGCCCCCCTCACCCCCCCCCCCCCCCCTTACCCAGCCTTGGCCTTGGCCTTGGGACCCCAAAAGGCTTCGGGGTTTTCAGGGAACCGCTTCAAGCCCCGTTTTCTGGAGCTGGGGTTGGCGTCGTCGCGGAGGGCGAAGGAAGCCTGGAGCCTGGGGGGGGGTCAGGATCATTTTGGGGGGATCAGTGTGTGTCCCCCCCCCTCCCCGGGCTGTTTGGGGGGATCAGTGTGTGTCCCCCCCTCCCCGGGCTGTTTGGGGGGATCAGTGTGTGTCCCCCCCTCCCCGGGCTGTTTTGGGGGGGTCAGTGTGTGTTCCCCCCCCCCTCCCCGGGCTGTTTTGGGGGGATCAGTGTGTCCCCCCCCTCCCCAGGCTGTTTTGGGGGGATCAGTGTGTCCCCCCCCCTCCCCGGGCTGTTTGGGGGGATCAGTGTGTGTCCCCCCCCCTCCCCGGGCTGTTTGGGGGGGTCAGTGTGTGTCCCCCCCTCCCCGGGCTGTTTTGGGGGGGTCAGTGTGTGTCCCCCCCCCCCGGGCTGTTTTGGGGGGATCAGTGTGTGTCCCCCCCTCCCCGGGCTGTTTTGGGGGGATCAGTGTGTGTCCCCCCCACCTCCCCGGGCTGTTTTGGGGGGATCAGTGTGTGTCCCCCCCCCTCCCCGGGCTGTTTGGGGGGATCAGTGTGTGTCCCCCCCTCCCTGGGCTGTTTGGGGGGATCAGTGTGTGTCCCCCCCCCCCCTCCCCGGGCTGTTTGGGGGGATCAGTGTGTGTCCCCCCCCCTCCCTGGGCTGTTTTGGGGGGGATCAGTGTGTGTCCCCCCCCTCCCCGGGCTGTTTTGGGGGGGTCAGTGTGTGTCCCCCCCTCCCCGGGCTGTTTTGGGGGGATCAGTGTGTGTCCCCCCCACCTCCCCGGGCTGTTTTGGGGGGATCAGTGTGTGTCCCCCCCCCTCCCCGGGCTGTTTGGGGGGATCAGTGTGTGTCCCCCCCTCCCTGGGCTGTTTGGGGGGATCAGTGTGTGTCCCCCCCCCCCCTCCCCGGGCTGTTTGGGGGGATCAGTGTGTGTCCCCCCCCCTCCCTGGGCTGTTTTGGGGGGGATCAGTGTGTGTCCCCCCCCTCCCCGGGCTGTTTGGGGGGATCAGTGTGTGTCCCCCCCCCTCCCCAGGCTGTTTTGGGGGGGTCAGTGTGTCCCTCCCCCCCCCCTCCCCGGGCTGTTTGGGGGGATCAGTGTGTGTCCCCCCCTCCCTGGGCTGTTTTGGGGGGGATCAGTGTGTGTGTCCCCCCCCTCCCCAGGCTGTTTTGGGGGGGATCAGTGTGTGTCCCCCCCTCCCTGGGCTGTTTGGGGGGATCAGTGTGTGTCCCCCCCCCTCCCCGGGCTGTTTGGGGGGATCAGTGTGTGTCCCCCCCCCTCCCCGGGCTGTTTTGGGGGTCCTACGTGGGCTCCACGGCCAGGATGCGGGCGGCCGGGCTGGTCTCCGCGAGCCGCTCGCGCTTCACCGGGTGGATCTTGGCCTGGGGGGGTCAAGATGGGGGGGAAGGGGGGGGCGTTGAGCTCAGCCCCAATGTGGGGGGGCCAAAGGGGGGTCCCCAAACCCCCCCCCTCACCCAGCAGCGCATGATGTCCCAGAGCAGGGCGGGCGGCGCGTCCGTCTTGACGGCATTGCGGCAGGCGTGGGAGAGCGAGACGCGGCAGCCGGCGTGCAGGAGGGCGGACCTGGGGGGGCAGGGTGAGGCTGGGGGGGCACTGGGGTGCCCCCAGGGGATTTGGGGGTGCCCCCTACCTGAACTGCAGCAGGGAGGGGGTGGTGCAGTGGATGGTGCTGCTGAGGCCGTCAAGGGTGTAGTAGAGGGGGACGTCGCTGAGCTCCTGTCCGTGGGGGGGTGGCAGAGTCAGCCCCAAGATTTGGGGGGGCTCAATCGTGCCCTGAGTTTGGGGGTGTTCCCCCTGCCCCCCCCCATTCTGGTACCTCCATGATGACGCTGAGCATCCCCCGCATCCTCTCCTCCGTCTGGAAGCGCCCGGGGCTCCTCTCCAGCGCCGCCAGCACCCCCGACACGAAGGCCGGGTCGTGGAGGGGCTCAGCCCAGATGGGGCCACCCAGCTGGGGGGGGGGGGACACGGGGAGGGGGGGTCAGCGCTGGGGGGGCCACAGGGGGGGCTGGGGGGGGATGGGCACCCACCTGATGCCGCTGCTGGCAGAACTCGCACGTGGGACCCACGGGCGGCCCCGTGGCCGCCCCGTACTTGAAGCTGGAAGTGGGGAGGGGAGGTGTGAGCGGCCCCCCCACGATCCCAGGGCCCCCCCCCGTCAGAGGGGCCCCCCCCCCCCCATCACAGGGCCCCCCCATACCCGGTGCCGTGGCTCGTGGCCCTGCCCAGGCGCTGCAGGTGGTGGCTGCCACAGCCCACGCAGTGGTACACCAGGGCCTGCTTGCTGCGGGGGTGAGGGGGGGTCAGGGGCAGCGGGGGGGTGCAGAACCCCCCCACGGCCCCCCCAAGTGTCCCCCCCCCCACCTGGCCGAGGCTTTGACCTTCGCCTGCCCCGTGAAGACGCGGACGAAGACGCGGACGTAGAAGTCGGCGCTGACGCAGAGCAGCGGCGCGACGAAGCGCTGGTAGCAGTTGGCGCGGCTGTCCAGGCTGTGCAGGACGATGCGGAGGGCCTGGGGGGGCACGGGGTGGCACAGGGTGGCACGGGGTGGCACAGGAGCGTGGGGACCCGGGGCCCCCCCGGCACTCACCATCTCGTGGCAGAACCTGCCCTTGAGGGACGCGGCGCCGTACTTGCTGTAGCAGGTCTCGGGGCTGTTCCCCGCCAGCACCCCCATGTCGGTGCAGGTGACGCAGAGCAGCCCTGGCGGGGAGGGGGGCAGGGGGTGTCACCACGAGGACCCCCCCCACACTGCGGGACCGCCCCCCCCCCCGGCTGCCACCGCTCACCTCCTTCGCTCACGGCCTGCACGGCGGCGTCCAGGAAGGGCGCGGGGCTGCCGTAGGGGTCCAGGTCGATGACGTCGAAGCGCTCCCTGTCCGCCTTGCACTGGTACATCAGCATCCTGGGGGGCACGGGGACCCCGGGGATTGGGACCCCAACCAGCCCCCTGGGACCCCAACCAGCCCCTGGGGACCCAAATCAGCCCCTGGGGACCCAACCAGACCCCTGGGGACCCCAACCAGACCCCTGGGGACCGCAATCAGCCCCTGGGGACCCCAATCAGACCCCTGGGGACCCCAACCAGCCCCCTGGGACCCCAACCAGCCCCCTGGGACCCCAGTCAACCCCTGGGGACCCCAACCAGCCCCCTGGGGACCCCAATCAGACCCCTGGGGACCGCAATCAGCCCCTGGGGACCCCAATCAGACCCCTGGGGACCCCAACCAGCCCCTGGGGACCCCAATCAACCCCTCAGGGACCCCAATCAACCCCTGGGGACCCCAACCAGCCCCCTGGGGGTCCCAGACCCTCTCTACCCTCACAACCCCCCCTGGACCCAATGCCTGGAGGGTTCTGGTGGGGTCCCCCCCAAACCAGCCCCACTGTGGGGCTGCAGCCCCTGGGGCAGGGGGAGGGGACACCCCCTCCAACCTCCCCCCGCCCCCGTGGGGACACTGGGACCAGTGGGGGCCCCCCCAGTACAGGGGGAACACCCCATGGAGCCCAGGGGGGTGCTCGGGGCCGCGCACCGGGGGGGCTGGGGGGTGAACCCCGTCGTGGGGCACAGGGGGGTACCTGGCGTCGGCCATGCGGGGGGCCACCAGCGCCCCCACGCCGTTGAAGGCCACGTTGCGGCTCATGAGCGCCACGGCCCGCGCCGAGCGGTCGTTGGCCACCACGGCCGCCAGCCCCGGCACCTCCCGGGCGAAGCGGATGGAGCGGAGCCCCGAGGCCGCCAGCGCCTCCAGGACACGCAGCCCCCCCTGGGGGGACAGGGTGCTGCCAGGGGGCTCCCCGGGGGCCGCAGAGCCCCCCCTCCCTGCAGCCCCCAACCCCCCCCCGGTACCTCGCACGCTTCTCCCGGCTTCGCCACCCGCGGGGCGTCGGGCGCTGGCGCGGCGTCACCGGCCGCGGGGTGGGGGCTGCCCGGGGCTGTCCCCTCCTCCCCGGGGAGGACCACTGGAAAAGGGGGGGGAGGGGGCAGAGCCCAGGGGACCCCGAGGATGGGGACCCCAGGGGACGGGGACCCCGAGGATGGCACCAAGGGGGACCCCAGGGGACGGGGACCCCAAGGATGGTGCCAAGGGGACCCCAGGGGACGAGGACCCCAAGGATGAAGCCAAGGGGGACCTCAGGGGATGGGGACCCCGAGGATGAAGCCAAGGGGACCCCAGGGGACGGGGACCCCGAGGATGGTGCCAAGGGGACCCCAGGGGACAGGGACCCCAAGGATGAAGCCAAGGGGACCCCAGGGGACCCCAAGGATGAAGCCAAGGGGACCCCAGGGGACGGGGACCCCGAGGATGGGGACCCCGAGGGACGGGACCTACCCCGGATCCCCTTCGGCTGCAGCTGGAGGCGAGCGAACTCCGTCATGACGGCGCAGCTGGGGGGGGGGGACAGGGCATCAGGGACACGGCTGGGAGGGACACACGACCCCGAGCCCCCCACAGTCCCCCCTGGGACAGCCCTGAGCCCCCCATGATCCCCCCACGATCCCCCCAGGACCCCCAGGGACACCCCAGAGCCCCCCACGATCCCCCCAGGACCCCCTGGGACACCCCAGAGTCCCCCATGATCCCCCCAGGACCACCAGGGACACCCCAGAGCCCCCCCCAATCCCCCCAGGACCCCCTGGGACACCCCAGAGCCCCCCATGATCCCCCCAGGACCACCAGGGACACCCCAGAGCCCCCCCCAATCCCCCCAGGACCCCCTGGGACACCCCAGAGCCCCCCACGATCCCCTCAGGACCCCTTGGGACACCCCAGCGTCCCCCATGATGCCCCCAGGACACCCCAGAACTCCCCCCCAATCCCCCCGGACCCCCCCGCGATCCCCCCAGGACCCCCTGGGACACCCCAGAGCCCCCCACGATCCCCCCAGGACCCCCAGGGACACCCCAGAGCCCCCCATGATCCCCCCAGGACCCCCTGGGACACCCCAGAGCCCCCCACGATCCCCCCAGGACCCCTTGGGACACCCCAGAGCCCCCCACGATCCCCCCAGGACCCCCAGGGACACCCCAGAGCCCCCCACGATCCCCTCAGGACCCCCAGGGACACCTCAAACCCCCCCATGATCCCCCCAGGACCCCCTGGGACACCCCAGAGCCCCCCACGATCCCCCCAGGACCCCCAGGGACACCCCAGAGCCCCCCATGATGCCCCCAGGACCCCCTGGGACACCCCAGAGCCCCCCATGATCCCCCCAGGACCCCCTGGGACACCCCAGAGCCCCCCACGATCCCCCCAGGACCCCCAGGGACACCCCAGAGCCCCCCATGATGCCCCCAGGACCCCCTGGGACACCCCAGAGCCCCCCATGATCCCCCCAGGACCCCCTGGGACACCCCAGAGCCCCCCACGATCCCCCCAGGACCCCCCCAGAGCCCCCCATGATGCCCCCAGGACCCCCTGGGACACCCCAGAGCCCCCCATGATCCCCCCAGGACCCCCTGGGACACCCCAGAGCCCCCCACGATCCCCCCAGGACCCCCAGGGACACCCCAGAGCCCCCCATGATCCCCCCAGGACCCCCTGGGACACCCCAGAGCCCCCCACGATCCCCTCAGGACCCCCGGGGACACCCCAGAGCCCCCCACTCACGTGAGGTCGCGGTTGAAGCCCTGCACGGGGTTGTAGAAAACCTCGTTGGTGCCGGGGACGAGGACGGTGGCGCGGCCCTCGGTGATCGGGGTCTCACCGGGCCCGGGGGGGCCCTCGGCGCCCGGGGGGGGCCCGGAGCCGTTGGGGGACGCCCCGTCCATGGCGGGGGGGCGGCGGCGGGGGCCCGAGGCGGCTCTGCGAAGGGCGCTGAAGGCGGCGGCTGCGGGCGGGGAGGGGTCGGTGCCGCACCGAGCGGCACGGGGGGGACGGGGGGGGGACACCGGGAAATTGGGGGGGGTGGGGGCTGGGGAACCCCCGGGAGCGTGGAGTGCGGGGGGGACGAGCCCCCCCGCGCCGGGGGAGGGGGACACGGAGCCCCCAGAGGGGCCGGGGCGGGGGGGGCGGTGTCAGACCGCCCAGAAGGGACCGGGGGGTCCCCAACCCCCAGCACGTGGCGTGGGACAAGGCCGGGACCCTGCCCCCCCTCCCCCCCAGACCCCGCCCCTCGGGCCCCGCCCCTTCCGACCCCGCCCCGGTGCTGTCCCCGTCCCCCCCGCCCCGGTCCAGCCCCCCCGCTCACCCGCCCGCGCCGCCCCGCGCATCCTCCGCACCTCCCCTCACATGGGCGCCGCCATGTTGGGCGGGCGGGCTGCGGTCACGTGGGCTGCGGCGGACGGCGTCCCGCGAGGGTCATAAAAGCTCCGCCCATCCCGGAACGCGGCCGGGAACGCCGGTCCTGGGGGGGGGCGGATCGCGGGAGAGCGATCCCGCGGGGGGGGCAGGGGTGTCCGTGACCCCGAGTGCCCCCGTGTCCCCCCTCCCCGCCGCGTCCCCAGTGCGGGGGGGGCGTGCAGCGGCGCTCGGCTGCTCGGCGCTCGGCTGGTCGTGACTGCGGCGCGGCGGCTGCGCATGCGCGGGTGTCGCGCCGGGCGGTGCGTAGCTCGGCGCTCGGCTGGTCGCGCCTGCCGCACAATGAATGGCCGCTGAGCGCGGCGGGGACGGGGACGGGCACCGGCAGCGGCACCGGGAGCGGCCGGAGCCGCAGCGCAGCCCCCCCCCCGGCCTCCGGTAAGGCGGGACCCCCGCAGGCTCCCCCCCCACCGCCCCGCCCCCCCGGGCCTGCCCCCCCCCCCCCCCGGGCCTGCTCCCCTCCCCCCCCCTCCAGGCCTCGCTCCCCCGGGCCTGGTCCCCCCCCCCCCGCCCCGTTCCCGGGGGAAAGCGACCCCCGTCCCCCCGCCCCCGCAGCCCCGGGGTCCCCTCCGCCCCGCCCTCAGCCCGGGTTTTGGGGTTCCCCCGGTTCCCCCCGGGACTGGGGTATTTACCGACCCCCCCCGCCTGCTCTGGGGGCTCCTGGGGGTCCCCCCCGCCCCCCGCCCTCCCGAGATGGGGGGACCTCGTTCTCCCCGGAGGGTCTGGGGGGGGTCCCTGCCTCAGGGGGGTCCCTCCCGTGGCCACGGGGACTCTCGGGGTCCCCCAGCCTGGGGACATGGGGGGTGCTCAGGCTGTGGGGGTCCCCAGGCCGAACAGGGTCCCAGCCGGGGGGGGGGGGCGGGTGAATGAGGGGCATTCCGCCCCCAGGGTGGGGAGGGGGCAGGGGGATCCCCCAGCCTGGGGAGGACGAGGGGGTCCCCAGTATTTGGGGGGAGTCGGGGGGGGACACCCACACTTTGGGCAGGGGCTTGATGGGCTCCTCTTCCTCGGGGGGGGTGGGGGGTGTCCAGCACTTGGGGGGGGCACAGAGGGGTGCTGGACCCCTGTGGAGCCCTAACTCCTGTCCCCTGTGTCCCCTGCCCCCCTCCTCTGTCCCTGTCCCCTGTGTCCTGCCCCCCATCCCCGCCCCACGCCTCACTGTGTCCCCATGGCCCTGCTCTGCTCCCTGTCACCGCTGTCCCCCCCCACATCCCTGCCCTGTCCCACGTGTCCCTCGTGCTCCGACACTGCTCCCTGTGTCCGTGTCACCCATGTCCCTGCGTGTCCCACACGTCTGCCCCACTCCCCGTGTCCCCCACTCCCCGTGTCCCTGTCTCCCCCGTCCCACCCGCCGTGTCCGTGTCTCCGTGTCCCCCGTGTCCCTGTGTCCCCATGTCCCCCGTGTCCCCTGTGTCCCTGTCCCCCATGTCTGTCTCTTTGTGTCTGTGTCCCCTGTGTCTGCCCCACTCCCCGTTTCCCCCACTCCCTGTGTCCCTGTCCCCCCCGTCCCACCCGCCGTGTCTGTGTCCCCTGTGTCCCCCACGTCTGTCTCTTTGTGTCTGTGTCCCTGCGTGTCCCCGTGTCCCCCTCCCTGTCCCCCCCGTCCCCGCAGGCCCCGTCGCCTCCCGCCATGGCTCAGACGCTGCAGATGGAGATCCCCAACTTCGGGAACAGCATCCTGGAGTGCCTGAACGAGCAGCGGCTGCAGGGGCTGTACTGCGACGTCTCGGTGGTGGTGAAGGGCCACGCGTTCAAGGCTCACCGCGCCGTGCTGGCCGCCAGCAGCTCCTACTTCCGGGACCTTTTCAACAGCAGCAAGAGCGCGGTGGTGGAGCTGCCGGCCGCCGTGCAGCCCCAGTCCTTCCAGCAGATCCTCAGCTTCTGCTACACCGGGCGGCTCAGCATGAACGTGGGCGACCAGTTCCTGCTCATGTACACCGCCGGCTTCCTGCAGATCCAGGAGATCATGGAGAAGGGGACTGAGTTCTTCCTCAAGGTCAGCTCGCCCAGCTGCGACTCGCAGGGGCTGCACGGCGAGGAGGCGCCGTCCTCGGAGCCGCAGAGCCCGGTGGCGCAGACCTCGGGGTGGCCCTCGGCCGCCGCCGCCGCCGCGCTGCCCTTGGTGTCGCGCGTGAAGACGGAGCAGGGCGAGCCCGACGGCGTGCAGTGCACCTTCGTGGTCAAGCGCCTCTGGGACGGCGGCCCCAAGGACGGCGCCGCCGGCGGCAACGGCAGCCGCAAGATGGCCAAGTTCTCGGCGCCCGAGCCGGGCCGGCAGCCGCAGCCCCTCGCCGCGGCCCCGGGCGCGGCGCCCGCGGCGGGGCCCGGCGCGGCCGACCAGACCAGCCCCGGCGGCACCTCCAGCGCCTACACCAGCGACAGCCCCGGCTCCTTCCACAACGAGGAGGACGAGGAGGAGGACGGGGCGGAGGAAGGCTCGGACGAGCAGTACCGGCAGATCTGCAACATGTACACCATGTACAGCATGATGAACGTGGGGCAGGCAGGTGAGGGCCCGCCCGGGGGGGGGGGGGGGCGTGGTCGGGCGGGGCTCCGCCCACCGGGGGGGGGTGGTCTGGAGAGGCCCCGCCCATGGGGGCGTGGTCAGAGGGGCTCTGGGCTGGGGGGTCTGTGTGGGGGTGTGTGGTTCTTTAAGGCTCCGCCCACCAGGGGGCGTGGTCATGCGGAGCTCCGCCCACCCGAGGGGTGTGGTCTGGATGCCCCGCCCACCAGGGGGCGTGGTCTGTGGAGGCCCCGCCCATGGGCGTGGTCAGGAGGCTCTGGGTGTGCTTTGGGGGAGGGGTGTGGGGGGTGTGGCCATTGGAGGCCCCGCCCACCAGGGGCGTGGCCTTAAGCCACATCCAATAGGGTGTGGCCAAGGGGGCGTGGTCTGTGGTGCAGGGGGTGTGGCCACCCGCGGCTCTGCCTCCTGGGGGCGTGGCCAGAGGCGGGGGGGTCCCTGTTGCGGGGGTGGAGCTGAAGGGGGTGGGCTCCGCCCCTGGGTGTGGCCGTAAGGGGCGTGGCTGCCCCACCCCTTGGGGGCGGGGCTGTGGGTGGGGCTGGGACTGGGTGTGGTCTCAGACCCCGCCCCTTTGTGGGTGGGGCTTGGGGTGGGGGCGTGGCCTGGTAGGGCTCCACCCCCAGGGGATGGCGGGGAGGGGGGGGCACGAATCGAGCTGTCACTGCGTCCCCATCCCCTCGGGGGCTCCCCCTGAGGCCAGAGGTGGTGCAGGACCCCCGTGTCCCCCCCCTGCTGACCCCTGTGTGTCCCCATGTGTGTCCCCCTGCTGACCCCCATGTGTGCCCCTCTGTGTCCCCCCCCCCACTGACCCCCATGCCCCCCATGTCCCCCCCACTGACCCACATGTGTCCCCACTGATCCCCGTACCCCCCCATATCCCCCCCACTGACCCCCATATCCCCCCCACTGACCCCCATGTGTCCCCCACTGACCCCCATACCCCCCCATGTCCCCCCCACTGACCCCCACACCCCCCCATGCCCCCCCACTGACCCCCATGTGTCCCCACTGACCCCCATACACCCCATACCCCCCCCATGTCCCCCCCACTGACCCCCATGTGTCCCCACTGACCCCCATATCCCCCCCACTGACCCCTGTGTGTCCCCACTGACCCCCACACCCCCCCCATGCCCCCCCCACTGACCCCCATGCCCACCCATATCCCCCCCACTGACCCCCACGCCCCCCCCACTGACCCCCATACACCCCCATGTGTCCCCACTGACCCCCATACACCCCGTGTCCCCCCCACACCCCCCCATGTCCCCCCCACTGACCCCCACGCCCCCCCACTGACCCCCACGCCCCCCCCCGACCCCGTGCCCCCCCAGCAGAGAAGGTGGAGGCGCTGGCGGACGGGGGGGCCGCGGAGCCGCGCAGCCGGGCGCGTGTCCGGCAGGATTTGGCCTCGCTGCCGGCCGAGCTCATCAACCAGATCGGGAACCGCTGTCACCCCAAGCTCTACGACGAGGGGGACCCCGCCGAGAAGCTGGAGCTGGTCACTGGTAGGGGGGGACGTGGGGGTCGGGAGGGGGGACGTGAGGGTCAGGAGGGGGACATGGGGGGGACGTGGGGGTCAGCAGGAGGGACACGGGGTATACAGGGGTCAGGAGGGAGGGGACACAGGGGTCAGTGGGGGGGACACGGGGTATACAGGGGTCAGGAGGGGGCACACAGGGGGTATATGGGGGTCAGGAGGGGGGAAAACAGGGGTCAGTGGGGGGGATACAGGGGTCAGTGGGGGGGACACAGGGGGGTATATGGGGGTCAGGAGGGGGAGGCATGGGGGACACACATGGGGTTCAGTGGGGGGGGGATACAGGGGGTACAGGGGTCAGTGGGGGGGGACACGGGGGTATATGGGGGTCAGGAGGGGGAGGCATGGGGGGGACACATGGGGTTGAGTGTGTGGGGGGGATATGGGGGGGTACAGGGGTCAGTGGGGGGGACACGGGGGTATATGGGGGTCAGGAGGGGGAGGCATGGGGGGGACACATGGGGTTCAGTGTGGGGGGGGGATATGGGGGGGTACAGGGGTCAGTGGGGGGGTCAGGAGGGTCCCTGTGGGGACACACAGCCCCACTCATCCCCCCCCCGTGTCCGTGCCCCCCAGGCACCAACGTGTTCATCACGCGGGCGCAGCTGATGAACTGCCACGTCAGCGCGGGCACGCGGCACAAGGTGCTGCTGCGCCGGCTCCTCGCCTCCTTCTTCGACCGGTGAGTGGGGGGCCCCAGCACCCCCCGACCAGTGGGGGGACGCACGCCCCGGTTCTCACCCCCGTGTCGTGTCCCCCCCCCACAGGAACACGCTGGCCAACAGCTGCGGCACCGGGATCCGCTCCTCCACCAACGATCCCAGTCGGAAGCCGCTGGACAGCCGGGTCCTGCACGCTGTCAAGTGTGAGTGGGGACAGGGGACCCCGGGAACGGGGGACACCCGGTGCTGGGGCACCCCAGAGAGTGGGGACAATAGGGGACAGGGGGGACCCCAGAGAGAGGGGACAATAGGGGACAGGGGGGACCCAGAGAGAGGGGACAATAGGGGATGTGGGGGACCCCAGAGAGAGGGGACAATAGGGGACACGGGGGACCCCAGAGAGAGGGGACAACAGGGGACACGGGGGACCCCAGAGAGAGGGGACAGTAAGGGACAGGGGGGACCCCAAAGAGCGGGAACAATAGGGAACAGGGGGGACCCCAAAGAGTGGGGACAATATGGGACAGGGGGGACCCCAGAGAGAGGGGACAATAGGGGACACGGGGGACCCCAGAGAGAGGGGACAACAGGGGACACGGGGGACCCCAGAGAGAGGGGACAACAGGGGACAGGGGGGACCCCAGAGAGAGGGGACAGTAAGGGACAGGGGGGAACCCCAGAGAGCGGGGACAATAGGGGATGTGGGGGACCCCACAGAGCGGGGACAGGGGGACCCCAGGGCTGAGGGTACCCCACAGAGAGAGAATGATGGGGGACAGGGAGGACCCCAATACTGGGGGTCCCGTGAGGACAGGCAATGGGAGCCCCCCCACCTCATGTGTGACCCCCCCCGCGAGACCCCCGGGACTCCCCCGAGAACGGAGGCTCCCATGGCGGGGGGGGGGGAGGGCCTTGTGTCACCGTGTCCCCCTGTGTCCCCCCTGTGTCCCCCCCAAAGTTTACTGCCAGAACTTCGCCCCCAACTTCAAGGAGAGCGAGATGAACGCCATCGCGGCCGACATGTGCACCAACGCGCGGCGCGTGGTGCGCAAGAGCTGGATGCCCAAGCTGAAGCTGCTGATGGAGGGGGGGGACCCCTACCCCTCCTTCATCGGGACAGCGGCAAGATGAGCCCCCCGACATCATGGGCCCCGAGAGCGCCCCCTTCGAGCCCGGCGGCCACGAGGGAGAGGGGGGAGCCCCCGGGGAGGGGCTGCAGTGAACCCCGCAAAGGGAGACGTGGGGACCCCAGCGGTGCGGGGATCCTCAAAGGGTGGGGACCCCCTGCCAGTGGGGACCCCCCCCCAAAGGGGACCCCCCAAAGGGTAGGGACCTCCCTCCAGTGGGGACCCCCAAAGGGTAGGGAGCCCCCCCTAGTAGGGACCCCCAATGTGTGGGCACCCCCCTCCAGTGGGGAACCCTGAAGGGTGGGGGCCCCCCATGGGTAGGGACCCCCCCAATGGTTTGGGGACCCCCAAAGGGTAGGGACCCCCCCCCCCAACAGTGTGGGGACCCCCCTGCAGTAGGGGCCCCCAGCAGCGTGGGGACCCGTGATGGGTAGGGACCCCCAATGGTGTGGGGACCCCCGCTCCATAGGGACACCCCCCCCTCTAGTAGGGACCCCCAATAGTTTGGGACCCCCAGCAGTGTGGGGACCCCCCCTAACAGTTCAAGACCCCCTGCCAGGTAGGGACGCCCCCCAGTAGGGCCCCATGGCCGGGTAGGGACCCCCAACGGTTCAGGCCCCGCCCCCCCGCTGGAGGACCCCCCCCCAAGGGCCCTGTGCTGCTGTGGGACCCCCCCAAGTCGTGGGGTCCGGTGTGTCCCCCCCCCAGTGTGTGGGGCTTGGGGGGGGGGCAGCAGCAGCTCGGCTCAGCCTGTGCCCCCCCCCCTCCCCCCCCCCACCCGAGCAGTTTGGGGGGGCCGGTGTCTCTCCACCCCCCCCGTGCCCCGTGTCGCCTTGGGGGCCCCCCCGTGTCCCCCCCCCCGGGGCCGCTGTCTGCAGGCAACCGCATGTGTCCCCCCCATGTCCCCCCCGGGGACCGACACCTCTCTGGGCACCCCCCCCGTCCCGGTCCCCCCCCGGGCGCCTGCATGTGTCCCCCGTGTCCCCCCCAGGGCCAGAGTGACCCCGTCTGTGTCCCCCACCCCCCCTTGTCCCCAGCTCCCCCCCCCCCAGCAGAAAGGGGGGTGTCCCCTGTCTGTGTCCCCCCCCTCAGCCGGGTGGGGACATGGGGAGGGGGTGGCAGTCGTGTGGCCCCCCCATGGGGATGGGACCCCCCCATGGGGTTCAAGGCCAAACTTCCCCCAAGGAGCAGTTCCTTCTCATTAGCCCCCCCCCTTCGTTAACCCCCCCCCTTCGTTAGCCCCCCCCTTTGTTAGGTCCCCCAGCCCCCCCAGGGTCTGTCCTCAGGTGGGGGGACAGACGTGGTACCCCGGGGGGGACACGGGGACACCCTGGGAGCAGCTGGGGAGGGGATGGGGGGCACAGGGTGGGATCCCCCCTCTGTAGGGAGGGCCCCCAAGGTGGGGGGGCACACAGGGGACCCCCCCCGGTCCCGGCTGTGTCCCCCCCCCCCGCCCCAAGGCTTTGCACCGGATTTACTCCAACCCCCTCCGGGGAAACTGAGGCACAGCATGGCCCCCCCCCTGCACAGCCCTGGAGGGTGGGGGGCTGGGGGGGGACCCCAGGTGTGCCCCCCCCTCACCTTGCACCCCCCCCCCCCCCGGCAGCCCCCCAACAGGTCTCCTGACGTTCGGTCAAGTGCCTTACCCGCCGCCCAGCCCCGGGCTCCGATCGCGTCTCCACTGTCCACCGCTCCGTGCCAACCCCCCGGGGGGGGCACACACGGGGGGACCCCTCCACCCCCCCAAGACGCCTGGGTTCCCCCCCCACCCCCCCATTCTCCCGTGCCTCAGTTTCCCCCTTTCCCCATGTGATGAGTTGCACCGGTCTCAGCCCTGCGGGGGGGGGGGTCCCCCACTGTGCCCCCCCACCCCCCCGTGGGTGTGCCCCCCCCCCCCCTCCCCCCCGGGCGGCGTCTCGGCAGCATGGACCTCCCTCCCCCCCCCCCCCCGGGCCGCCCGTGTCTGTCCCCGTCCCCCCCCCCGTGTGATGAAGTGCCAAGACGCCCCCCCCCCCCCCGTGCCCCCCCCGTGTCCCCTGCCCCCCCCGGAGAATTGCACATGAACTGCTGTACGCGAGCGAGGGACTGCGACGTGTTAATAGTGATAAATAAACCACAGAGTTTGTAACAGCCGGGGGCGGGGCTTGCACACGCGTGTGAGTGGGGGGGGGTGGGGAAGGGGTGCGGTGAACAGGGCCTGGGGAGGGCGGGTGCGCGTGCAATGCTCGTGCAAAGCCTGGTGCACACATGGGCCTGGTGCGTGTGCAAGGGCCCAGTGCTTGTGCAAGGGCCCAGTGCACACACGGGCCTGGTGCGTGTGCAAGGGCCCAGTGCTTGTGCAAGGGCCCAGTGCACACATGGGCCTGGTGCTCGTGCAGGGCCCAGTGCTTGTGCAAGGGCCCAGTGCACACATGGGCCTGGTGCTCGTGCAAGGTCCCAGTGCACACACGGGC
>CM051657.1:742500-853343 GCA_028020825.1 Podargus strigoides
CTGATGTCAATAGACAGACAATTGCTTGGGTTATGTGTTGTGTTTGTTTGTTTTTTCCCCAGCTGCTCCTGTGGCCCCAACTTTATCCCTGGATCCTCAGCAGCAGGTCTATAGATCTGGGAATGACGTCAAGCTGATCTGCTCCATCCCCTCTTCTTCAGATTATGTCAGAGAAGTCCAGTACTATGCAGACCTTGGATTTGCAGTCTCTATCCCTGTATCGAATGTGAAAAACTACAGCTACATCCTCAGGATCTTGGGAGAGGAGGTCTCAGGCTCTTACAGTTGTGCCTATTTTGTAATTAAGTCTGGACGTCCTGTCCGCTCAGAAAGGAGCAGCTGGATCAGTGTCTATGTGAAAAGTGAGTTTTCAAACCCTTCCTCATCAGAGCATCAAGTAGCCACTGACCCATCATTGATTAGTTTATTTCCTATGTGCATGCTGATGAACTCAACCATGAGTCTCATCTCCATCCCTTCCTGTCATTTGACCATCCATCTCTCTGCCTCAATGTCTCTTCCCATCACTAAATGAGCTCATTGCCATCACTGCCCATTTTTTTATAAACAAAAATATAGAGGGATTCTGAAGAAAATTATTTCCATGAAAGGTCAGTCTCACCACCTTCTCTGGCATTTCTGATGACACCACAGCTTTCTCCGTCAATCCATCATTCTCCTGAGGTATATGCACCATGGTTTTCCAAGAGCTTATCATCTAACCATCTCCCAGGGCCATTGTAGCTGATTTTGTGTATGTAGTGGGTTGGCCAACACAGCTCACCAGCTTATTTGTAGACACATCCATCTGCTACTCAATAGTTTGTCACAATCTGGACATCCATTGCTCCCATAGCCATTCCCAAGATTATCATAGAGGGATTTTGCTGAGCTAGAGGGAAGTTCACCTCCTTCCCTCTAAGATGTGGTTTGATATTGATGGGCTTGCTCTTGAGAAGAGTCATCATCTCTGTTGGGGGGAAAGGTTACGTGATCATGAAGTCATCACTAATTCCTCCCCAGGCCATAAAATCAGCTGGATTCGAGAGATCATTGTTGGAGGTTCGTTTTTTACCATCAATGGCCTTATCTTTTTCTTCTCCCACTGTCTGATGAAGAGAAGAGGTAAATATTTTACTTTCGTTAATTCTTTGACTCCTGGGACTTCATTTTCTCTGCCAGAAAATGACCCAGGTTGACTGTTATTCCACATTCTTTTCCAAAGAACAAAAAGAAAAAAAACAAAACAAACATTTTGTTCAAAGTTGTTTTAGGAGCTTGTTCTCATGGAGAATTTGCACAGGATTGCTCCTTACCCTCCTCCCTCCTTCGATCCCCAAATTTATCTCGCTCAGAGGGCCCAGACTGAAGAAAAAACATTTCTGATGCTGCTGCTTCCCTTATTTCAGGTCTG
Organism: Podargus strigoides; assembly: GCA_028020825.1. Taxonomy (NCBI): domain Eukaryota; kingdom Metazoa; phylum Chordata; class Aves; order Caprimulgiformes; family Podargidae; genus Podargus; species Podargus strigoides. The sequence continues at coordinate 743,915 of CM051657.1, forward strand.
GAAGAGGGATTCCAGATGGACTAATGAGAGGAATGAGAAGAAAAATCTATGAAAGGTTTTGCTCCATGCAGCTATGGTGATCCATTCCCTCGGGGCCTGCCTGATTCCTCATTGTCTGCCTCAGAGTCCCCAAGAGACAGAAGTGGTCCATGTTCCACGGGCGTTGCTTTGGCTGCGCCTTGCCTCTGAGCAGACCCCCCCATGCCTTCCAACCTGCCTCAGCTTCCTCTGAATAAAGCTGGGTGTTGTGTTTGGATATCGTGGATTTCATTGACAGACGCACATTTCCGTGCTCCTTCCCAAAGCCTGTGCTTGTGTTTGGGTGTGTGCGCATGACGCTGCTCCATCTCATCCCTCACCCCATCATGATCCCATCACACCTGGTTCTTATTTCATCTGAAATTCAGCCTCCTTTGAGGGATCACTGCACCCTGGGCTTTAATCTCTGGACTGTTTGATGTGACCGAAGGAGAAGGGGGTGGGGAGGAGGACACATGCCCACATCCACTCCTTGCCCCTCTGGCTTGCCTGTGTTGGCTGTCCAGGTCCCATAATACATCTTGTGTCTGTACAGTTCATACCTTCTGGGTTGCATGTGTAGAGGGCTGATGTCTTGGGGAAAGAAATATGGGTGGGAGGGGTGGGAGGAGGGGTCGCATTTACATGGCAAACCACCCCCGGAGTTCAGACCCCTTCGTCCAGCAGCTGCTCTCAAAGAAGAGTAGACAGCCCCCCTCAGCACAGGAGCACATCACTTCCTACTGGACAGACATGGTGTGAGTCAGACCTGCCCAATGGGGCTGAATTCATACAAGGAGACACAACCCACTGTGTGTGGGAAGATGGTGTTTACGTAGTGTTAGAAGCTGGGACAGGGGGCAGGTAGAGACCAAACTCTGTGTTTTCCCAATGACCCCTGCAGAGCAACACCAGTGATAAACCAGGAAAAACATCAGGATAAAACCCTTCAGCCTTTGCCTTTCCCACCACCCTTCCTGTTGCTGTATCCATAAAGTACTGAGTTGTTGCTTGAAAAGATGCCTCTGCTCTTATGATGGAGCTGTCCAGGGTGTGGGAACTTTTTACTTTCTCGTCTCGTTCATTGTGTCCCATGAAGTGACCCAAAAGGGCACTTTTGGTGCAGCCAGGAGGCAAAGAAGCATAAATACACTCCCTGTAGCTTTTCCCCAGGGTTTGAAATTTAGGGGAATGGGAAAGGGAAAGGGCAAAGGAAAATGAAAGGTTATTTAACTGTTTAATTACAGAATTTTAATGTGTACAGAAACCACTGACGTGAGGTTTAGGCCCAGAGCTCTAGAAATTACCATTACCTCTGACAGACACTTAATCCTAAGAAATTTAATTGGAATTGTTCCTTATCAATCTGTTTAGGTTATGTGCTGCACTTCTGAGATACAAAAACTCTTTAACACAAACCACTGTCCCGGTAATCTCACACCAATTCCTTCCAGGCAATAAAAACTCAATAAAAATGTCAATAAAAAATCAATACATTAATTATTTATTTTTTTTAAGTTAACATCAAAACATCAAGTTTGATTTTACAGAACTTCAGACCAAAACACTGGAGAACTCAAGTGCTTGTTTGAGATCATACAAGAAACTTACAAGGATTTTTACAAGTGCCTGAGTATTTTATAAATCAACAACTGAAGCATCGCTTCATTTTAGAACAATCTTACAGACCTTATAAGACCTTAGAGCACCTTCCAGTACCTGAGGTGGCTACAAGGAAGCTGGAGAGGGACTTTTGACAAGGGCATGGAGTGACAGGATGAGGGGTAATGGCTTCAAATTGGAAGAGGGGAGATTTAGACTGGATACTAGGCAGAAATTCTTGGCTGTGAGGGTGTTAAGACACTGGCCCAGGGTGCCCAGAGAAGCTGTGGCTGCCCCCTCCCTGGCAGTGTTCCAGGCCAGGTTGGATGGGGCTTGGAGCAACCTGGTCTGGTGGGAGGTGTCCCTGCCCATGGCAGGGGGTGGGAATGAGAGGAGCTTTGAGGTGCCTTCCAACCCAAACCATTCTGTGATTCTATGACTCTAATCTACATGATCACCCTTAAATACGTCTCCATCATCGTGACTCATAAACAAAGGTGGAAGGTGAATGTGGGCAGATTTATTGTCCCATATACCCACAGTTTCTCATGCTATTTATATAAAATTCAGTGAGCAAGACATCAGCCAGAGCTTCAACTCAGGAAAACCAAATCATTTCACATTCATATTCTCATTTTGAAAGACCAAGTCATATCTAAGTGCCATAATGCTTAAAAACCCAACAAATTCAACTTAAGGAGCGCAGCATGTAGTTACCAGGATCAGCAGCAACCCCCTGCGACTCCTTTCCGCACCTTAATGCAAACCGACGGTACGCGTTTGTCGTGCGGCGTACTTTGAGAAGTGAAAGACGCAGGAGGAGAAGGGAAAAGCAATTTGGGAAAGTGAGGAAGTCGAGTGTTATTCGTGGGCGTTTTAGCTCCATCGTAAGGTGTAGTTTTTACCTAACTCCAGTTCAAGGCGGGTGATCTCCAGGACCTTGGTGAAACAAACAGACAAAAAGCGAATGAGTAACTCCACACAGGAGGTCTTGTGGCTTTCTGCAGCCCATAGAAGATGGCAGGTTCTTATTTCAGACAGCTTTGCTTTACCTTTTTCATTCATTTTTCGTGTTATTTACATTATATCATATCATATTACATCACGTCATATCACATCACATCATGTCATATCTATTATATTACGTCACATCACGTCATCACATCTTACATTATATTACATTATTATGGTTCAGCCTGGAGAAGAGAAGGCTGTGGGGAGACTTCATAGAGGCCTTCCAGTACCTGAAGGGGGCTACAAGAAAGCTGGGGAGGGACATTTTACAAGGGACTGTAGTCATAGGACGAGGGGTGATGGGTGGAAGCTGAGAGAGGGTAGGTTTAGACTGGATCTAAGGAAGAAGTTCTTTACCCTGAGGGTGGTGAGGCGCTGGAACAGGTTGCCCAAGCAAGTTGTGGATGCTCTGTCCCTGGCAGTGTTCAAAGCCAGGTTGGATGGAGCCTTGAGCAACCTGATCCAGTGGGAGGTGTCCCTGCCATGGCAGGGGGGTTGGAACAGGATGACCTTTGAGGTCCTTTCCAACCCAAACCATTCTATTATTCTACGATTATATTACATTATATTATATTACATACTACATTATATTACATTATATTACATTACACTATATTACATTATATTATATTGTATTGTATTATATATTGCTATGATACTATGGATTTTATGGGCTATATTTCTACTACATTTTTTCCTCTGATATAATAATTATATATTTTAATATGGCAATACATTATCTTTTGGCTTTCCATTTAAATTAATGGTCAACTTTGATTAAATTCATCCAGAACTTTAGCTTGCAGCTCTCTCTGAACGGTGCAACTATAACTTAGAATCACAGAACAGCCCTGGTTGGAGGAGACCTCTCAGCTCACCCAGTCCAACCATTAACCCAGCACTGCCCAGTCACCACTACCCCGTGTCCCTCAGCACCACATCTCCACAGCTCTGAAATCCCTCCAGGGACGGGGACTCCCCCCCTGCCCTGGGCAGCCTGGGGCAGGGCTGGGGAATCCTTTGGGGAAGGAATTGTTCCCAATATCCAATCTAACCCTGCCCTGGCACAACTTGAGGCCATCACCCCTCGTCCTGTCACTGTCACCTGGGAGCAGAGACCGACCCCCCCTGGCTGCCCCCTCCTGTCAGGGAGCTGCAGAGAGCAATGAGGTCTCCCCTCAGCCCCCTCTGCTCCAGACTGAACCCCCCAATTCCCTCAGCCCTCCCCATCACACTGTGCTCCAGACCCTGCCCCAGCTCCGTTCCCTTCTCTGGACACGCTCCAGCCCCTCAGTGTCCTTCTGGGAGTGAGGGGCCCAAACCTGGACACAGCACTCGGGGTGCGGCCATTTACCTGTTTTTGGTTGTTGTAGGACACAACGTGAGCAGACTGGATCACTTCCCCGTTCTGCGACACCGTCACCTCCTGCACTTTTGAGGTCATCCCCAAAAATTTAATTTGAGTAAACTTCAAGTTATTTGGATCGGTGTAACCGTGGTGCAAAACCTTGATTTCCAAAACATTCTGAGGGAAGAAGGAATAGGAAATCAGTGATGAATATTAAACAAATTTGTCCTGATGTGAATTTTGCAGCATAAGAAAGGATTAAAACAAAGTGTTTTCCTAATTCAGAGCTTTTTTTTTTTTGCTCATTTTCCTGTAATTCTCTGAAGTTTCCCAAACTACTGAATTCAGTGGCAAGATTTCAGCACATCCACTCATTATTGCTCAAGTCCTGCCAGTGCATTATTGTTTTTATAATTACCTTTTAAAATGGCAAAAATTCTTGGGATGGTTTGTGAAACTCTTTGTCCCAAACCAAACAAAACAGGACTGTGAAGGTGAGGGAGGGGGTGCATTTCTGGGACCAGCTGACTTGATTTTAGGTAGATAATGGGTTCATGATGTCTTTAGTTTGTACCCAATTCTACCAGGTTCTCCAGGCAGAGAATGTTAAGTTGCCCAGAGACAACATTTGTTGGGTCAGATCCCAGCTCCACACAAATCCGCTCTGACACAATTATACAAATACGACATAATTATATAGTTACATTAATTTATTGCATTCTTCATTATTGATCGATTTAAGACTGCTTTAATTAAGCTTTTCCTTACCAGAAATACAGGAAAATGTGCATTTACTATGTAATCCTACAACAGGAAACAGCAAAAAAATCCTTTTCTCCCTTAGCAGTTAACATCCAATTATTTGTCAACAGCAAAATAAATGAGAAATAAGAGCACTGAGGATAAAACAGTAACAAATCTTGGCCACCTGCAACTAACAAAGCATCAGAAAACTAATGAAACAACACACTTTTTAATAACAATATAAAAAGCATTTCTGTTCAATCAATAGTCCATATAATTACCATCTAACTTAATTCCAGCTATTCAACTGCTTCGAAACAAAAATGTAAAGCTGGAAATGCCAATAAAGTTAATAAACACCACTGATCACTGAGTTCCCTACACAGTAACTGCTCCATGGTCGATCTTCTGTGCTGAAGAATAATGATAAAAAGGAGTCAAAAACCACATCAGTGACCCCCACACCACCCTCTGTGCAATGGTCCTGCTGCGACCTTTAAACAATTAATTGTTGATGAGAATTAACCAAAATTAAACAACTTTTGCCCTACAGTCTTTTCTCTGCTTTTCCATCAAGCTCCTAATGTGGAGATTTGATAGAAAATACTGTCCCCTATTGCAGTGGTATGCAAGGAAATCCATGGTCATGTGGGAAGAAAATATGTTTATACTATTAGTAATTAAAATTACAAATATTTTTATAATAGCGTGTATGTCATCTTTGTCTGCCTTTTCAAATTTCTCTTTTTGTGCATGCTTTATAATGTACGTAAGGCTCTGCAGAGGGATCTGGACATGCTGGACCGATAGGCTGAGGCCAGTTGTATGAGGTTCAATAAGGCCAAGTGCTGGATCCTGCCCTTTGGCCACAAGAACCCCATGTAATGCTACAGGCTTGGGGAGGAGTGGCTGGAGAGCTGCCGGGCAGAGAGGGACCTGGGGGTGTTGGTGACAGCGGCTGAACATGAGCCAGCAGTGTGCCCAGGTGGGCAAGAAGGCCAACAGCATCCTGGCCTGTGTCAGCCATGGTGTGACCAGCAGGGGCAGGGAGGGGATTGTCCCCTGTGCTCAGCTCTGGTGAGGCCACACCTCGAGTGCTGTGCTCAGTTTTGTCCCCTCACTCCCAGAAGGACACTGAGGGGCTGGAGCGTGTCCAGAGAAGGGAACGGAGCTGGGGCAGGGTCTGGAGCACAGTGTGATGGGGAGGGCTGGGGGAACTGGGGGGTTCAGCCTGGAGCAGAGGGGGCTGAGGGGAGACCTCATTGCTCTTCTTGGATTCCTACATTGATAAGTGCTTTCATTCTATATAAATCCTTCTTGAAATAAAATGGAATTTTCAGAACTATAAGAAATTGTAACATCGTGATTGTACAATGAATATAGCAATAAGCTGAAATAAGCACCTTCCGAATCCTGGTTATATTTGTTCTTCATACACCTTAATTATGTTAATTGCGTTATATTGGAGCCTGGACACAAAATACTCCTAAATTCCTTCATATATAGAAGGAGAATTTGCAAATGGGTTTAAGTTTAAACCTCCTCATTTATTGAAAACTGATATGCAGATAAAAAAATCTGATCAGACATCTGTCTTGGAGGTCTCGGGCTGGGCTAGATACTTAAATAAATATACACATGTGGAATAGCCCCACAGAAGTAAATTAAGTTGCCACAATTCAGTGCAAAATTAGTTTATTGATCTGGGATAGGCTACTGAATATATTGCTTTTTTTTATTATTACTATTTTTTAAATGAACCTGCAATGGTTTTCACAGCACTGGCTAAGAGCTAATCCATTGCAGAGGATTTAGTGGCACGTTGGGATATCACAATGTTTCTAAAAATGCCAAATTAAAATACCTTCATTTAAACATACAACATTGACCCTCATGGCCAAGAAGGCCAATGGCATCCTGAGATGCATTGAGTGTGGCCAGCAGGTCGAGAGAGGTTCTCCTCTTCCTCTACTCTGTCCTGGTGAGGCCGCATCTGGAATATTCTGTCCAGTTCTGGGCTCCCCAGCTCCAGAGGAACATGGAGCTACTGGAAAGAGTCCAGCACAGGGCCACTGAGATGATTAAGGGATTGGAGCGTCTCCCATCTGAGGAGAGGCTGAGGGAGCTGGGTCTGTTTAGCTTGGAGAAGAGGAGGCTGAGGGGGGATTTCATCAATACTTATCAAAATCTTAAGGGCAGGTGTCAGGAAGATGGGGCCAGACTCTTCTCAGTGGTGTCCGGTGGCTGGACAAGGGGCAGTGGGCACAAACTAGAACACGGGAGGTTCAGTCTTAACCTAAGGAAACACTTCTTTACTGTGAGGGTGGCAGAGCACTGGCACAGGCTTCCCAGAGAGGCTGTGGAGTCTCTGTCTCTGGAGACATTTAAAACCCACCTGGACGTGTTCCTGTGGGATCTACACCAGGATCCTGCTCCAGCAGGGGGCTGGACTAGATGATCCTCAGAGGTCCCTTCCTACCCCCACCACTGTGATTCTGTGATTTAATAATCGACCAGCAATTAAACATGACATACCCAATTAACAGTAAATGAGGTCAGCAGATACACACCATCTTCATACGCATCTGTTAAGAAGAAAGGATAAACTAAATGTATTTGCTATTCACCTTTATATTTTCCAATTAAAAAGCAGAATTGTGCTGCCTATGCTATACACACATATATGCACTGTGCAGACTTCCTGCAACATTTTGATATGAATAAAAAGTCACAATTTTGGGCATTACTTGTGATAATCTCCTGGAGTAGTTTATAGTTATTACAAGGATAATATGCAGTAGATGTGAAGGGTAAGAGACTTCTAGATATGTCTAATCTGGAGATGAATTGAAATGTGAATATCAAGGAAATTCATTAAAGCTTCCCACTTCATCTGTGATTATGTTCCATATAGCTTTGAGAACAAATCATTACTATATATGGTGTCCAATGTCCAGGGCACAATTTAATTTATGGATCGATGGAAGGAAGGAAGGAAAGAAGAAGTAAGTATTCTGTAAGTAACAGCATTAAGTTATTATTGTGTCATCATTTTACTCATCTTAGATTTTATGCTTTTTATTGTTTTATATTTAATTGTCATTTTAGTTTAATTAATTAAGTTTAATCATTTTACTGTAATTTATTTTACTGATTTGCTCTCACACTTCCTGTGCTGTGTTGCACAATCGTACAATAACCCCAAAATCAAAATTAACTGTTCACGTTAGCGACCCTTTGAGCCAAATAAAGGCCATATTTGTGAGTTAATTTGTCACGTGTACTTACCAATGCGCACTCCGTCATCCCAATAAAGCTGACCCTCCGCAAGCTGACTGTCATTCAAAGCAACAGTCAGCGCCAATGGGTTTTTTCGGCTATGAAACAAAAGAGTATTTTTCTTAAGTAATCACATTTTGTCTTTCTCAAGTGCTATAGTTTATATTATCGACTGTCCTGGTTCCCCAGGCACAGACTCATGTCCCAGCCATGCAGGCAGCCATGAGCAGCCCTGAGTCAGCTGGGAGATGCAATGAAGGCAGCTGACTCACAGGTGTATCCCACACCACCTCATCATGCTCATTAGAAAAGGAGGGAGCTCAGTGAGGGTGGGGTTTCTCTTCCTGGGGCTCCTCACTCCTGGTCTTCTGCTCCTGCTGCTGACCTCAAGGACCAGGCTGAGTAGAACCTCGTATACTTTATGTCAGTGATTCTATCGGTTTTGTTACTTCATTAAATCTGTTTCTACTTCAACTCATGGGGCTTCTCCCTTTTTTCCCCAATCCCCCTTCTCAGCTGGGGAAGGGTCGTTGGGTGGTACAACGACTGCTGCAGTTTAGCCCTGAGGACAGGCTAAATGTAGACATCAACATATCGATTTTCTCAGGACTGATAATGTTTATACAAAATGGGAGATATTTCCAAGCATGGTGCACATTAAACCAGAAAGTTTTGCTTTCCCCAGGTTGAAAATAGAGTCCAGAAAAATGCTCTCACTATCTAATCAATACACAATTTATTTGCCAGGCCACTAATTAAGTATCTCCCCTAAAAAGCTAAAGAGAAAAAAAAAAAGCCAAATTAAATTTAATTTTAATTGTTCAGTTCTTTTTTATCATACCTGTAAAATGTAGTATTAGCAGGGCTTTGCTGAGCAAGGATGTAACCACCTCGGATGTGGAGGTTGATATGTTCCAAAGGAGATGATAAATTCCTGAATTGTCCCCTAAAGCCAATATACTCATCCTATTTATGGCAAGTAATAGCAGTAAGTAAGTAATAGCGGTAAGTTATATAAATTAATATTAAGTAGTCAATATTGAATTTATTGTTAATGTTAAAATAATAAATAAATTGATTTAGATTAAATACATATTGTTAATAAGTGAATGAATGAATAAAAGCACAAAAAACCCCAGAAACACAAAAATAGTCTCTTTGTTGAATTACCCATTTTGAACTCTTCTTTCAAATGAAAGTTTATAAATACATAAATACTAAGAAAATAGTCACTGCGGATCCTGTTCTAAGACAGAACTGCGTATTTTGAAGATGAAATCTGAAATTCTGCATCGAGAAACCGATCACACAACACTTGATAAATGGGTGATGTTTGAAGCCTGAGGCCGTAAAAATTGTTTATAACATTGATCTTCCTCCTCTTTATCATTCTTAGAAAAGACATTATATATATATTACGGAAGGGTTAAAAAAGGAAGTGCTTCAGATTATGGATATTGTTCAGATCATGGATATTATTTCACCTTTTAATTGGTGATGTTGAATAAAGTTACATTAAAACTGATTAATTTAAGCAAAAAAAAAAAAAAATCGGCCCAGATTTTTCACATTTGCTAAAAACTCCTCCTGAGGCTGAGTGGGTGGAACAGCAGTGGTGGATTCACTCCACCCCAGCACACTCTACTCCTCTTTAAATGTATTAGGAAAAATAAATAGAATACAAATTACTTACTGTGTGGTAGTCATACCAGCGGGCGTTCGGTAGGTAAGCGTTCACCACTACAGCACCCTGGAATTAAATATTTTTGCTTTAAGTCTTGTCAAACCATAAAGTAAAGTTTAACTTGAGTCACTTTGACTATTTCTCACAATTTCTTTTATTTTCTAACTTTTTTCCCCTCTTTATTTCTGATATTTCACCTGTTCCAGCACAGGGCTGATGAGCAGTGCCGGTCCCCACAGAAATTGTCGGTATATTTCCCACGTTGTTTTGTCTTCTACAAACCTGCAAAGTAACAAAAGAAAGGTCACGCCATCTGCCTTTCCCAAAATGTTTCCTTGCTGAAGCATCTTTCCTCAGTAAAGCTACTGTTTTCTCAACTGTAATCATGCTGCCAGTAATAATAGGTGATATTGTTACTTATTTGTTAATACAAGATTATAGTTGCTAAAAATCAATCCCACTTCACAGAATCACAGAACAGCCTTGGGTGGAAGAGACATCTAAGATCATCCAGTCCAACCATTAACTCAGCACTGCCAAGTTACCACCACACCATGTCCCTCAGCACCACATCTACACAGCTCTGAAATCCCCAGTTCCCTCAGCCGCTCCTCGTAAGACTTGTGCTCCAGACCCTTCCCCAGTTTTGTTGCCCTTCTTTGGACAAGCTCAAGTATTTCAATGTCCTTCTTGTAGTGATGTTCCCAAAACTGAGCACAGTATTCGAGGTGCGGCCTCACCAGTGCCGAGTACAGGGGTAAGATCACTCCCCTGCTCCTACTGGCCACACTGTTTCTTATATAAGCCAAGGATTCCATCGGCCTTCTTGGACCAATACGTATTAATTATATTTATATATAAGAACAAAAGTGTTGTCCTTGTGGTCCATGGAGACCTTGAGCCGTCATGGTGAGAATGTTCATTTTCTCAATCCCTTGCCAATTTTAAAAGAGAAATAGCTGTAACTGAGGGAAAACCTTTCTAAGAGGATCGCGCACATCCTCCGGACTTCCATGGAAATTCATAGAATAGAATCATAGAATGGCCTTGGTTGGCAAAGACCTCTAAGATCATCAAGTCCAACTCCATGATTAATGGTGAAGGAAGGACCACACTTACTCGTGGAGTAGAGGGCGGACAACGGTGCTGCCGTGAGCGTTGGCTTCGTACATTAACGTGTACAAATAGGGTAAGAGGGTGTATCTTATATTTAGCACATTGCGGGAAAGTTCTTCAAATGTTGAGTTCCAGGCAGCAGGATCTTGCCTCTAAATGGCAGAAAATACTCTCATTATTCAAACAGGATTATTTTGTTTGGCAGAGATTGGGGAGGGGAATAGGACCTCATAGGGGTTTTTGTCTTTTCCTCATAAATTCATATAATTTAGCAGCAGCAATTGTCAAACATGCTGCAAAATCGACAGAGCAAAGCGTGGCTGAGGAGACCTGGGTGGAGCCTTGCAAATTCCTTGTTCTCTAAGTTAGAGGACCTTTATTTATTTCTCTGTTCTTTAATGAAGAACAAAGGGCTCTGCTTTGCTCAACCTAAAGCTCTAACAAGGGTAAAAGCGCTCTTTCCCTTATTGCCATTTTTCCAGTCATCTTATTTCACAGATTGCCATAATATAGTCCTTAAACAGCACAGTTCTGCAGCTATTTTTATTTATTCTTTTAAATGAAAATTGAAATTTTATAGCAGGAATTGGGGAAACAGCAGGAATTTTAGATGCTCAGGAATCTCATTCCAGTGTTTCCTTTTCTGAAGTGTGGTGTGGTATGTTTAAATAAAAATGGCCTAAAAGAACAAAAAAAATCTATTTTAGTCTTGTAGAGGTGGTATGTTTAAGTAGAACTGGAATGCATGAAAAATAATCATTTTCTTCTTGTAGATGTGGTGTGTTTACCTAAAAATGGGATATAAGGGCAATTAAAAAAAAAAAAAAAAAAAAAAAAAAAAAAAAGGTAGGAAATGGGGAAAATACAGGAAATAACACAGTCAAAGCAAATGTGGAAGATGCCCACCCTGGCTCCTTTCCCATTGTGATTCCTCGAGTACGGGTAAAAGGCACCCAGCTCCATCCATCGAGCGCACAGCTCGTAGGTCGAGTCTCCAAAGAAGCCACAGATATCTGCTCCTGTCTGAAAAGTTGAAAAAAAAGAAACATCCAATGGCATTACTGTACATTTTTGTTAATAAATGTAAATAAAATACAAGGTAAAAAAATGGGAGCTTACATAAGATATTCCAAAGAGACTGAACTCCATCATACCTGCAAGGAAAAAAGACAATTAAATAATAGCAACTGCACTTTTTGACTTCGTATGGTGTGGGTTGCGGAGATCGTCCAACTCGAAATGAGAAGAAGAAAAGAATTTCCAGCATTGCCCCAGGAAAGTTGGTTCTTAAGAAGCAAAGCAGCAGATTTGGGGCAACAGGGTGATGGGAAGACGACAGGGGATGAATTTGAGGACAATGTGGTGCTCAAACCCACCAATCAAACCCAATTTCTATAGGAACCATGAAGACATTCTCAACGGGCAATGAGAAGAAAAAAAATGTCGAGAAATTGGGCATAAATTCTGATTGCTCAACCGAGTAGCCCATTTTGGCTAAAAAAAAAAACCCTGCAATTATTCGGAAGGAAACCAAGAAGAATTGTGGAATAAATCGCTTAGAGGTTGTGTCGATGTACCAATGATGGATTTATCGAGCTGATTCCAGGCTGCGGTGTTGTCCCCCAACCAGTGTCCCGACCACTTTCCACTGCTGGGGTAGGTTGAACGGGTGACGACGATTCCTCGCTCCTTCGTGACATTCCGCAAAGCACTGGGGGTTGCGCATGGGAGAAGAAACCAACAGGGTGAGAACTAAGATAATCGTAAAAGATCTTACGCACAGCTCCGAAAATAAAACCGGTGGTTTGTATTTCTGTAGGGAAGTGCTGCTGTGCCGAGTCCATAAACCCAGTTGAGATGTGGAGTTTGTTGGAATTCACTGTGACCCACACATCTGCAGAAACTAAGAGTTAAGTGCCAACCAACCTGCCGTGAGAAAATGATTCGGCAAAGCACAAAGGGGTTAATTAAGGATTTCCAGTTCAGGCTAATGACCGGGTCAAATCGGGCTGAACCGAGGCAGATCAGGCTAAAATCCCACCTTATACATTCTTTGGAATGTATTATCATATATAATATAGTACAATACAGACTAGAACAGGATAGAAAAGAAGATATTATGACAATATTTATGACAACATGATATAATATATGATAATGTATTATACTAGAATGTTATCATATAATATAATTACATTATATAACTGTATAATTTAATAATGTAATGCAGTGTAGTGAATAGAATAGAATAGAATAGAATAGAATAGAATAGAATAGAATAGAATAGAATAGAATAGAATAGAATACAAGATAATAGGACAATATATATGACAATATAATATATTATACTATATAATAACATATCATAATGTTGTTATATAGTAAAATGATATAATGGTATATTATGATGCTATAATTAAAATAATACGATGTAATTTAATATAATATATAATGATGTGGTGTGATGTGATGTGATGTGATATAATGTAACGTAGTGTAATGTAATGTAATGTAATGTAATGTAATGTAATGAATAGAATAGAATAGAATAGAATAGAATAGAATAGAATAGAATAGAATAGAATAGAATAATATTAAAGAGCCTTTAAAACAGAAAGAAATATTTCTTAACAGACTTAATATTCAGAACCAATGACATTCACATTCAATTGCTCTCTGCGTAAAATAACTAAATTCCTTTTGATTTGGCTGATAAGAAAAGCATCATTATTACTATTACTATTACTATTACTGTTACTGTTACTATTACTATTACTATTACTGTTACTGTTACTGTTACTGTTACTGTTACTATTGCTATTACGTCCTTCCTGCCTTGTCAGCATTACTGCAAATGCCTCAACTGCATATTGCTGTATGTAATATCCTCTCAGTCAAAAATTCTAGTAGATTTGATATTTTTCCTCTATTTATGCCCATATAAATGCTTCCTGGGGGGTTAAGGTCGTGGAGACCTATAAAGAAGCATTATTCCTTCTTTGCTCATTAAACTGGAAACGAAACAGTGATTTATTATCATTACATGAGAAGTTATCAAAAACAGACTATAGTGTGACTCACTGTGAAATATATCATAAAATTTGAGGAAATAACTAGGTGGATAGATGATGGTAGAGCGGTAGATGTGGTTTATCTTGATTTCAGTAAAGCATTTGACACTGTCTCCCACAGCATCCTCGTAGATAAGCTGATAAAGTATGGGTTTGGTGATCAGGTAGTGAGGTGGATTATGAACTGGCTGAAGGGAAGAAGCCAGAGAGTTGTGGTCAATGGGACGGAGTCTAGTTGGAGGCCTGTGACTAGTGGAGTCCCTCAGGGGTCGGTACTGGGACCGGTGTTGTTCAATATCTTCATCAACGACTTGGATGAGGGTACAGAATGTATCCTCAGCAAGTTTGCTGATGACACCAAACTAGGAGGAATGGCTGACACACCAGAGGGTTGTGCTGCCATTCAATGAGCCCTTGATAGGCTGGAGAGTTGGGCGGGGAGAAACTTAATGAAATTCAACAAGGGCAAGTGCAGAGTTTTGCATCTGGGGAAGAACAACCCCATGTGCCAGTACAGGTTGGGGGCTGAGCTGCTGGAGAGCAGTGTAGGGGAAAGGGACCTGGGGGTCCTGGTGGGACAGCAGGATGACCATGAGCCAGCAATGTGCCCTTGTGGCCAAGAAGGCCAATGGTATCCTGGGGTGCATTAGAAAGGGGGTGGTTAGTAGGTCAAGAGAGGTTCTCCTTCCCCTCTATTCTGCCTTGGTGAGGCCACATCTGGAGTATTGTGTCCAGTTCTGGGCCCCACAGTTCCAGAAGGACAGGGAACTGCTTGAGAGAGTCCAGCGCAGAGCCACAGAGATGATGAAGGGAGTGGAACATCTCCCTTATGAGGAAAGGCTGAGGGAGCTGGGTCTCTTTATCTTGGAGAAGAGGAGACTGAGGGGTGACCTCATTAATGTTTATAAATATGTAAAGGGTGAGTGTCATGAGGATGGAGCCAGGCTCTTCTCAGTGACATCCAGTGACAGGACAAGGGGCAATGGGTGCAAGCTGGAACATAGGAGGTTCCACATAAATGTGAGGAAGAATTTCTTCACAGTGAGGGTAACAGAGCACTGGCACAGGCTGCCCAGAGATGTTGTGGAGTCTCCTTCTCTGGAGACATTCAAAACCCGCCTGGACATGTTCCTGTGTGACCTGATCTAGGTGTTCCTGCTCTGGCAGGGGGATTGGACTAGATAATCTTTTGAGGTCCCTTCCAATCCCCGACATTCTGTGATTCTGTGATTTGTCTTAAAGCTGGGAAAACAGTTTCTTAGAAGGAAAATGTGGGCACATGATTTACATTCTGGGAGTCAGTCTTCCCTTTTCAGCATCACTTAATTTATTTTCGTTCTATTCACTGTAGAATGACTGTATTGCAGCCTGTATCTACCTTCATTTTCCCTCCCCTTGACATAAAGCCAAAAGAAGATTAACACTACAAATAAACCACAGAAAGAGGTGGACACAAGATTTTTGGTGTATTTGAATTACTCAAAGCACTTGAGACTATCATTGACTAATTGCTTTGGATTGATTAATTTAAGTGTTCAGGACTGTTCTCAGTTCTGTCTTGTAAGGGACAGAAGGGTGTTTTGGGGGTGGGGCTTTTTGGGGTGAAATTACTCACTTTTAATTGAGTTGAAGATCTGAAGATACTGAGATGAAAAGAAAAATTATGAAGAAAAAATGATTTCTGGTAAATAAACTGGTGACAGTCTTCATCATGAGGATATAGACATTGGATATTAATTTGTGACATTGTGGAAAGAATTACAAAAATGCAGCTTACTCAAGGGTAGGTTTGGTTTGTGCCCATCCATAAAGGTTGTGGACATCATAGTGCCGGACGGGGGAACCATCCGGGAGATACTGCTGACCTTCCATGCAGAGCGTTTTGAAAATCAACCCCTGTGATCGAGATCCTAGATCTGTCAGAAAGGGAATGAAGTCATGAATACTGTGTTCAGGTTTGGGCCCCTCACTCCCAGGAGGACACTGAGGGGCTGGAGTGTGTCCAGAGAAGGGAACAGAGCTGGGGCAGGGTCTGGAGCACAGTGTGATGGGGAGGGCTGGGGGAACTGGGGGGGTTCAGTCTGGAGCAGAGGGGGCTGAGGGGAGACCTCGTTGCTCTCTGCAGCTCCCTGACAGGAGGGGGCAGCCAGGGGGGGTCGGTCTCTGCTCCCAGGTGACAGTGACAGGACAAGGGGTGATGGCCTCAAGCTGTGCCAGGGCAGGGCGAGATTGGATGTGGGGAACAATTCCTTCCCCAAAGGGTTCCCAGCACTGGCCCAGGCTGCCCAGGGCATTGGGGGAGTCCCCGTCCCTGTAGATGAGGTGCTGAGGGACATGGGGTAGTGGTGACTGGGCAGTGCTGGGTTAATGGTTGGACTGGGTGAGCTTAGAGGTCTTTTCCATCCAAGACTGTTCAATGATTCTATGATCCTATGTAGATTTTAACAATGTAACCAGAGTAAGAACTATAGCAATTTACTTTTCCTTTAATTTGCATCCTCTGGATTGATCTTCATTTCATTTTCCATATTTACCTGATCATTTCTTTCATTTGAATGACAACAACATTTGTGGTTTTCTGAAACTGAATTTCAGAAATTTGGGAAATGCTGAAATTCGATTTAAAAAATTTATGACTAAATTCTGCATTTCTCTTTCAGAAATTTCCCTCAATTCAGAAATCTCAAGAAATTAGGAAATTCAGAATACTGTTCAGGAAATTCAGAAATTCAGGCAATTCTGACATTCCTGATACTCCTGCGTAAGTGTCTGGTTCTGCGAGAGAAGTAGCAACTCTCTTACTGAAGGGAATCAAAGAGAATACATCCAAACTCAGAAAACATTGCAGATCTTTGGACATACCACCATATTGACCATAGACACACAAAACCTGGGGGGAAATTCTATTCCTGAATACCCATCTTCTAACAAAAACCCCAAATCTTAATTTTCAGAAGTGCCACGCGGTCACCATTCTCACCAACAAAGACTGCAGTGAAGAGCGTTGATTGTCTTCAAAAATCAATTGACTTTCTGTTATGAGTTCAGTTGTGGGTTTTTACTACCTGATTTTAGGCATTTATGCCACATTTAGCATGTAAGAAATCCCAGGGTATTCACATTCTTTACAGCGGTGATCAGACTTACGAGGTACATAAGGTGGGAAATTCAGCTCTTGGTTTCTACAGCCACCAACGGCGCCATTAACAAAGCTTGCAGGTTCGTTCATGTCCTGAAAACATCAAGGAAAATATCAGATGAATAAATTTCTCTTAAATCTGGGCAATTAGTTCCTTTCAACTGTTTTCAATTTGTGCCCCTAATACTTAATTCTCTTTGCCAAGTACATGAAATGAACGGGGAAATTCAGATTTTCGGGACTGCCCATTGCATTTCTTCTTTAATCAGCATAAAATAATAGCTCAACTGATAAATTTTGGTGATGGGCAGTTCCTTCATAGACAGATTCTGAATATCTCATTAAATTCATAGAGATTAATGGAAGGCAGTGGTTTCTGGTTTAAGCACTTCTTCTTTATCCGTCATATTTCCAGAAAAGGCAGGTTTTCCTCCTTGTAAAATGGAAATCAATCCAGAAAATATAGCTACAGATATGTAAATCACTAAAATCTCTGAACTTGGTCATGACGGCTCTCGTCCTCAGAGCCTGCAGTCCTCTGGTTGCAGCAGTACACCACAGTGGGGTGTGGGAAAAAAATATTTTACTGGTTTTCTAGACGTTTTGGGGTTTTCTATAGGAATATATTAATATTTAATAAATTCTAACAGCTACTACAAGTCTGCTTCATTGAAGAAGGAAGCTAAAGCTGCCATTTATCGCATTCTACCTCGCAGAAGTAGTCATGGTAATAAATAATAGTTTCTCATTGCCAAAAAAAAGCCAAAAAAAAAAAACTTTAGGAACTTACAGAAGAAAACCAACACAGCAAAAGAGTCCTTAGGTGGGTCAAAAGTAAATAATGAAGATTTGAGCAAGTAAAATTTTTCAACCGGCTAAAAAGCAGAACAAATAACTCTGCTGTTAACGAGAAAAAGGATTTTCAAACTTCAGTGGACCATTCATGATACTTGGCATCAGGCATGTGCATCCTCCTTTCCTTGGAGGCCTCAGAACATGGCTGGGTTTCGAGGTGTTGAGAACCAATCTTAGAATAAAAAGATGCAGAAAAAATCTCAGAAATAGAATAATTTTTTACACTTACAATCCACAGACCATCAAACTTGAGGCTTTTCGAGGCGTTGTGTGGGTTGGTGTAGACTTCAGTGATTTCCCTCGCCCACCATTCAATTGTGGAATTGCGGAAGAAATCCGGAACAGCTGCATATGCTCGGTAGATCTGTAAAAGTAGGAGAAATTAAACAAATAAAGAATGGGCACAGAACTGAAAACAACCCTCTACTAAAATCTTGGAATTTAGGTTAATTTTTTCTAAAAAAAAAAAAAAAAGCTTTAAAAAATTGTAGTTCTGCTACAGTTTTTAGATGTTCTGGCAGAAAGTCTGGAGAGTTTCTGCAACTCACTCTGATGTTATTTAGGGGGGGATTGATGTTCTGGTAGAAAAACTGATCACTTTCTGCATCCCACTTCCTAGATTAAATTTTATCAGCCAGTTCACTGCTATAAACCTCAATGAATTTCCTGTTCCCCCTCCATTTGTGTCAACAGAGATACCAACATTTACCTCCACTTGGGTGTCCCAGTCCAGTGAGTCATTAACTTCTACATTGGGGAGATCTGGCCAGACCTAGTAGGAGGAAGGAGATGTTAAAATAATCAAAATAAACAGGATTTTTTAAAAAATCTGTATCAAGAGCAATAAAACTTCGCTGTTATATAGTCCAATAGCAATGCAAACTGGAGAAGTTTCCATTTGTAGCACTCAACATGCCAACTAAATTTGGGAATCATACAGTCACAGAATCATAGAATGCTTTGGGATGGAAGGCACCTCAAAGATCATCTCATCCCCATCCCCTGCCATGGCAGGGACACCTCCCACCAGCCCAGGTTGCTCCAAGCACCATCCAACCTGGCCTGGAACACTGCCAGGGAGGGGGCAGCCACAGCTTCTCTGGGCACCCTGGGCCAGAGTCTCACCACCCTCACAGCCAAGAATTTCTGCCTAATATCTAGTCTGAACCTCCCCTCTTCCAGTTTGAAGCCGTTACACCTCATTCTATCATTCCATGTCCTTGTCAAAAGTCCCTCTCCAGCTTTCTTGTAGGCCCCCTTCAGGTACTGGAAGGTGCTCTAAGGTCTCCCTGGAGACTTCTCTACTGCAGGCTGAACAACCTCAAATCCCTCAGCCTGTGCCCAGTGCAGAGGTGCTCCAGCCCTCAGATCATCTTTGTGGCCTCCTCTGGGCCTGCTCCAACAGCTCAATGTCCTGATAAGCTATATTAGAAGTCTTCTCCCTGATGCCTAACTGGCACGATTCTTATTTGGATAAAATAATCAGCTTTTTAAGAGCATCACCTTTGCATAGATGATGTCATTGGTATTGGGCCATTTGATGAAGACATCCTTCTCCAAACCTCTTGTGTAGGCAAGGTAATCAGTTTCATTAGCAGATATGGCTGGGTCCTAAAAGTAAAGGTGATAGAATTACATTTATGCTCAAATGACAAAAGCAGAAGTGCTCTTAAATTAATTCTGTATTCAGCCACAAAATACTGTAAATTAAAACCAGAATTCAACACCCACCAGGATGAGGATAAACCTCATTCCTTCTTCTTGTATTTTTTGAATTAGAGCCGGTAATCCAGTGAAGCGTGGGTTAAGAGTGAAATCCATTTGCCGTTCCATATAATCGATATCTGCGTACTGGACATCCTGCAGTTCACACCAAAAAAAAATAAAATAAAATAAATAAAGGTGGGGGAATTTTGTCATTTCTGGAATGACATCATCCATTGGCAAAATTAGACAAACTACTGATTTATTTGTTTTTAGTGCAAATTGACTCTACTGCAGCTTAAAGCGCAGGTTATCAGATGGACACACCTCCACAATCTATCCAGTCTGAAATTTGGCTTTCCCCAGCGTATTTGTTGTGAAGGTACAAATTCATACATACAAGTGAAAAAAACCACCCCTGGATTTGTGCATATGTGTAAATATATGTCAATGTACATATTGCCTGTCCATGTTACTACATCCTGCCCAGAAACAAGGGAATCGGTTGCTCCATAGTGAAATAACTTGATGTTAATTACATGCTAAATGAAAGCCATGCTTAACTTAGGTTTAATTTCATTAGATCTAAAAGCTTTTGAGACTTATCAAAAAAAAAAAACCACGCCAAAAAGTATCTTCCTCAGCACAGGACAATGTATTGCTCAAATGAAGTTGCTTTATGTTGTTTCCCTCGTGTTTCCCTATAAAGCGCATAAAAAAGTTGAACTGTGACATTAATCACAGCGTTTCTTTCACTGTTTTTAATTAGACAATACCCCAAGGCCAGGAATTAAAGCACCAGTACAAGTTTAATGGCTCTCAACATACATAGGGTATCCCAGCTGCTTTCATGTCTTCCACTAACGTGGCGATTTCAGTGTCATTTGTGTATCCATAACGGCATAACTGGAATCCCAGTGCCCAGTAGGGTGGCATGACTGGTCGCCCAACCAGCTGCAAGTGAAAAAGAAAGATTTATTGCAAATAGGTGTAAGGAGATCAAAACAAAATAAGACAAGCAAACAGAAAACCCCACAGAAAAATAATTTAAAGGAAAATGATAATTTTTAAAATAATGTCAAAATAAAATACAATTAAAAGTAAAAATAAAAGTAAAAATAAAAATAATAAAAATAAAATAAAAATTCAAATTAATTAAAATTAAAATTAAAATTAAAATTAAAATTAAAATTAAAATTTAAAAAAAACCCAAAAAACAAAAAAAAACCACTTTGGATTTTCAACAGGAGAATTGTACCGCGGTGTATTCCTGCACAACGAGCTCTGGTGTTGGGCCCAAAACCATGTAAAAGTCCAGAATTCCCCCAATCGTGCGATAGGTCAGAGCAGGAGTGGGCTGGAAGGTCACATCTGAGAAACAAGAAGAACACGAAGGCACCAAATGCCTGAGTAAGGCAAAAACTGAGCATTGAAGGAAAACACATGGAGAAAACAAAGTTAATTTATTGGGGATTTTACCCATTGCATTGCTGTTGAGCAAGAGAACTCCATGGGCATTGCCATCTTCTTCAAGACCCATGTAGAACGGCTGGAAACCATACGAGTTCAATTTGTACTGCAAAAGGAATAAAGTATTTTCTATTGAAAATGCATTGTGAGCATTCAGTCATTTGCATCTACCAAAAAATTACCCATTGTATCTAGCAAAGTTAATAAATGACCGGATACTGTCGAGCATGCAACCAAGCATGTTGTATGTTGAACATCCAACAGCAAATGATGACCAGGAGCTTCAAATTTTCAGTTTCAAATTCTGAGCTCGTTCTTTTCCCAATTGATGGCAAAAAACAATACATGGAGATGCTGAAATGTATATTTTTTCCATTTGACTCTGCAAGTCCTAATTCAGTCCAAGAGTTGTAGGACTTTGCTCAGGTCTGACCCAGGACAGATCATAGAATCATACAATGGTTTGGGTTGGAAGGCACCTCAAAGCTCATCTCATTCCCACCCCCTGCCATGGCAGGGACACCTCCCACCAGCCCAGGTTGCTCCAAGCCCCATCCAACCTGGCCTGGAACACTGCCAGGGAGGGGGCAGCCACAGCTTCTCTGGGAACCCTGGGCCAGTGTCTCACCACCCTCACAGCCAGGAATTTCTGCCCAGTATCCAGTCTAAACCTCCCCTCTTCCAGTTTGAAGCCATTACCCCTCATCCTATCACTCCATACCCTTGTCAAAAGTCCCTCCCCAGCTTTCTTGTAACCCTCCAGGTACTGGAAGGTGTTATCAGGTCTCCCCAAAGTATTCTCCAGACTGAACAATCCCAACTCCCTCAGCCTGTCCCCATAGCAGAGGTGCTCCAACCCTCGGATCATCTTCATGCCTTCCTCCTGACCCACTCCAACAGCTCCATGTCCTTCATATGTTGGGGGCCCCAGAACTGGATGCATCACTCCAGGTGAGGTCTCATGAGAGCAGAGTAGAGGGGGAGCATCACCTCCCTTGACCTGCACACCATGCTGCTTTTGATGCAGCCCAGGACACGGTTGGTATTCTGGGCTGCGAGCACACGTTGTTGAGTTTTCATCAACCAACACCCCCAAGTCCTCCTCAGAGCTGCTCTCAATCCCTTCATCCCCCAACCTGTACTGGTACTGGTGGTTGCCCTGACCCAGGTGCAGGATTGGCCATGTCCGTAACCAATCAACACCAGTTGATACAAAGCCAAAAAGCAGAAATTCCAGAAAAGAAAGCAAATTATGTCTTTTTTTTTTTTCCCCACTTACGCCAGGAGGTTGGTCCCTGTTGAACATGCCCCAGGTGTGCCAGTTCATGTTACGGTGAAACATCGTGTGCTCAGTTTCACCAAACCCATACAAATATTGGGATGCCAAACGGGTCGAAATCTGAATGAACATGTCGCTGAAGGTGAAAGTCGGCAGCTGAGAATCCCATCTGAAATGGAGGAAAATAGAACGAAATGACAGGAATTTGAGCACTGGGCACAGCTGGTGGTCACCCTTTCAAGGCCAACTCTTTTTCTCTAAAAATCTCATTATTCACAAAATCTCATTATTCACAAAAGTTGGAATGAAACTGTTATGGTTGTCAAGAAAACTTAGACAACATTAGCACTTCATTTAGAGTTTAATGTATTTTTTTTATTATTTTAAAAATATTTTTAGAGTTTAATGGGGTTTTTTTTCCACAGATTATTTTGGAACATTAGGTGTAAATCAACTTTTTTTCTGTTAAAAACTGAGTCACAATCAGATAATGTTCTTCCAATGACTGCTGAAGACATGGGAGGCTGAATTACAGAATGAATAATTTCCTCTGGTTGCCAAAAAGGAAAAATAGACCAAAAAAGAAACCCCAAACAGATACACAAAACCCTTCTTAAACAATGCGAAGGGAAGTATTAGAAGGTGTAGAATATTGTTGTGTGTCACAGACAGCTGGGAATTGCACAAAAACTGGTGTTTGGAAATGCTTTGTGTGTGAAGGTGATGCAAAGACTTTCAGTCAATATCAAAGTATGAGGCGGGAGAGAAACATCTTAGCCAATCGGGGGCAAAATAAGGTCTTCTGCAGGTCACCAACAGCATCCTGGGCTGTGTCAGCCATGGTGTGACCAGCAGGGGCAGGGAGGGGATTGTCCCCTGTGCTCAGCTCGGGTGAGGCCACACCTCGAGTGCTGTGCTCAGGTTTGTCCCCTCACTCCCAGAAGGACACTGAGGGGCTGGAGCGTGTCCAGAGAAGGGAACGGAGCTGGGGCAGGGTCTGGAGCACAGTGTGATGGGGAGCGGCTGGGGGAACTGGGGGGTTCAGTCTGGAGCAGAGGGGGCTGAGGGGAGACCTCATTGCTCTCTGCAGCTCCCTGACAGGAGGGGGCAGCCAGGGGGGGTCGGTCTCTTCTCCCAGGTGACAGTGACAGGACGAGGGGTGATGGCCTCAGGCTGTGCCAGGGCAGGGTGAGATTGGATGTGGGGAACAATTCCTTCCCCAAAGGGTTCCCAGCACTGGCCCAGGCTGCCCAGGGCAGTGGGGGAGTCCCCGTCCCTGGGGGTTCAGAGCCGTGGGGATGTGGTGCTGAGGGACACGGGGCAGTGGTGACTGGGCAGTGCTGGGTTAATGGTTGGACTGGGGGAGCTGAGAGGTCTCCTACATCCAAGGTGTCTCTGTGATTTTGTGATTCTATGACCTTCACCATTCTTCCTCTGGGTTAAGTCACATACTTATGCAAAGGTCAAGTGACTGCTGCTGGAGCGGAGCTTGGTATTTGACAGATGGGGTCGTTTTATGGGACCAACACAAAAACATGTGGTGGCATTTAGAACTGAGTGGAGAATAAAAGGTTTTGGTAGGAAAAAGGAAAAGGAGAAGGGTAAAGAATGGAAGGTGGAGAGGGAGAAATAAAGAAATCAAAAATGAAAGGAAAAATAATGATATTAAATTGAATTAAATTTATAAATAAAAGAAAAAATGAATTAACAAAATTAAATTAAAAACTTAAGTTAGCAAAACAAAATGGAAAAATGAGATGAGCAAGGCTTACATCACTGTCCCCGTGCTTCTGCGCCGCACCTGGATGCCAAAGGGTTTGTTCTGGACCACCACATCATAAAGTCGGTTCTCGACTGTGCTCTCTGGGGACCCGGGGAGGTTCAGCGGCACCGGCACCTCATAGCGCTCATTTGCATAATCATAAATCTGTGCATGGGAAATCAATTCATTTCAAAGTGTATTGAATATGCATAAATTAGTGAGTTACATTTTTAGGAATTCAGGTTAAAAATAGTGAAAGAACTATCTTGTACTCCTGTTGGTTGATGGAAATTAATCTGAAGTGGAAGACTTAATTACTCCAAATTACTTAAAACAGTTGAGTAATTTTTCTGAGATAAGCGTTTTCTTTCTCAAATTCCTTCCAGGTATTTGGGTCAGGAAATAACAGACCTTAAGGTTTTATTTTCGACCAGGAATGTCTTATTTAATTATTTAAATATATTCTTGCAATTGTATTTTTGTGTATGGTGAATGAATTTCCCCTTTTTTGGTTGAATTTTTAGCCAACTTGAAGAGATTTATCTTCAGCTTTTCTGTCTCATAGAAACTGGCATGAGTGAATTCAAGACTAACAGCAATAAAAGCTGATTGGTTAAAAAGAAAAGCATCTAAATAATGAAGTATTATCCATATAACACAAACTTAGCCAGACATATTCCCAGAAAAAAAACACTGTTTTCCCAATGGAAAAATACAGATTTCGAGAAATTCCCCATTACCTTAAACTGCAGCATGTGGTTGTTGTGATATTTCACCTCCAGGCGCAGGGTGCTGATGGGTGATGTCGACTTCTCAGAGGCTCTGAGGTTGCTGCTGTTGAAGGTGAGGTTGGCCGTCACGCCCGACGATGTGTATCTTACATCAGCAACGGAATACGAGTTGTCGGGGCCATTGTAATGGCAGTACGGGACGCTCAAATTGGAGGTGTCTTCCTGTGGATGGATGGGAATTTTTAATGAGGGGATTATTTTTTTCTTTATTTAGCAGCAAAAATTCCAACCCCCTTGTTTTTACTAGAGAACTACTTAATATAGTTTCTTTTGTCCAAAGCTTCATGCTGTTGTTAAATAAACAAGCAGTGCTGAGCCCACCAATCTCTACACTACTTTAGATATAATTAATTAGTTGAAGGCTATTGTCCCATCTGTATCATTATAAAGTGACACTAATTTAATATCCCCTCTGTTTATGACCTTCACCACAATCCCATAAAAAGACTTTTAAGTCTCTGTGGTCTTTGGCCATTTTGGACACCTTCAAGAGGATGTGCCCAAAATTCGGGGGCGTTGTCAGATGAGAGCTCTCCATCAGCTTTACATTTCTTTACTCATAGAATTTATCCTTAAAGTACCCTTTGGGAATTGTGGTTTATCTGTTGAACATCTGCTGATAGCAAGATGAAAGTCACTCTCCATTTCTTCTCAAATGGAATAAAAACACTCAAATTATTCTGGATTTAGACATGCTGATGCTGGCTGATGCATCATCTTTCCACCTCTGAATAATTACGATTTTTCCTGCTTTTTTGTCAAAATTAAACTATGCCCACTCACCCCATCTTTATTACTAACAAATATTGTTCGCCTTTGCCACCAAATTAAACGCCTCTTTTGACTTAAGAAGGGCTTTAAAATATGTCCATCTCCCAGCCTGACCACAACGTGCTTCCACATGACGAGCTGTTTCCAAATATCTTAAATTTTTAAAATATTTCAAATCACACGATGAATTTAGGGACATTTATCAGTCATTCTAGCCTGTTGTTCCTTCTGGAGGGGCTGCCAGGATTTCATACTGAGAAAATATATGTGAGTTTTAAAATGAAGATTTTGGGGAACAATGGACCAATGGTGTTTGAAGGAGGACTCAAAAGAGAACTCTCATCAGGGCACATATTTACATCAGTGTGATATCCAGAAATAAAAACTATGTAGTGAAAAGGTCCAATATCAGGAATTTCCATTTGGGTACATCTGATTGACAGGGACACAACCACTTAAATTCACGGAAGTGTGAAAATTTCCCTGAGGTTCAAGGATTTCTTCTTATTCTGAATTCCAGGGGAACCACATTTATTTAAATTTCTAAATTTATTTATTTATTATTTAATTAAATAGATTTACTTTTCAATGCATAGAAGCCTAAGATAAAACAAAAAGGTGCCCAAAAAAAAATTTTAAGAAGTAGTTTGCTCGTCCCAGCTGCAGGAGCAGAGAGTTGCATGAAGATGGTGACCTCAGGTCTATCCTACTTTTTTTAACCATAAGGTTATTTGTTACAGTCTTTCACAATATACCGCTATTTCCTTTATTTTTTGAAGATTAGAAGTTCTTGAAAATTATGCTAGTTTCGATAAACCTCTTATTTTCTTAAGTCTTCAGGCAGAAGGACAAAAGAGACTGTTCCTTTTGGTATAAAAAAAAATATACAAAAATAAAGTTACGGCTCTTAACACTCTTTTTCCCAATTTTGTTTCCACAAACTTTTGCTTACTGTCCAGACACAGCCGAGCTGTTCACATTTTATCTTGGATGCATCCAGACCAGGATAACAATCATATTTTTCATTGACACTGATTCCTAGAGTCCATCTTAATGAGTACGATTTTCCGAGTTCCAGATGCAGTCCTCGAATGAGAGCAACCTATAGATATTAAACAATAAACCGGTATTAAATTCTACCTCCTCCCAATGTTTTTTTTCAGATTCTTCAAAACAAGAAACTGCCCTAAGCAGCAATTTGCACAAAATTTGGCATCTCTCCTGAGGCACACTCATTTCTACAAATTCACCTGTCTGAAAAAGATTTGATCTCGCTTTTTGAAATTAAAATGTAAGTGGTTAAAAATATCTGAATATTCTTTACCCTCCTACAGCCAGCTGAACACGAGCCAGCAGTGTGCCCAGGTGGGCAAGAAGGCCAACAGCATCCTGGCCTGTATCAGCAATGGTGTGACCAGCAGGGGCAGGGAGGTGATTGTCCCCCTGTACTCAGCTCTGGTGAGGCCGCACCTCAAATACTGATTAATGGTTGGACTGGGTGAGCTGAGAGGTCTCTTCTAACCAAGGCTGTTCTGTGATTCTATGATTCTAATATCAATCAAAATCCTAAAGCTGCGCCTCCCCTTATAATTTGAATATACCAGCATAAATAACAGCAAAATTAAAATTTGTGTCTCATGCAATGTCTGAGGGCAAAATGGAGATCTACCCTCTTTGATGTAATTGACAGTAAAAAACATAATCATACTTTTTAGTAAAACACATCCTGAATATTTTTAAATACATAAAACAGAAGTGGTACAACTACAGAGATCTTTAATTCTGGTTTTCCTGTTATTATTTACCTTATCCGCAGGATTATAGGTGATATTATGAGAAGAATTTTGCACATTATTGTCCTGCAGCACAGTAACCGACACGGGTTCCTGGGGCAACCCCAATATTTTGATTTCTTCAAACATCAGGTTGTTGGGATCAGTGTAGTTGTTGTTTGTGACATTCATTTGGAGGACGTTCTGAGGAATAATGAAATAATCACATTAAATGACCCAATTCCTCTTGATTTAAATTGACAAGTGACAATTTTTGAATGTTTTATTTTTATATAACTTTTTTATGCATATTACATCTGTTTCTGTATTATATGCACAATATATATAATATATAACAAATATTTACATAATATATACATATGATGTACATAATACATTCATTTTTCTTGACATAGAAAAGCCAAATTCTGTTCAACTATATTTAAAAATATTAGATTAGTCCAAACTCACAAACTATTACATATACTATATAAAACTTTCTGAATATCATAAAAAAGCCATGCTGTGTATGCTCCAGCTTCTGATATTTTCTGTCCTCACTCTTCATCTCACTCATTGTAGACTTTCAGCTCCTCAATATACAACATTTTTTGTCAATTTTTCGAATTTTTGAGGCTCAAACAATCCCTTAATCTCCTTTTTTATCCTAACTGCCACTGGTGCTTTACTGGTTTTCTGCTCTATAAACTGTTAAAAACTCTGTAAATGTTGAGCTTTGTTCTACAAAGTAGCGAGAAATGGGGAATCTTCAGATATTTAATATAATTAGAGGAAGAAAAGACAAATATCAGATTTCTCTCTTGGTCAAGTGATAACACTGAAATGACATATCTTAGACTTTATCAAATACTTCATTTTTTTAGTAAATATTTTAGGAAAATAGAGAGGGGGGAAAGGAATACTCATAAAAAGTATTATTGATTAACATTTAAAATGAAAATTCGATCCTTTAAAAAATACATACTTACATTGGAAACTTTAAAGTCATAGGAAATGTAGGATTTGCTGTTAATGGTACCTAAAATGTGGAGAAAGAAATTACAGTTGTGGTGCAGAACGAGACGGTATTAGAAAAGGAAAACTAGAAGACTAATAAAAAATGCTAATTATTATTATTATTCGTACAGTTACCTTCAGAAGTCGCCCCCAGAGCAGCTGCAGGACAAACTGCAGCCACCAATGAAACCCCAGTTATTTTTTAAAGAGGGGAAAACGAGTTGATATTTAACAGTCTGACAATTTAAATTTTTGGTCAAATTGAGCCGGGGTACCAATATTGCTACGTTTTTCAGGAATCTGATCTGTTTTGGTGGTCTTCTTCAAGCTCAGAGGTGCCCTATCACCAGCCTGCCCAGTCTTGTCACTTTCATTATGCATATTTATTTTTTTTATGTTATTCCTGGCCTTAGGAAAGTATTTCTTGTTGCTTTTGATAGTCATAATCCACTATTTTTTTCCAATTGTTTTTCTCCTAGAAGAAAGACTATAAACCCCAATTAAATCAATATGTATTAACGCCAAACATGCCATTTAAATGTATACTTTTGGTGTATTTATTTTTGACTTGGTTTGCTCTTCCAAGGTTAAGTAACTTCTCCTGGTTTCTAACCTTCATTTTATTTCAGTATAGCTACATAAATCTCAATCATTTTTCCCAGTTTAATTTAAAAAAAACCAAAACATTGTTTCCCATCCACAACAGCCTATGGAAATAATGGGATGTAAATTAGAGCAGTTCAGCTACAGGAATATGCCATAAAACAGAGCCCTTTGCTCTTAATGTTACAGTTGGTTGCAAATAAAACAATAAAATCTGTCAAATAAAAGTCATCATTGTCATGCAATGGTAGAGTAATGATATAGTAACAATATAGTAATAATAATAAAAATAATCTGCCTTTAATACAAGCTTGAGTGGTTTACAAAATGTCTTCACCAAAATCATTTCAGAATAAATATTTAAACTGCTTTTGGTCCTTTCTACAAAATTTATATTGAAGGACAAAGGCTTCAAAAGCACCTGAGGGATTTAAGTCTCCAAATTTATCAGAATCTAATGAAAATGAGATGCTTAAATGAAACCTCAGAAATACCTTAGAAAATTCATTTCCCAAAAATACCTTTGCCTCGAGATTAAAATTTAAAAATCACAGTATTTTTGTTGGTAAGAGTCTTCCATTGCTCTGGAATCAGACCCGTATTCTGAAGGCATTCATTTCCAAGATAAAAGAAAGAATTTAGCCAAAAATTCAAGGTTTTTACATGGGTTAAATTAAGTTATGACCTTAGGATTAAATTTTTTCTTCAAAAGGAGGTAAATTGTTGGATAGAAAACACTTAGGGGTTGAGTATGGATCCCAGTTCACCACAAGAGGTTGTGGGGCTTTGGCCTGATTATTATGCCTTAATTATATGTTATATATTATATATTACACAGAATCACAGAATGTTAGGGATTGGAAGGGACCTCAAAGGATCATCCAGTCCAATCCCCCTGCCAGAGCAGGAACACCTAGGTCAGGTCACACAGGAACACATCCAGGTGGGTTTGAATGTCTCCAGAGAAGGAGACTCCACAATCTCTCTGGGCAGCCTGTGCCAGTGCTCTGTCACCCTCACTGGGAAGAAGTTCTTCCTCACATTTATGTGGAACCTCCTATGTTCAAGATTGCATCTGTTGCCCCTTGTCCTGTCATTGGATGTCACTGAGAAGAGCCTGGCTCCATCCTCATGACACTCACCCTTTACATATTTATAAACATTAATGAGGTCACCCCTCAGTCTCCTCTTCTCCAAGCTAAAGAGACCCAGCTCCCTCAGCCTTTCCTCAGAAGGGAGATGTTCCACTCCCTCCATCATCTCTGTGGCTCTGTGCTGGACTCTCTCCAGCAGTTCCCTGTCCTTCTTGAACTGGGGGGCCCAGAACTGGACACAATACGCCAGATGTGGCCTCACCAAGGCAGAGTAGAGGGGGAGGAGAACCTCTCTTGACCTACTAACCACCCCCCTTCTAACACACCCCAGGAACCATTGGCCTTCTTGGCCACAAGGGCACATTGCTGGCTCATGGTCATCCTGCTGTCCCACCAGGACCCCCAGGTCCCTTTCCCCTACACTGCTGACTATTATAGTAATAATTTTTCAGCAGCTATTTACAAGAAGTGAGGTTGGAAACATACCATGAGTAGCCTCTTCAACTCACTCAAATTCATGGATATGCTCTGGGAACTAAAAGCCTTAACAAATTTCGGGTATAATAACATTTCTGCTGATTTCCTGTGGAATTTAACAAATTTAACAAGTTTTTCACTATCAGCTGAATCTTCACGTGAAACACAGACTATGTGTGTTCTTGTGCCCATTTAAATGCATTTGGGTGGGTAACAGGGAATATATCAATCGTGACAGGACGGTTTATCAGTTGGCAAAATCTTTACGTATGGGTGAATACGATGAAATCTGAACAAGCAACAAAAAACAATCAAAAAAAGTAAGAAGATTGCATTTTTCCCACTTGATGGTGAAAAGGTAGTAATAGCTTGTTAGATATTTAAAATTGTAAGGGTTTTTTAAAATATTTTTAATTTTTTTCATTATTTTATTTCATTTTTTAAAAATATACATTTTTAAAAAACAAAAATCTAAAATTTTAAAAAATATTTTTTTTTTTCTAAATTTTATCCTAGTTCCATGAAATCAGTTCAATGATTCAACTCCCCGTGGATCAATACCTCGTTGTCACTGTCACTTCGCTATGACAGTCCAATAAAGGCTCACCTGTAGATTCTCCGTCATCCCAGAATAAATCCCCAACTGCTTCGTTGTTGTCATCCAGCGCAATGAGAAGTCCCATGGGATTCTTACGGCTGTGGAAAAAAATAAAAACAACACAATTTTAGATGTTTAATAGATATCTAGGTGATCTTTATGTCTGTGTGATGAGTAAAGCTTTCAATGGGGTTTCAGATCAATGAAAATTGTCCTGCGTTGACCCCTGGCTGCCCAAGGTTGTCGTGTCCAAGTGCTTTCATCCAATGGAATAAAATCCATGGTGAGATTAAAATGTTGCACTAGAAAAGAACTAAAACCAACCCTCTGTTTTTTTAGTCTGGAGCAGAGGGGGCTGAGGGGAGACCTCATTGCTCTCCACAACTCCCTGACAGGAGGGGGCAGGCAGGGGGGGTTGGTCTCTTCTCCCAGGTGACAGTGACAGGACGAGGGGTGATGGCCTCAAGTTGTGCCAGGAGAGGGTGAGACTGGATATTAGGAACAATTTCTTCCCCCAAAGGGTTCCCCAGCAGTGGCCCAGGCTGCCCAGGGCAGGGGGGAGTCCCCATCCCTGGAGGGATTTCAGAGCCGTGGAGATGTGGTGCTGAGTGACATGGGGCAGTGGTGACTGGGCAGTGCTGGGTTACTGGTTGGACTGGGTGAGCTTAGAGGTCTCTTCCAGCCAAAGCAATTCTGTGATTGTATGATTCCATGATTAAACATGTTTTGTCATCGGCCAGGGCTGTGAGAGG
This sequence comes from Podargus strigoides, assembly GCA_028020825.1. Taxonomy (NCBI): domain Eukaryota; kingdom Metazoa; phylum Chordata; class Aves; order Caprimulgiformes; family Podargidae; genus Podargus; species Podargus strigoides. Next base: position 775,875 of record CM051657.1, read on the forward strand.
TGACAAAGTTATTCCCATATTTCAAAGCGCAACTGCTAAATATTACTAAATAATACTACTACTACAAATACTGCTACTAGCATAGCATTGTACTGCAATAATGTAATAATACTAATAATTAGAAGTAATAATTATAATTAACCCTCAGTCCCGAGGTTTACCTTGCGACTGTTGTGGTGGCCGGCTGTTGGAAGGGGAAAATGTAACCTCCTCTCAGGTGGAGCCCCATTTTGTCTGCGGGGAGGTACATATCCGTCCATTGTTTCCTGAGCCAGATTTTGGAACCCTAATTAAGAGGTGTGAATGAGTCGGAATTAGGTTTCATTACTCACTGCTGCCTACATGTTACCTTAAGTCTTCTTAATCCTTCCTTTTTTCCTTAATTCTTTCTCTTTTACTTAATTCTTCCCTTTGGCCACAGGTTTCAGCTCTGTGTATGTCCCTGTTGCTGCCGACGGCCACAAAATACAAACTGCCACGTAAATCAGTACCTCTTATTATTTAATTTCACCTTCTTGTTTCACCTTATTACATGAGATTAATTATTTAATAACCAACCCCGCGAGAGCAAGTCCTGCTGGGATGCCTGAAGCCGAGCGTGTCCCTTTTCCACCAACTAAAACCACCACCACAGCAGTGGGCAACTTATTTCCAGAAATGAGGTTAGCAAGAGCTGATGGCAAACTCCTCTGTGCATTATTAGTTCTGGTGAGGCCACACTTCAATTACTGTGCTCAGTTTTGGGCCCCTCACTCCCAGAAGGACACTGAGGGGCTGGAGCGTGTCCAGAGAAGGGAATGGAGCTGGGGCAGGGTCTGGAGCACAGTGTGATGGGGAGGGGCTGGAGGAACTGGGGGGTTCAGTGTCGAGCAGAGGAGGCTGAGGGGAGACCTCATTGCTCTCTGCAGCTCCCTGACAGGAGGGGGCAGCCAGGGGGGGTCAGTCTCTTCTCCCAGGTGACAGTGACAGGACGAGGGGTGATGGCCTCAAGCTGTGCCAGGGCAGGGTGAGATTGGATATTGGGAACAATTCCTTCCCCAAAGGGTTCCCAGCACTGGCCCAGGCTGCCCAGGGCAGTGGGGGAGTCCCCGTCCCTGGAGGGATTTCAGAGCCGTGGAGATGTGGTGCTGAGGGACATGGGGTAGGGGGGACCTGGCAGTGCTGGGTTAATGGTTGGACTGGGTGAGCTGAGCGGTCTCTTCCATACAATGTTATTCTATGATTCTGTGATTCTATGATTATATTTTACATAAATATGTATAAATACTTATACACATGCTCTTTGCTTAAGGCTTCGTTCAGCCTTATCTTCCTAAATCCTGAATCTCAACCCACAGCCTTGTGACCTTCTCACGCAGATGTTTTATAAACCACTCCCCTCCCCCTCCTAATTATCCTGTTTACTTACAGAATCATAATCGTACCAGACTGCATCCGGGATATACGCCTGGATGACATCCACCCCCTGGAAGGGGAACACAGAAATTACTTTCACATTGCAACTCGCGGTCACCCGATGCTGTGGGTTGACCTTGGGTGGTGTCTAGGTGCTCACCCAGCTGCTTTATAATCACTCCCCCTCCTCAACTGTGGAGGGGAGAGAAAATACAATGAAAAAAATTCCAGAATTTCCAAAAATCATAATAAAATTGACAATGAGAAAATTATAAATTTTTCTCTTGGGTTTTTTTTGTTTTCTTTCATGATTTTCTATGATAATGCCCAAAATTGAATATAATACACCAGGTATAATTTCAGAAAAGCTGTAATACATAAACTCACTGCTTGTAAACCAAAACTACTTTTTGCAATGCAGAATTAGTCTTTAACCCGCTGCCAAGAGAGGGTATTCACAAGCATTGCTAAATTGTCTTAATTTTACGTTTTCCACATTGACTTGTTTCAGGTATTTGCTATATTTAACAAACATTTTACTATACTAAATCGCCTTTGCGGTATGAGAATTCATGAGCATTACACAAAAGATTTTGCAACAGGAAAAACATTGATCCATAATTTTATATTGATGAATCACAGATATTTTATATTGATGAATCACAGATAAAGTGAAAGCAAGTGAGAAAGAAGAAGCTGACACGGAATGAAATGCAGAGGCGATGGGAGGAGGAGGTGAAGCAGAATTTTGCAACAGAAGAATCAGATGGGAAAACAGAAGGAATAAAGCAATATAAAAAAAAATGGCACAAAAGGGCAAGATTTTAATTAGTGATAAAAGTATGCTTGTGGGCTCTTTCACTGGGAGCCACACATGAAGAAAAAAACCAAACCAACTGGGTAAGCATGTAATTAATATGCTAAAAATGCAAATTTAAAGAAAAAATGGAATTTAAGGAGAGAAATTAAATTTGGAGAAAATTAAATTTCGACCAAACTGAATATAAGGAGCAAATTAAATTAGAGAAAATGGTATTTAATATGCATGAAAGAAGGATATCATCAAAGTTTGTATTAAGACACGTGCTTCCACAGGTGATATATTAAAGCTAATGAACAAGGGCCTCTTTGGGAAATACCCCTGCCAGTTCCCACCAGGACAATTCAGATGAAAACAGGACCAGAGCAAATTCATTAGGTTCATCAGGGAAATGGAAGACCCTATTTTTCTTCCTTTATTTTTGAGGGGGCTTAAAGAATGGAGAAGAAGAGTGATCTGGGGGGAAATACATATGCCCTAAATAGGGGAACTCTGATTTTTAAGCTGAATAACTACCTTCTCCCAAGACCAAATAAGATGGAAAATTCAAAGGAACTTTCAAACCTGGGAAATAAAAGAATGAGTGGAATAGATGGCCAAGAAATTTAAATTTGGGGGAGTTTTACTGAAATTTTCTGTAGAAAAAGGGGCGCTGGTGACCCAAGGTGACCTCATGAATTAATTACAAGGCATCAAGAAATGAGACCTACTGGATCGAGCACAGGGGTAATGAGGAGCCCAGGACCCCACAAGAACTGTTTGTCCACACTCCATGTTGCTTCATCAGAATAAAACCTAAACAAATAGGAAAGCAGCAGCATTAATTGCACTTACTAATTAACAACGAGTTAATTAATATTATCAAGAGCAATCCTAACATCTAAAGGTCTCAGTTGTCTAGAATCACTATTGAAAAGCATTGTATGGTGATGCCTCAAGACTATTTTTGGCAGAGGCAATCTGAGGTTAAGGTAAATTCACATCTTATTAATTTCATATGTATTAATTATGCATGTGCGTAAGCGCATATGGAGGCGTCTGGTCCAGAGTTTCAAAAAAAAAAAGGTGAAAAATAAAGATTTTAAATATATAACCAGATGGAGGACAATTTCATCAGCCACCAATGACATTTTTAACCCACAGTAACACACATCTGCATGCAGAAATTACAGATGGGTTTTGATGACCCTCCTCATTAATACAAAAAGGTGTTTCAAGAATGTAAACATCTCTACATACGATGACAGGCAGCATCCTTCACAAACTATGGATGGGTTCAACAAATCGCCAACAGCATTCGACCTGGCTGAATTATTTCATTATAGTATCGTGAAGGTCAACCTACTCATGAAGAACTGGCCGCACCACTGTGTCCCCTTGGGTATGAGCTTTGTAGAAGAGCGTATATAGGTAGGGCAGCAAAGTGTAGCGGATATTCAAGTAGTGCTTTGAGGTGTTCACCAAAACTGAATTGGCTCCAAAGGCGGCTGGATCCTGGGGCTGAAAATAAATAATGTAATATCGTAATTGCAGTTGCACGGAGCACTCGACATACGACTGATGGGTGCAGTCAGAAATCAGGAAGGTGGGTCAGATAGCAGCAAGCGCTTGTTCCTTGTTGTAGACACCACCAATAGGGACCAAATTTGATGTTGGATGATCTTAGAATCACAGAATGGTTTGGGTTGGAAGGGACCTCAAAGCTCATCTCATTCCCACCCCCTGCCACGGGCAGGGACACCTCCCACCAGCCCAGGTTGCTCCAAGCCCCATCCAACCTGGCCTGCAACACTGCCAGGGAGGGGGCAGCCACAGCTTCTCTGGGCACCCTGGGCCAGTGTCTCACCACCCTCACAGACAAAAATTTCTGCCTCAGATCTCATCTCAATCTCCCCTCTGCCAGTTTGAAGCCATCACCCCTCATCCTGTCATTCCATGCCCTTGTCCAAAGTCCCTCCCCAGCTTTCTTGTAGCCCCCCAGGCACTGGAAAGTGCTCTAAGGTCTCCCTGGAGCCTTCTCTTCTCCAGGTTGAATACCCCCAACTCCCTCAGCCTGTCCCCACAGCAGAGGTGCTCCAGCCCTCGGATCATATTTGTGGCCTCCTCTGGACCTGCTCCAACAGCTCCATGTCCTCCTTGTGTTGGGGACTCCAGAGATGAACACATTCTCTGGTGCCTACAATTAACCCCAAGAAAGCTCAGCCTCTCAGAGCAAGGATTTCCCGAAGTGTGAGGTAGTACCAATTTCAAACCAGTCGATGATTTAATGATCAGTAACAGAAATGTAATTATCAGTACAGAACCACGATGATGTACCGCAGAACGAGACTCTGTAGCAGGAGGTACCACTTACGATGCATTTTTCAGTATTGTGATTCCTGGAGAAGGGGTAAAACGCCCCCACCTGCATCCATCGTCTGCAAAGTTCTTCCGTGGTGTCTTCAAAGAAACCACAAATATCTGCTCCAATCTCAAAAGAAAAACAGAACGCATTATTTCTCCAGCACTTTATGCATCAAACCTCTCCCAAAAAACCTCCAAGTACTGAGCTGAAAGGATTTTTTTTCAAGTCATCCCCAATTTAACCAGATTCATCTTTCCCTTTTGTGCTAATATGCGCACATTAGCATAATAGTCCAAAAGACACAGAAATTCAAATCCTGAAAAGGCAGGTGGCTGTTTCATTAAGAAGTCACCATTGCTATTGCATTTAAAGAGCTGCACATTCATTACTAAGGAATTTCAAATTGCAGAGGCATCAGGGGGGTGGAAACGTATATAATAATATATTTGATTACCATATATATGCATATTCAATAAGCAATAGAGGGACATGGCCTACAGCTAAGATTAATTATTCCTGGGGGAAAAAATGGTTAAACCAGATTCCTAAAGGGATTAATTTAGGGAGGATTAAAATGTATTATATGGGGATTAAGTTATTATATTAGATGATTAATTTAATAGATTGTATTTTCATTTATATTAATTTTTATATATTATTCCTACATTAATTTATTAATATTTCATATATAATTGAGGGGTTTGGAGGGGGTTTTTGGTTTATTCAGGTGGATTTATACATATAGGTCTTGGCTGGGTGTCACAGTTACACATTTATTTTGAAAAGGTCTCGAAACTGGCTGGTTTTCATACATAAGGGATCCCAAAGAGGCCGAATTCCAGCATTCCAGGTATCGCCCATTTTAAGTGATCCCACGAGGCCGTGTTATCTCCCAGCCAGTGTCCGGCATACTTTCCTGATCCCGCAAAAGTAGACCTCGTAAGGAGGAAGCTTCGTTTTCCAGGAAACAAAGTTTCGATGGCTCTGAAAATTTAAAAAAAAAAAAAAGGTTGGAATTAGGCAACACAATAATAATTTAAAAATAAGCAACGTTGTGGAGATGAGTAGATTTGTAATAAGGAACATGTCTATTTTCATTCATTCATTCGCAATGAGAAATAAACGAAGGACAGGCTCCCTTAGGTTTAACCAGGTGTCTATTAATTACATTAATTATACATATTTTCACCTTAAAGAGTCTTTCCATAAGTTTTTTGCCTGCCAACCTTTGTCGTATTTGAATACCAAATAATACAGCTCAGGTCTCCTTTGAGCTTCCTCCACACATTACAGCGTTGCCGAAATTCAACATTAGGACACCAAATTTTGATTCAGAATTCAATTTCTTTTTTAAAAAATGCAATTTTGAGCACCCAAGTTCAGGTCATTGTGGGACTGATACTGATCCCCAGGTGAGGTTCCCTGGGGAATGAAATTGCTCAGTTTCTCTAAATAGAGACCACATAGAATCACAGAACAGCCTTGGTTGGGAGAGACCTCTCAGATCACCCAGTCCAACCATTAACCCATGTCCATTAACCCACTGCCCCATGTCCCTCAGCACCTCATCTACTCATCTTGTCCTATCACTGGGCCTCACCAGCGCTGAGCACAGGGGACAATCACCTCCCTGCCGCTGCTGATCACACCATGGCTGACACAGGCCAGGATGCTGTTGGCCTTCTTGCCCACCTGGGCACACTGCTGGCTCACATCACATGCTCTACTCCACCCTTTTTCACAAAGATATTAAGAAAGATTCCTCACTGTTGCGTCGAGAGGATCATAGAGTATCCATAAAGGTTGTGAACATCATATTGCCGCCCCCACTTCTGCACCGCATCCAGGCAGACGGTCTTGGAATACAAGAGTCTATCGACAACATCTGCAGGAAAAACAATTGGAAGAGCATTTAAACTGATTTAATTAAATATTCTATTTAAAAAATAAATTTAATCAATTTAATTAGTGGGGAAAATAGTATTTTCCTTCATGCACATTGAAATTTGGGCCCTTTTCTTGGTTTGGCATTTGCATTAACCTCACTACTGCAAGGCCAAAGCAGTAACTGCTCACCTGTGTCATACAATGTCACTACAGTTTCCAAGTTTATTATTCCTTGCTATAATAAAGAATCTTTCTGACTTCAAATTTCCTGTATCTCACAGCAATCAATGGAGAAATTGCAAAATAATTCCCTGACTGCCTCTAAAACACAGGCAAGTGCAGCTTTGCCAATGGGGGTGGATTTAGTAGCCTGATCTGACCTTGATTTTTCAATTTAATAAGATTAAACCCAGCTTCAGGACGGATTTCACATGCGAGGAAGGACTCACCCAAAAGCTCCACCCCAAATTCCTTAATAATTTGATCTGACCATGTATGGGCAATGATCAAATATCTGACTTGATAAAGGATTTAAATTCCACTTTAGCACTGCCAACACCTCCAAAACTATTCTCATTGCAAGAAAATTACCACCACAGTTATGTCCAATTATAGCGCTGATAAAATTCTGTGATTAATTGGAAAGGAGTAAAACAAGACATTTTGTTCTGATGTGTTAAATGAACCTCATCTTTGACATGGATGTAGGTGTATGTGTACTTCTGGTCAATAATAATGCTCAAAAAAAACTCCATTAAACCCACAGTAAAAATCCCCTCAAATCCTTTTTGCTGCTGAGATGATATTTCACAAATATTTTGATTTTTTTTTCTTCTTTTTTGCTCCACAGTTTAAAGACGATGGACTTACGGGGTGTGAAAGGAGGGTAGTTTAAGTCATTCTGCTCACAGCCATTGCTTGAGCCTGGAACAAAGTTGGCTACTTCGTTCATATCCTTAAAAAAAAAATCATAAATTCAAATTTCAAATGGTAGCAAAAACTTTTATCCATGACAGCAATATTTCATGGGCTTTCGGCCACATATACCATTACAAATCCACTTGAGAGTATACAAAGCATATAAAAAATAATATTCATAAGCTGTTGAACTCCTCGTCGAGCAACCAGGACATTGATTTACAAAATAATCAAAGAAAAAAAAAAAAAAATAATGATAGCTGAATGTCAAAAAGATTATTTTAATTGGTGATAGTGGTGCTCCACCCAAACGGGAGAAATTCAGTACTATAATTCTACCCAAATACTGCAAGATAAACAAAAGTCATTTGTTCTGGTCTGAGAAAAATGACTTTATCTGCTTAAAACCGAAAATCCTACAAAGTGTGTTCACCATTTCTCTAGAGGTAAAATATTTTCTTCCAAAAGGCATTATTTATTAAAAATAAATGCTGATGCAGTAATTATGATCTCGGTCACAGTCGGTTCTTGGATAAATTAAATTCCATTAAATCCACCTCTGCTGAAAGAAGGACACATCCAACGTGGTGGATAAATGCAATTTCTAATAAAATCCCTCCGACACCAGAAAATCAAAGATTTCACAGAATCACAGAGTGGTGGGGGTTGGAAGGGACCTCCAAAGATCATCCAGTCCAACCCCCCTGCCAGAGCAGGATCCTAGAGTAGATCACACAGGAACACGTCCAGATGGGTTTGAAATGTCTCCAGAGATGGAGACTCCACCACCTCTCTGGGCAGTTCCAGTGCTCTGTCACCCTCACAGTAAAGAAGTGTTTCCTTAGGTTAAGATTGAACCTCCTATGTTCCAGTTTGTGCCCAGTGCCCCTTGGCCTGTCAATGGACAGGACTGAGAAGAGTCTGGCCCCATCTTCCTGACACCTGCCCTTCAGATATTGATCCGCATTGATGAGATCCCCCACAGCCTCCTCTTCTCCAAGCTAAACAGACCCAGCTCCCTCAGCCTCTCCTCACATGGGAGATGCTCCAATCCCTCCATCATCTCAGTGGCCCTGTGCTGGACTCTTTTCAGCAGTTCCTTATCCCTCTGGAACTGGGGAGCCCAGAACTGGACACAGCACTCCAGATGAGGCCTCAGCAGGGCAGAGCAGAGGGGGAGGAGAACCTCCCTTGACCTGCTGGCCACACTCCTCTTCATGCACCCCAGGACACCATTGGCCACCTTGGCGGCGAGGTCACATTGCTGGCTCATGGTCAGCCTGGTGTCACCAGGACCCCCAGCTCCTTGTCCCCAAAGCTGCTCTCCAGCAGCTCAGCCCCAGGCTGTACTGATCCGTGGGGTTGTTCTTCCCCAGATGCAGGACTCCACACTCGCTCTTACTGAATTTCAGTAGGTTTCTCACTTCCCAACTCCATCCAGGTCATTAATGATTATACTGTCTATGACCAGACCCAGTACCAGACCCTAGGGGCCACCACTGGTCACAGCCCTCCTTTCACCCAAAGGCATTGAATGCTACAGAAGACACACAAATCCCTCATGGATTTCAGGTTATTTTCAGCAAATCTTCAGCTGAATGAATGCAGACTAAAACCTGGTTTTGGAAAATGTCAATATTTAGGGAATTCCTTACAATCCAGATCCCATCGTAAGGCACTTGGTTGTAAAGTGTTTTGCATTCCTCCACCCACCAGCTGGTGCAGTCGGGGTTGGTGAAGTCAGGGAAGACAGTTCTTCCTGGCCACACCTACAATATAAAAAAAAAAGGGGGGGGGGGAATATAATTGAATTAATTTTTAATTGCAGAAAGATTGGTATTTCTGATTTTCTTCAGATTTATGTAAATTGTCCTCTCAGAGAAATATTTGGATATAAAACCTCTAGATTATTAATTTTGCAAGTCTGCTTTGATATGGTGACCAGGAGAAGGTTTTTGCGCTGGAAATTCAGGAGTGAATTATAGTTATCAATTAATATTAACATTCATTATTAATTAATATTCATTATTGTTAATTATTAATATTAATTAACATAATTAATATTCAATATACTAACATTAAATTAACACGTATAAAGTGGCTTTGTTAACTTCTGAGTTGTAAACTTCAAAGTCACTTCAAAAATCAAAATTATTTTTAAATTATGCAAATTTCATAAGCTGCTGCATTCGTGAACCTGTTGTAAAGAATTTTTCAAAGCATTAATGGGGAATTGATTGATGAGCAATTGAAAATAGATATTGGCTGCCCACGTCTCCCAACCCTTCAAAATCACTCGATTTTCCATTTGAAGAATCAAAATATTGAAAAAAATTATTTTAAAAAAGGAAATATTAGGAAATATTGAGAATAGAAAAATGGAAGACCACCCTGGCCTAAATTAAATGGGATTTGAGCTCCGACTTCACAAGGGTTTTCTTACCTGTCCGACTAACGGTGTCACTCCGTCCGACTCGTTCACCCAGACCTTCCTGCTCTGTCCCCTTTCGTAGGCCCCGTATGGAGAACCATCACTGAGAGCCTCCGTGCTGATGGCGGCGTCCTAAAAACATGGGGAAAGGCAAAAGAAAATGGTTCTCTCCACTGATTCTGTAGAGATCAGCAGCTACATGGAAAGATGTCTCATATAACGTGTATATGTGCATAAAAATATACATATTTTTATACATGATGTTATATTTATATTGTATTTATATTTTAAAATACATTTTAATTTATTTTATTTTATTTATACTTTACATCTTATTTTTTATAAGATAAAACCACCCATTACGTAGAGTCCAGCGGAAAGATGTTTCATGTAACAACATTTATATTTTGAGAAATAATATAAATAATATATATATAGTGTGTATATATATAATGTATATGTCATGTATATATTATCTATTTATATAACAATTCTCTCCACCAATTCTGTAGAGATCAGCAACTACATGGAAAGATGTCTCTAGTAACATATATACATATAATATATATATTTTTATCTATTTTTATATATATATTTGAATATATATGTAAAGATTTTTATATATTTTATATATTTTTAAATATATATGTATATATATTTTATCTATCCTTTTGTTTTATACTTTATGTATTTTACATATTTTTTCTCTATATATAACATTTCTATCCACTAATTCTTGGTTCTTTCCACTGACTCTGTAGAGCACAGCAACTACACAGAAAGGTGTCTCATGTAACAATGTATATAATATACATTTTTATTATTTTTACACACGTACATAATTGTTTTGTGTATATAAATATATTTTTAGATATATAAATATATATATAAAACAGTTGTCTCCACCAATTCTTGGCGCTCTCCACCAATTAGGTTGAGCCCAGCAATCACACAGAGTGGTGTTGGACAACATACACATTTAAAAACAATAATATATATTAAAAATATATTTTACATATAAAATACATAAAATATACATCATGTACATATTATATATATTTTTATCTATATATATAATGGTTCTATCCACTGATTCTTGGTTCTCTCCATTGATTCTTGGTTCTCTACACCAATTATGTAGAGCCCAGCAATGACATGGAAAGACGTCTTGTATAAATAATAATAATAATAATAATAATAATAATAATAATAATAATAATAATAATAATAATAATAATAATAATAATAATAGTAATAATAATAATAATAATAATAGTGTATTAAGTATATCTAAAATATATTAAATATCATATATATAACACCATTCTCTCCACCAATTCTTGGTGCTCTCCACTGATTACGTAGAGCCCGGCAACGACACGGAATGGTGTCGCACAACATATAAATTATAAAATAATAATATATATAAAATATATCTTACATGTAAAATGCATAAAATATACATAACGTATATACTATATATATTTTATCTCTATATATAATGGTTCTGTCCACTGATTCTTGGTCCTCTACACCAGTTATGTAGAGCTCAGCAACTACATGGAAAGATGTCTCATGTAAATAGTAGTAGTAGTAATAGTAATAATAATTTTAAAATAAAAATAATTAATACAAAGGTATGTAAAAAATATATTATATCTCAGATATATAACACCGTTCTCGCCATTGATTCTTGGTTCTCTCCATTGACAATGCAGAGCCCAGCAGGTACACAGAAAGAAATCTCATGTAACAACATTTATATATTTTTTTTTTTAAAAGTATACATAACGTGCCTATGGGTGATGTCAGTGTTTTAAATGGCAAAACAAACAGCTGGGCACTTACCAGGATGATGATGTATTTCTGCCCGTAGTCGTGCATATACTTCTGGAAACCGGGGAGGTCTCTGAAGTTCACTTTGTCGTAGGTGAAATCTTTCCTCCCTTCCATGTAGTCAATATCAGTGTGCTGAACGTCCTGGTGGGAAAAAAAAGGGGGTGAAGGACTTCAAACTATCGAAAAGTGGGCAGCCAATTAAAAGGGCTGTGGTAACGAGGGGAAAGAGTCAGGTTTTGCCTCACGTAAGGGAGTGCGATGGCACGGTTCTGCTCCACCACGGCCTTCACCGCCTCCAGGGACCCGTAGTCGTAGCGGCTGAGGTGGAATCCCAGAGACCAATAGGAGGGCAACGCTGGCAAGCCGATGAACTGCCAATTAAACCCACAGGTAACGAGCGCCGGTGGCCTCCTCCCCCCGGGTCCCGTCCCCAGAATTCCCGGGTTCTCTCTCTAATCAGATTCCACACGAGTATAAAAGTGTCTTTCACACAATCAGCCCCTGCTGCTCTGTTTTAATATGCTTTTTTTTCAAAAAAAACCCCCTAAATGTGAAGGATGCAGTGATGTACCCAGTGCTCCCCCTACAGTTATGTTATATGTTATGTTCTGTGTGATGCTATGAATTATTAAAGTTGTTATATGTATTAATAAAGTTATGTTATGTTGTTACGTTATATATTATTAAATTCGTGTTGTTACGTTATATATTATTAAATTCGTGTTGTTACGTTACGTTACGTTACGTTACGTTACGCTACGTTACGTTACGTTACGTTACGTATTATTAAAGTTCTTAAAGTTCTGGATTGAGAACAGTCCTGGGGAGAAGGACTTGGTTGTGTTGGTGGACAGTAAGCTCAACTTGAGCCAACAGTGTGCACTTGCAACCCAGAAAGCCAACCATGTCCTGGGCTGCATCCAAAGATGTGTGACCAGCAGGGAGAGGGAGGTGATTCTGCCTCTCTAGTCTGCCCTCGTGAGACCCCACCTGGAATCCTGTGTCCAGCTCTGGAGCACCAGCACAAGAAAGATGTGAAGCTGTTGGAGCGAGTCCAGAGGAGGGTACCAAGATGGGCAGAGGGCTGGAACAGCTCTGCTCTGGGGACAGGCTGAGAGAGTTGGGCTTGTTCAGCCTGGAGAAAAGGTTCCCGGGAGACCTCATAGCGGCCTTCCAGTACCTGAAGGGGCTACAAGAAAGCTGGGGAGGGACATTTTACAAGGGACTGTAATGATTGGACGAGGGATGATGGGTGGAAGCTGAGAGAGGGTAGGTTTAGACTGGATCTAAGGAAGAAGTTCTTTACCCTGAGGGTGGTGAGGCACTGGAACAGGCTGCCCAAGGAAGCTGTGGATGCTCCATCCCTGGCGGTGTTCAAAGCCAGGCTGGATGGAGCCTTGAGCAACCTATTCCGGTGGGAGGTGTCCCTGCCATGGCAGGGGGGTTGGAACAGGATGAGCTTTGAGGTCCCTTCCAACCCAAACCAGTCTGTGATTCTCTGATCTTCAAAGAACAAATCTTTATGATTATTAAATTTGTTACACATTATATACATTGTTAAAGTTCTTACATTATGTTATATATTGTTAAAGTTGTTATGCTACATGTTATTTTGTATTTTATGCTATGCTATATATTATTGAAGTTTTTATGTTATATGCTATCTTATATGTTACTGAAGTTATGTTGTTATATATTATTACAGTTATGTTACATATTATTAAAATTGCTATGTTGTTCTTATGTTATTTTATACATCATTAAAGTTCTTTTGTTATATATTATTAAATTTGTTATGATATATCTTATGCTATATATTATTAAAGTCCTTATGTTATATATTGTTTAAGTTATATGTTATACTTTATACTATGTTATATACTATTAAAGTCGTGTTGTTATGTTATGTTATACTATATGTTATTAAAGTTATGTTTTATGCTATTCTATGTTAAGTTACGTTACTTTATATTATGCTACATGACGTTACATCATGTCATGTCATGTCATGAGTCACATTATGTCATGTTATGTTACGCTATTATTATATAAAATGCCCAGCTCATTGTGTTTTCTGGCATTGCCCCCATCCATTTGCTGCCTTGCCAAAAAAGCGAATGCTCTTAGTTTTAATAATCATTTTCCCCCCCTGTATTTATAGAGCAGATGTTATACTTCACTGATGTCTTTAGGCAATATACCAACACCAACACTCCTGATCCGAGGGGTCAACTACCCAGGAGAGATGAGGGAAAGAAAAGCTGCAGAATGAAGCTAAAAAACCTGTGATGAACTAAGGGGAAACTGCGTAGAAATAAGGGAAAAAAACTGCATGTACAGAACAGAGTAGAATAGAATAGAATAGAATAGAATAGAATAGAATAGAATAGAATAGAATAGAATAGAATAGAATAGAATAGAATAATAGAAAGGCTTTAGTCTAAATTTAAAGACTTAAGTTACTAAAGAACTACATGTAAAGATATTTTAAATTTGTATGTCCTTTTCTTTGAGAATTCATTGAGATATGTATTTGGCCCAAAAAATACCCATGGGAATTAGTTGCCATAGAAACATCAGTAGAAACATAGAGGTAGAGATACTTTGCTACCAGATGCTACCAATCATGTTCTCATAAAATCATGGCAGGTTAGGGACAAACCGTGAGTTATAATTTTAGATTAATAAAGCGGTGAAGAAACATGGAAATAGAGAGGGAGAAAAGAAAACTGGAAAGAAAAAAATGTTCAATGTGTAATTTCTCGAGATAAACCCTGAGATGATGGAGTTTGGAGATCATCTACTCAAAGATCACCCTCAGTAAAGAACGACTTGCCCAGGGCTGTTCCCGGTCACACTTTGAGTGTCTCCAAGGGACGAGGATCCACCTCTTTTGGGCTGGAGTTCCCCAACGTACCTTCACGTACTCCTGCACCACTTCCTCGGGGGTGTCTCCCAAGAAGACATAAAAATCAAGAATTCCTCCAATTGTTCTGTAAGTGACAGCGGGCGCTGGCTGCAGGGCGAACTCTGCGAGTAAAAAATGCACAAGATCAATTTGGGATATTACTTAAATCTCAAGTAACAGTGATGCAGATATAAAATATGTAAAAATTGTTTAAGAGAAAATATCAAACCAAAATATTCAAGGAAACCCAAAACATTACGCTTTGCTGGGTAAAAAACTGGTTAGATGGCCCAGCCCAAAGAGTTGTGGTGAAGGGAGTTAAACCCAGTTCAATAAGGCCAAATGCCAGATCCTGCACTTCAGCCACAACAACCCCCAGCAGCGCTCCAGGCTTGGGGAAGAGGGGCTGGAAAGCTGCCGGGCAGAAAAGGACTTGGGGGTGCTGGTCGACAGCGGCTGAACACGAGCCAGCAGTGTGCCCAGGTGGGCAAGAAGGCCAACAGCATCCTGGCCTGTGTCAGCCATGGTGTGGCCAGCAGGGGCAGGGAGGGGATTGTCCCCTGTGCTCAGCTCGGGTGAGGCCACACCTCGAGTGCTGTGTTCAGGTTTGGGCCCCTCACTCCCAGAAGGACACTGAGGGGCTGGAGCGTGTCCAGAGAAGGGAACGGAGCTGGGGCAGGGTCTGGAGCACAGTGTGATGGGGAGGGCTGAGGGAACTGGGGGGTTCAGTGTGGAGCAGAGGGGGCTGAGGGGAGACCTCATTGCTCTCTGCAGCTCCCTGACAGGAATCATAGAATCATAGAATGGTTTGGGTTGGAAGGGACCTCAAAGCTCATCTCGTTCCAACCCCCCTGCCATGGCAGGGACACCTCCCACCAGACCAGGCTGCTCAAGGCTCCATCCAACCTGGCTTTGAACACTTCCAGGGATGGAGCATCCACAGCTTCCTTGGGCAACCTGTTCCAGTGCCTCACCACCCTCAGGGTAAAGAACTTAGATCCAGTCTAAACCCACGCTTTCTCATCTTCCACCCATCATCCCTCATCCTATCATTACAGTCCCTTGTAAAAAGCCCCTCATCAGCTTTCTTGTAGCCCCCCCAGATACTAGAAGGCTGCTAGGACATCTCCCCAGAACCTTCTCCCCAGGTGGCTGTAGAGAGGTGGGGATGAGTCTCTAACTAAGTAACAAGGGGAGGTTTAGATTGGATATTAGGAAGCATTTCTTCACGGAACAGATTGTCAGACATTGGAATGGGCTGCCCAGGGCAGTGGGGGAGTCCCCATCCCTGGAGGTGTTTCAGAGTCGTGTTGACACAGTGCTCAGGGATATGGTGTAGCTGAGGACTGTCGGTGTTAGGTTTATGGCTGGACTCAACAACCCTTAAGGTCTTTTCCAACCAAGATGATTCTGTGATTATTGGGGCTCACAACCGCAGGTGGAAATTTTCAGTTCTTTTTGTTTTTTCAGAAAAATGTCCATTTTTACACTCTTTTACAGTCTGGAGAGAGAAGAGAAATCCAGTGGCACAACTTCTTCGTAAACTTTCAGCCTCAAGACACTTGACTATTGGTAGCATCCAAATGCACAAGCGCTTATTTAAGGGAAATTAAATAAATATAAATAAAATATTATATATGCAAGTGCTGCTCAATAGAAATTTAGGCTGAGATTTTAATATCTTCATAGAAACATAGAACCATAGAACAGCCTTGGTTGGAAAAGACCTCTCAGATCACCCAGTCCAACCAGTAACCCAGCACTGCCCAGTCCCCACTGCCCCATGTCCCTCAACACCTCATCTCCACGGCTCTGAAATCCCCCCAGGGATGGGGACTCCCCCAATGCCCTGGGCAGCCTGGGCCAGTGCTGGGAACCCTTTGGGGAAGGAATTGTTCCCAATATCCAATCTCACCCTGCCCTGGCACAACTTGAGGGCATCACCCCTCGTCCTGTCACTGTCACCTGGGAGAAGAGACCGACCCCCCCTCACTACATCTTGTACTGAAACATCCCTGAAGATGAACAGAAATGCACAGGAGGTGTATGACACTGCTCTTGCAACACAACCTGAATGCTACTTGTAGAGGAAACATGAGTAAATGCTCAGAAAAATGCATGTAGTCACAGATTTTAAGCCAATTTCATGAAAAAAAAAATGGCATTTGACTGTGTTTATTTAAAAGACCTACATCAGCTCAGCAGGATCCCAGTGCATCATTTTAAATTTATATGCAATACTTAAAGGTACGGACAGTACCCATGGCATAGCAGGTCATTTAAATAATATATTTAATATTTTTTCAGCAGTTATGGAGAAGACGTCCTTACCTATGGCATAGCAATCATTTAAATAATGTATTTAAATTTATTGTGATACTTATGGAGATGTCCTTACCCATGGCATTACTATTCATCAAGAAAACACCAAAAGAGGCTCCACTGCTGTCTTCCAAGCACAAGAAGAATGTCTGAACGCCGTATAAGTTTTCTATGTTCTTAAAGGAAAGCAGAAAAGCTGATTTAAAAAACAAACAGTAACTATATGCACCCTGCAGTGTCCCAGAACTGTATCACACATGAGGTGAAACTTGTCAAAAGGAAACAAACAGCAAAAATCAAATAATGATAAAAATCATTATTTTTATTTCTCTATTTTATGGGAATGTCTTCAAGTTGCTCAAAAAGCACAAATTTGGGGAAAACGAATTTCCATGGGGCCATTTGAATGAGAACCTCCACACAGCCATGATTTAAAAGATGAAGGTTATAAATTGCATCTCGAGTCGGGATGGACAGAAAATAGGGATTTTTTCTGCTGTAAGTTTTGTTGATAGTGTGAAAAATTCCGGGTTTTGGTTCAAAAATCAAAATAGATTTATCAGCCCCTAGACTGTCAATAGTCCAATGCAGATGTTGGATTTCATGATCTTAACAGTCCTTTGGCCTTTGATGATCTTGACAGTTGGACAGTTGGATCCTCAAATCTTAAAGGTCTTTTCCAGCCAATTCCAAAGATTCTACAATCATAGAATCATGGAACAGCCTTGGTTGGAAGGAGACCTCTAAGATCACCCAGTCCAGCCATTAATCCATCACTGCCCAGTCCCCACTGCCCCATGTCCCTCAGCACCACATCTCCACGGCTCTGAAATCCCTCCAGGGACGGGGACTCCCCCACTGCCCTGGGCAGCCTGGGCCAGGGATGGGGAACCCTTTGGGGAAGGAATTGTTCCCCACATCCAATCTCACCCTGCCCTGGCACAGCTTGAGGCCATCACCCCTCGTCCTGTCACTGTCACCTGGGAGCAGAGACCGACCCCCCCTGGCTGCCCCCTCCTTTCAGGGAGTTGTAGAGAGCAATGAGGTCTCCCCTCAGCCCCCTCTGCTCCAGACTGAACCCCCCAGTTCCCTCAGCTGCTCCCCATCACACTGTGCTCCAGAAATGATGCCTCAGAACTTTGAAAGACTTATTTCCTTTTTTGTTCTAAAACATTCATAAACTGCAGACATCGAGCTGCTCCCCGAATCCCCTTCCCATCACCCCTCGTTCAGCAAAAGGCTTCAAAAGTGACTCCAAATTCAGCGTAAGGATTGGCGCTGCATTCAACAACCTCTATTTAACACTCATTTAATCTCATTATTATCTCAATGAAATTTAAACAATTTTACATTGTGTTTGAGATGCTGTAGCTATAAATAAGCTGAGTTAGCGACTTAAACCTAATCAAATGTAAAAATATTCTTGTTATTCCTTCTTCCATGATATACATTACTTTTCTTGCTCCTCAGTGTTGATTATACACCAAAAATTTAATGGGTTTTTCTTTCAACATTACTTTGTCAAGCATTTATACACTCTACCAAATATTTCCTTTTACTCATCAAGCTGAAATCAATGCTTATCAATATCTAAAGGGCAGGTATCAGGAAGATGGGGCCAGACTCTTCTCAGTGGTGTCCAGTGACAGGACAAGGGGCACTGGGCACAAACTGGAACACAGGAGGTTCAATCTTAACACAAGAAAACACTTCTTTACTCTGAGGGTGACAAAGCACTGGCACTGCCCAGAGAGGTGGTGGAGTCTCCATCTCTGGAGACATTTAAATCCCTGGACACAATCCTGTGGGATCTACTCTAGGATCCTGCTCTAGCAGGGGGTTGGACTGGATGATCTTTGGAGGTCTCTTCCAACTCTGACCACTCTGTGACTCTGTGATAAGCACAGTGATAATGTTTGGTTGTCTACTTCCCCCAAAGTGCCTCTAAAAAAATGGGGTGTGTGGGAATCCAACTGAGAAAAAAAGCAAAAAGAAAAAAAAAATGGCTATAAATACCAAAGATTGATTTTAAATAGCAAGTTTTGTAAGTTGATGCAACAATAGAGTGATATAGCAGCAAAAAACTGCAGATTCAGGATAAAATGCCTCATGATAGATGGAAGAATGAATTTTTATATTATCGGAAAAGCAGATGCCATAGGAATTATCATGGGGGAAAAAAAAGCAGAAAATGTAAAAACACAATAATCGGTATTTTGACTAGTATAGCAACTGATATTAAGTGCAACTTCACATTATTTCCTGAGGTAAGACGCTACAGCGGGGAGAATGAGATATCTACTGAATTTTGCACACAGCAACACATGGGAGCGGGGGGAAAAAGAGGAAAAAATACCAAAGTCAGATATCAATATTCATTACCGGATTTCCAGCAAAACCTGACCAATTTGATCCAAACATTTACAAAAATATTTTCCAACAGGGATTTAATGTGGTGGTATCTCACATTTTGTGACTCTTGGTGAGTGTTTATGGAAAAAAAACCTCAGTGGATATTGTTAATGTGCCAACTATGGCTGAACTCCAGAATTCACCTCAAAAGAAGGAAAATATCATAAATTCACTACTTACTCCGGAAGGGGCGGTGTCCCGGCTGAACATGGGCCAGGTTTTCCAGTTGACATCGTGTCGGTATTGCTTATGGACGTGTTCGCCCACCCCGTAGATGTTGCTGCTGGGGAGTTTGATGGAGAGCTGTAAGAACTGCTCGGCATAGACCAGCGGGCCGATGGTGGTATCAAACCTGGCAAAATGACAGAACGTTGCAGAAAAAGTATTCCTGCTGAAGGTTGGTTCCCTTAATATCATAGAATCCTAGAATGGCTTGGGTTGGAAAGGACCTCAAAGCTCATCTTGTTCCAAGCCCCCTGCCATGGCAGGGACACCTCCCACCAGACCAGGTTGCTCCAAGCCCCATCCAACCTGGCCTGCAACACTGCCAGGGAGGGGGCAGTCACAGCTTCTCTGGGCTACCTGGGCCGGTGTCTCACCACCCTCACAGCCAACAATTTCTGCCTCAGATCTCATCTCAATCCACCCTCTGCCAATTTAAAGCCATTACCCCTCATCCTGTCACTCCATGCCCTTGTCCAAAGTCCCTCTCCAGCTTTCTTGTAGCGCCCCCAGGCACTGGAAGGTGCCTCCCCGGAGCCTTCTCTTCTCCAGGCTGAACACCCCCAACTCTCTCAGCCTGTCCCCAGAGCAGAGGTGCTCCAGCCCTTGCATCATCTCCATGGCCTCCTCTGGACCCACTCCAACAGCTCCATGTCCTTGTGTTGGAGGCCCCAGAAATGGACACAGCACTCCAGTTGGGGTCTCATGAGAGCAGAGTAGAGGGGGAGCATCACCTCCTTTGCTAAACTCCCCCCAAAACATGCCAAGTGGTAATTTAAGAAAGCTTTCGCATCATGTGTCGCTAGTAATTCATCATGTGCATCTCGTAATTTGGCCAAAAATAGTCATGTCGCATATTGCGGTAAAAACAGTGGGTGTTTTTAATAATAATGTATTAATTGTGAACATTTTTAAATTGAATTTAAATTTTAAAAATAATTTTTTAAAAAGAAAAACATAAAATGCAACTTTTTTTCTTTCCAAATTAAGCAAACACCTCAGGAAAATTTAAGCCATTTTCTACAGTGCGTGTCAAATAGGTCCTAACGTGTTTTTTTTCCAAATTAAATAAAAGCCTACAGAAAATTTAAGCAATTCTAGAGCAGTGTGCCTAACAGGTGTCTCCCAATATTATTCTTCCAAATTAAATAAAAGCATAAGGAAAAATTAAGCAATATTCTAGAGTGCTGTTTCAAACAGGTCCTGTTGAGTTAAATTAACTATTCTCCCCTCCACGTGCCAACTGAACCAGCCCTGAGCACTCACTCCACCTTTCACACCCTCTTTAGTGGTGAATCAGCCTTTAGGGAGGCTTTTAAGAAAGCAAATAATGTTAAGAGGTGAAAAAAGGAAATTCTAATTTCTATCAAAGAGTTGATAGCACATGGACTCCTGCTAGCGGTCAGCTGAGTAATCACTTTTTAATTGATTTAATAAATACTGACTCCTGACGCTTCCACCAGTGGGGCTCAGTGCAAGGAGCATCATAAATAAGACATGATAGATGTGGTAAAAAAGTGATGCTGGGGAGGACTTCTCACCATAAGCGATGAATCAATGGCACAATTCATCAGTTCTCCCTGGGATTAAGAGGAGAAGAGGGTACAGAGCCAAAAACCCAAACTACATGAGATAGACCTCTTCATCTACCAAATTTTGTGTGGAAAGAGCCTTTCCAAACTGTTTATCCACCAAAAGAAGAAGACAAAACCCAAACCCTGGTTAGATAGACCTCCCCATCTCCCAAATTTTATGTGGCCGGAGCCTTTCCATCCTCTTTATCCATCAAAAGAAGATGGCAAAGCCAAAACTCAGTGAGACAGACCGCCCCATGTCCCAAATTTTATGTGGAAAGAGCCTCTCCATACTGTTTATCCATGAAAAGAAGATGGCAAAAACCAAACCCCACAAGATAGACCTCCCTGTCTCCCAAATTTTATGTGGAAAGAACCTTTTCATCCTCTTTATCCATGAAAAGAAGAAGCAGTTTGCATGCCCAAGAGGGCACCTAAAGCAACACAGACTTTCCGAGAAAACAGACGGCGTCACGATTTTCTGGCTAAAAAGCCCAAAATCTACTCACAAAACATTTCCGTTGCTTTCCCTGGTCACCTTGATGCCAAAGGGATTTTCTTGGACATTAACTCTATATTTTAAGTTGGAGGCCGCCGAACCGCTGAAAGGTCCCACGTGCTCATGGGGAACTTCAAATCTTTGCGTTTTAGGATCAGTGATCTACACACGTTTAAAGAACAAAGTACGTTTAAGGAACAAAATAAGGGATTTAGAAATTACCGCCTCATTTTAACACTTTTCCTACAGGACGATCCAAATTTGTGTCGGTAGAAAAAACCCACTTGTCAAAACAGCGTCACAACAAGAAACGGTCAACATCAGTCAGTGGCAAAATTAAGGCAGTGCCAACCTACCCCATGCCTTTATTTGGGTGGATATGAGAGTATTTCCCATTCTCAGTGGATCTGAGAGTATTTTTCCCATGGAAAATACACAGGGGGCAGAACTCTGCCCCACTGTGTTTATAGGTGCTGCCCAGCCCTTCTTCAGCATCTCATTTTCAGTATTTCTACGTGTCCTGTCTTGGCTGGGTGGAAGCAAACCCAGTCTGACTGCCAGAGCTTTGGGAGGAAAATGTGGGGCACTCTCAGCACCAAGAGAATTTTAAAAAGAAATAAATGGGGGGGGGAAGAAGAAAGAAAGTAGAAAAGAAAAAAGAAAACAGAAAAAATATAAAAATTAAAAAAAAAAAAAAAGTTTTAAAAAGAAAGGAAAATTAAAAATAAGAAAAAAGAAAAACTAAGAAAGAAATACAGAAGAAAAAAAAAGGAAAAAAGAAAGGAAAAAGGAAAAAGAAAAAAGCATTAAAATAAAAAATAAATAGAAAGAAAAAAAAGAAAAAAAAAGAAAAAATAAGAAAGAAATAATAAGAAAAAAGAGAAAAAAAGGATATAGAAAAGAGAAAAAAGCAAAAAGAAATAAAAAGAAAATAGAAAAATAAATAAAAAGAAAATAGAAGAAAAAAGAAAAGAGAAGAATGGAAAAATGAAAAAGAAAAAAGGCAAAAATAAAAAATAAAGAGAAATAAAGAAAAAAGAAGAAAAATAAGAAAAAGGGGGAAAAGAAATGAGAAAAAAGAAAAAATAAATAAAAACATAGAGATAAAAATTAAAATTAAAAATAATACAAATACAAATAATAAAAATAAAAAGTAATAAATAAATATAGAACAGAAAAAAAAGTAAATAAGGATGAAAACAAAAAATAAATAGAAGTAAAAAAATAAAAAGAAAAAAGAAGAAAAAAGAAGAAAAAAGTAAAGGGAAAAAAAATAAATAAAAAGAAGAAACAAAAAAAGAAAAAGAAAAAAGAAAGAAAGAGGAAAAACAAACCCCCACAAACCAAACAAAAAACCTACAGCAACAGCGCCGAGCCGGTCCGGCCGAGCCCCAGCTGGCGGATTTTTGCATTTTGGGGTCTCCCCTACAGCCTGAGCGCTGCAGTCACACAACCCCAGACTGGTTTGGGTGTGAAGGGACCCCAAAGCTGATCCCATCCCCCCCTGCCATGGCAGGGACACCTCCCGCCCGCCCAGGGGGCTCCAAGCCCCATCCAACCTTGAACCCTCCCAGGGATGGAGCATCCACAGCTTCCTTGGGCAACCTGTTCCAGTGCCTCACCACCCTCACAGCCAAGAATTCCTGCCCAATGTCCAGTCTAAATCTCCCCTCTTCCAGTTTAAGGCCATTACCCCACCCCCAGAGCTCTGGGCGGTGCTGGTGCTCTTGGCCAAAGCAATTGTGCAAGTGATGGAAACAACCGTGTTTGCCCCAAAACTCTTTTCCAATGAAGAAGGGATCAAAAATGGAGACAAAATCTGATCTTGGCATTTTCCAGTTCTCACGTCCAAATCCCTCCAGGCTGAACTGGTGCTGCTCAGGGACAAACACCCTCTTCGGGTCAGTATTTATCCATGGAAGCCCACGGGTGAGATTTGGGGGAATTTATCGGCATCCCTCACCCCCTCTCGCACCAGCCCCCGAGCTCCTGCCGGCCCAAGACCTCCAAAAACTGGGAATTCCCACCTTGAAGTGGAAGCGGTTCTGGGTCTGGTACTCGGCAGTGAGGAGAGCGTCGCTGAGCTCCTTCCCGAACAGCGACGGCGAGGGGAGACGCGTCAGGGACGCCTGGAACCCTGCGGTGGGGAGAGAGGGGGGACACGGCGGGACACGGCATTGAATCAAATCACACCAAGTCGAATCAATAAAATAACAGCAAGGTAAAATAAAATAAATACAATAAAAAACATAAATAAAATAAAATAAAATAAAATAAAATAAAATAAAATAAAATAAAATACATAAAATACATAAAATACATAAAATACATATAACGTAACATAGCATAACGTAACATAACATAACAAACAACATAATATAATATAATATCTAAAATAAAGTAAAATAAAGAGTAAAAAAATAAACATTCAAAAATGTGAAATAAAATAAAACAGTAAAATTAAAATAAAGTAAAATAAAATAAAGTCACATTTAAAATGTGAAATAAAATAGTAAAATAAAAATAAAGCAAAATAAAACAAGTAAAGTAGCATTTTAAAAAATATAAAATAAAATACAGGATAAGGGAAGGACAAGAAAAGGGAAGGGGAAAAGGGAAAAGTAGAATAGAATGGACTAAACTAAAATAAAACAATAAAATAAAAATAAGGTAAAATAAAATAAATGAAATATAATAAAACAAAAATAAAATAAAATATAGAAATAAAAATAAAATAAAAATGGGAAACAAGTTAAAAATTAAATAATATGTAAAGTATGGTAAAAAATATATATAAATAATTGAAAATAAAGGAAAATAAAGAAAAACGGAAGAGGAAAGATGAAAAGAAAAATAGAATAGAAAGGAAATAAAATAATAAAATATAATAAAATAAAAATTGAAAAAATAGTATTAAATTAAATGGAAAACTAAAATAAAAGAACGTTAAATTAAAATAAAGAAAAATACTACTAAAATAAAGTAAAATAGACTAGACTAGAATAAAATAAAGCAGAATAGTTGAGAATAAACAGAAGAGAATGGACTGGAACAGAACAGAACTCAATTCAATTAATTAAATTAAATTTTAAAATAAATTAGAACCAACTCAATTAAATTGCAATCAATTCCGTTCAATTCGAACCAATTCCACCCCGTTCCGTTCCCTCCTCGGGCGCGTTGGCCCCGACTCACCCTGGGGGGTGTTGCGCAGCCCCCCCTGCACCGCGTACCCGTGGGCGGCCGAGAAGAAGCACCAGGGGATGCTGGCATCGCTCTGGGGGCTCCAGCAGCAGCCGCGGAGGGCACAGAGGTTCTGGGGTGAAAACCGAGAGTTTAGGGCAAATACAGCCCAACAGGAAAGGCGACAGAATTCCACCCCGCCCCCGAATGGTTCTCGGGTGCCGCTGGGGGTGGGGGGGGTTCAGAGGGGGAAAGTGAGGGTTAACTGGGAAAATATTTAAAATCATTGAAAATAACGAAAATAATTTAAAAATTAAAATACTGTAATAAAAATATTTTAAATACTAATAAAATGAATAAAAATAAACAATACAAGATATAATAATAACAATAATAAAAATAGCAATAATAACCACAACAATAAAACTAATAAAAATAATCCCAGTAATAAGAATAATAAAATAACAACAATGTTAAAAATTGTTATTTTAAGAACAATAAGAAAGACCAAAAAAATCAACGCGTTTCTCCAAGCCAGAGATATAAAAATATATTGTTAAATACATATATATTTATTCTAGTAAATATATTATTAAATATATATATTTATAATAATACATATTGAATATATTGTTGTTATTTGCATATAATTTTATACATATAATGATCGACACAACTCCTGTATAGAACGTTATAACGTTACGTCACGTTACGCCACGTTATGTCCTGTCATATATTACCCATTTTACACACTTTTCATATATATTCATACATGTAAAACACCTCTCTATGTACACACGTGTAAAATTGTATCCAATATTTATTTTAGACTCTGTGTCATTCCTGTCCAGCTCCAAGACAGGAGCAGAGCCCACCCAAAAAATTTATTTATATATACTTTTATATATATTTTAAATTTTTATACATATATTTATATATATTTTAAATTTTCATACATATATTATGTATATAACATTATTATGTTACGTCATGTCCTAGATACAGTATATTTACTTTTATATACTTTTTATATATACTCACACATACAAATATTTTAATTCCTATTTATTTAATTAATTTTTATTTATTCATATATAAAAATATATACATATATAAAAACTTTTACAGTGTATATATAACTTTAATAGTATATCTACACACTTTTATAGTATCTATATTTTCAAGTCTATACTGTTCATGTCCAACACCAGGGAAGGAACAGAGTCCATCTGGAAAATTATTTATTTATGTGTACTTTGGATGTGTTTGTGTATATATGTATGAAAAAATACATTATATCATAAATTGTATTGTATATATTACATTATGTTACGTTGGTTTATGTTATACTATGTTGTGCTATGTTGTGCTTTGTTATGTGTTATGATATAATTTATATTATATTATGTTGTATTGTATTATATTGTATTATATTATATTATATTATATTACATTACATTACATTATATTACATTATATTACATTATATTATATTTTATTATATTATATTATATTATATTATATTACATTGTATTGTATTGTATTGTGTTGTATTGTATTATATTACATTATATTATATTATATTGTATTGTATTATATTATATTTGTTATATTAATTACATTATATTACTATATTGTCATGCCATATTGTTTTCCATTAATGATGTGTATTTACACATGTATACTGTTCATATATACACAATTTTTTATATATATATAACTTTTCAGTCTGTCCGTGTCGCAGTCTCTCTGTCACGCCCCGAGAGGCTCAGAGTCCACCCCAGGAATCATTTACACCACTACAAACACCACTGCCTTGTGTACATACCCACCCCTCCCCCTCCCCGGGGCCATAACCCCCCCCTCACATCTCCCACCCCTCCTGGAGGGCCCTCAGCCCCCCGCGACCCCCAACCCCAACTCCTTCCCCAGGAGGGGACACAACGCTGCGCCGCCAACCTCTGTCCCCGGGAGCCGAAGGCCACCGCGTGATTGGACCTAAACACACCCAAATTAACCCATTTATCAATTTATCACTGAAATCACGTGTCCTCACCCCGCCCCGGGATGTTTCAGGGCAGTTTCGTGCCTTTCTCAGACTTTGCCCTCGTTAGCAGCGAGCAGTTAACGAACACCGACCATTCCAGGTGTGGTTAATAAATAAGTGGTTTTGATAGTTCAAGTCATATATTTTGGTAATTTTAGTCATAAATGTTCATTTTATTTATATTTTTAGATATATGTTTTCCATTAACGAGGAAAGCGAGGTTTTCTATCAGCCAAACAAGCTCACATCTCATTTAGATTAATTACCACTTTTCCCAGCGAGCCTTTGAGCCTGTAAAAACCCCCAACAAAAAAAAAAAAAGAGCATCGATGATTCACCTTGATTAATTATTATTATTATTATTAATATCGACATAAATTCAAGTATTCTGTGAATTAATTAATTAATTAATTGCGGTTCTGCACCGAAACTTATTAAAAAATAACAATAACAAATTAAGTCTCTGGGACGGGGAATGCAAAACGTGAGACCTCAATAAAGGCATTAAATTAATGAATAGATAAATAGATAGACAGATAAATAGACATATTAATTAATTAATTGGATAATTAATTAATGGCTAGGATTTGTGGCACATCCGCAGTGAGAATTCGCTACGTTCCTCCGCTTTTCTTCTCAAACTCAGCCATATTTGATACTGATATGAGACAATACTTTCAATATTAATTATCAGTTAATAATTAATGTTGGCACATTGATTATCTCCAAGGTCTTAATTAAAGATTAAAACAACTCACAAGGCCACTCCAGCGCTATGTGGAACAGAGGACTTTGCCATCAATTTGACCTTGAATCACAATTTTCATGGCCAAATTGTATTAAATTTTGTTTTATTTAATCATTATCATGGTTTTTTTTGCCAGAAAATTGAAATAATTCACCTCATTTTCTAAATTTCCAATATTACAGCCTAAATTCCTTATCATGAGTTAAGTTTTATTTCAATACACTGTTAAAAACGTTAATATCTGACGTCACCCCCCAAAAAAGGTGGTGTCAGCTAAGTGGAAATATTTCCAAGTTGGCCCAAATTAAATCAAATGAAATTTAAATTAACTTAAGGGACTTTGTCACTGCTCTGAGTGCTCCTACTAGGAGGAAAATCCAACTTGGAAATGAGTTCAGATTGGTTAAATTGGTTACTACTGGCGGCCGCATGTCGGCAAAAAATCTTTAGGTATTTCCTGGTGGGAAAAGGGTTAAAAAAAAAAAAAATTGAAAATTTCTTGTGCAATTAAATGGCATTAATTTATCCTATCGGTGTCATGCTATGAAATATAATTAGTTTTTACTTATTTCTCATGTTTTCAGACCTTGGTGGCAATTCCATCCGGGAAGCAGTCGATCCGCTCGGCTGTCGCCACGCTCGGGCAGTTGGGGGAAAAAGCTGTGAGGAGGTAGAGAAACGAAGGGATTAATCTCAATAAATTAAAATATTAGTAGTAGTAGCAGAAGCAGCATTAATATTACTAGTAGCATTAATATTAATACTATTGTTATTATTACTGCTGTTTCTGGTGGCTTAGTAATAGTAGTAGTAGTAGCAGCATTAATATCACTATTACTACTATTACTATAATTACTGTGGTTGCTGGTGGCTTATGATCATTATTATTGTTGCTATTATTATTATTATTATTATTATTATTATTATTATTATTATTATTATTATTATTATTATTAAATGTCCTTTCAATCATTTCTCTGAGTGGTTTCTCATCTTCTCGAAAGTCTCCAACCACGAACAACGCTTCCAACAACCCTCAACTACTGGTAACTCCCTCGGTTTACAAAATTTACAGAATTTACCAAATTTGGTGCAACTCCTCCAGGAAAAGACAAAAAAAAAAAAACCAACTCATTTTTGCAGATTTTCACCACAGGGGTGTGGCTAAGACAACCGATTTTTAATGGAAAGAGTAAAAATGCTCCGGGTTTTTATGGTTATCGGTTTTTCTCTGTACAAAACGTCTCGAGCTCCTGATGTCTTTTTCAAAGAAAAAAATCTTAAAATTAAAAAATATCAAAATTCACCTTTTTTGACAAGAAAGTGAGCTTTAGAGAGGGGATATTTTTATTTCTGCATCACCTCATTTATTTCCGCAGCTCAACATCATCCCCCTTCTCGGCACACAACTCTACTTCACTTTCCCTTAACCATAAACCCTTAGAAACCTCAAAAACCAAAAAAATTCTGCAAAGGGCTGAAAAAAAAAGCATTTATTTTAATTTTTTAGGGGGAGATTGGTGATTTTTCTACATTCTTGAAGATCTCGATCAGAATGGGCATTAAAATATTCCTCATCAGATCCTAGGGCCAATTTATGCAGATTTTAAAGTCGTTTCTCTAAATTTATATTAATACCTGTTTTTATTTTTGTATAAATTTTATATTTTTATATAAATAAAGTTTAAATTCTAGATTATACGTCATCTTAATTCCTTATATAGTCATTATCATCTATAATATCATCTATAATTATATATTATTTTACATAAGTTCTTAGCTATTTCTATATTATATGCAAATAATGTAATATATTCTAATTTTTAATATTTAAATTTTATCAAACAGCCCCAAAAAGTGGCTTTTTTTCTGACTTACAGGTGCTTTGGGAACCAGGCTCCCTCGTTGCTAAAAGCCCAATAAAGACGCAGGCCACTGCCACCACCAAACAGAAGAGGATGATCAATATCACCTCCAATTTGCTGAATTTCTTCTTTGCCATCTCCAACACCACGGAAAAAGGAAACCAAAAAAATCACCATTTTGGACAAATCGAGAAATTATTTCTATTTAAATCATAATTATTTTCCATCTCTGACCCCCAATAATTCTCATATTTACAATAATTCAAGCAACATGGATGAAGTCGTAATTCAGCACTGATGAATTTCTTTTCCTCCCTACAAATTCCTTTCAAATATACACCAAAAAAACAGAATTTTCACCCAATTCTAATTATGAAAACTAATCATTTTTTTCCTATTTTACTGAAAATCAGGAAACTAAAACTCATTTGCACATTTTAATTTGGAAAGTTTAATTATTTCCAACCAACAAAACCTCTGTTGTATAAAAGAGGACATTCATTTACCCAGCAGGAAATAAACTATTAACAGAGTTAATTACCTCGTTAACAGAGTGAGATAATTATTTAGAAAAGAGAATTTAAAAGTGTGTATTTTTAAAAAAACAGCTTAAAGCTGTTGCACCCTTGAGCCACAAAGCCCCCAAAAAATACAGATTTTAAACAATTCCCTTCCATATCAACTGAATATTGAGCAAGAGCCTTAAGAATTAACGTTCATCTGGGGGAAAACTGAAATAATAATAATTAACAATAATAAATAATGAGGGTTAAAACTGAATATGTTGTTGTTGCTGTTGTTGTTGTTGTTGTAGTTATTATTATTATTATTATTATTACTACTACTACTATTATTTTATTGCCCAAAGCACTCATCCACAAAACTCCATTTTCTCCTTCTTTCATCCCCGAATACTTAGATATTTAAAATTAAAAAAATTAATTTATAAATATCGATTTGAGCACCAAGGAAATAAGCAGCAGCTAGGCAAAAATTTCCAGAAAAAAAACAGGGAATATGGTAAATTAATCTACGCACCTTATGGCCCATTTTCCTCCTTTCTCAGCCGCTGCCCTCAGCTGTGAGTCCGCCTTTTATTCCCTCCTCTTATCAGCGTCGTTAGCATTATGGCTCACGAAGTCCGTGTGTTCCTCCAGCCTGGCGTGGATTGCGAAAACGAGTGAAAATGCCTTAAAATCAAAGGTATTTTCTTGTATCCTGATTATATTTGTGGTAATTAAGAGCCCATTATGTCCTGGGAATTGGTGAGTTGAAGATAAGGGAATTCTGGCAAACCCATCAAAGAAAATTTACTTCTGACTCAGCAAAGTTTCCCCTGCTCAAACTCCACCCACCAACAAAACGCAGCCACAAGGAACGATGGGCCCAGCCCCAAAATCTCCTGCTTTCACACCAAAATGACAGAATATCTGTCCCTGGGATTCGGGGGTGGAAAAAATAATTTTTTTTTTTTTTTTTTTTCAAAAAAATCACATTACAAAAATGAATTCATGGGGAAAAAAAATTGTTTTAAAAATCCACAAAAAAAAAAAAATAAAAAAAAAAAAAAGGAAAAGAGAGAAGGCTCTGCCCTCACCTGGGGGGCAGATCAAGTGGTTTTGGGGTTATTTTTGGCATTTCAGATTAAAAGCAGAGAGCACGCAGAGTCCTGACGCAGAGGTTGGAGAGCGAGACTCCTCCTCAAGCAAAGAGAATGGTGACCTGGGAGCAGAAGCTCCCACGTGTTCTCGCTTCCTTAATTACTAAAATATCCTAAAATGAGTAAAATCTCCAAAATATCCCAAAATATATCGTCCCTTTTCCCCTTTATTTTTACTCTGTTTTATTTGTTTGCTGCATGAGTAAAGGGAAGCCCACCATGCTTGGCAGAACCCAACCCAGGGGTATGGAGAAGGTTTATCCCACTATGAGTTCAGACTCAAAAATCATGAATTTTCATCAAATAATATTTTACACCAATAAATTTAATTTATTTTTTTTCCCTAGCACAGCCTTGAAATAATTTCAACCAAATTATTGCATTCCCATGGAAAAACACCAAATGTATTTAAAATTCCTCTTCAAAGCACCCATAAGAGATCTGAGACGTTGTAGACATGGCATAAACTCTGTCTGCTGATGCCTGGAGAGACCTTCACCCATCCGTGTATTTAAAAATGGGTCAAAACAGCACTTTTTGGGCCAGGAGGGAAACAGCACCGAGACAAGGACTATGGGCTGAAAGTGAAGGACATGAACCTGGGCAACCGGCTCTTGGTGGTCCTCCTCAGTCACCTGATGACCTCCAGAGGTCCTGTCCAACCTCCACCGTTCTGTGATCCTGTGCAATAGCATTTCTTCCCAGCTGATTTCTAGCTCATGGAAACTCACGGCTCCATCATTGTGGCCAGCGTTGTCCATACCCACCCCGAAATTTTTGGGGTCCACCAACACAGCTGCACCATTTGGGTTCCCTACAGTAGATGCCTTCACCACTTAGGACATGGGTGTCTGGGGACATCTGCTCTGCCCCACGGCCTCCGCTCCTCCCTGGGCCCCACAACCTCCTGATAACCCAGCTGTTCCCCCCCATAGACCTCACTGCTCCATGGGCATCATATGTTGCCAGCCTCCAGTCCATGGTTTTCACAGCTCCCGAGGTCCCAGAGGTCTCAGGGTGTGTCAGCTCTACCCCATAGACCCACCACCAGCCCCAGGGAATCCTGGGTACCCCCACTTTGCCCCACAGATTTCACTGCTCCCCTGGATCTAGGCATTGAGGGTACCCATAAACCACTCCCCCAAGCATTCGGACATGCCCACCCAACCCAGTCCCATCTGGACTCCCAACTGGAGTCCTACCCTGGGTGTACTGAGTAGAACAGTTCTGCCCCATGGTCCTCCACTGCTCTCTGGGTCCAGGACTAACAGGTGACCCATAGACCCTCCCACTGCTACCTCATGAACCTTCAGGGGACAGCTAAGGTGAGGGTGAGGGTTTCTGGTGGGAGGCTGGGTTACTGATGAGCTTTCTGCACGAGGGGTTGAGTTGGTGTCATGGTGGGAGGTGGCCCCCTGGTTTAGGGCGAGCAGCCAGGGGAAGAGAGCAGGATGACGGATGGGGGAAGGGTTTGTGGGCTGGGGCTTCATCCTCTTGATTGGGGGGGCAGGATGAGGGGTAGGAGCTGTGGTTAATTCATTGAGAACCTTTGCAGTTGACCAACAGGGATAATAAGTAATGGGAGAAGCAATAAAAGCCACCCCAGGATGGCAGCGATAACGGTGACAGGGACCAAAGGTCTCCAGTGATTAATGGGTAGGTCAGAGGAAACTTCCAGGCCTTCTCTTCTCTGGATTGAACAGTCCCAGCTCCCTCAGCCTTTCCTTGCAGGAGAGGAGCTCCCGTCCCCCCATCATCCTCATCAGGCTCTCTCCAGTGTGTCCACATCTCCGAGCGGAGCAGAACCATCACCTCCCTACACCTTGCCTAGCTCACATTCAGCTCAGTGTCCACCATGACCCCAAGGTCCTTCTCAGTGAAGGACCACTCCCCCAGCTGGGTGGCCCCCAGCCCTTACTGGTGCCTCACTGGGATGGCAGAACCTTTCACTTCCCCTCTTTGAACCTCCTGAGGTTCTCATCAGCCCATTTCTCCAACCTATTGAGGTAACTCTGGAGCATCAGCCACTCCTCCCAGTTTGGCATCATCTCCAAACTTGCTGAGGGTACACGCCCCATCATCCAGATTGTCCACCATAGAATGGGTTGGGTTGGAGGAGACCTTGGAAGACCTTCTTAGTCAAGACATTCAATGGGATTGGCTCCAGTATTGGCCCCTCGAATACACCACTAGAGACCGGTCTCCAGCTGGACACCGACCCCAGCCCTCTGGGCCTGGCCATTCAGTCATTGGAGTCATGGTAGACACCACCACCTGCTCTCCCCTGGTCCACCAAGCCAACCACCTTGTTGTAGAAGGCCATTGGGTTGGTTAAGCCCAGCTGATCCCTCTTCAACCCATGCTGACCGATCCCTCACTGCCTTCTTGGCATCCAGGTCTTTGGAAATGATTCCCAGAAGAATTTTCTTCCCGGGCTGGAGGTCTTCAAGGTTCTCCCCCAGTTGCCATGACCTTCCAAAGAGGGACACACCAGTGTCCCTCCCTGGGTCCTTCACCTCATGGGACACAGAGCCAATCAGAGCCCAGGGTCCCGCACATCCCAGAAGAAGATGAAGAGAGAGAACAGCGGGGACAGAAAGGACTCAAAGGGCACCCAGGACCCCTTAGGGTTCTCCACCCCCACCCCATAGCGACCTCCCCCATGGGACACCCTTAGTCATAGGGTCCTACAAGTCCTCTACATAACCCCACCCCAGAGCCCTGCACCCTGCAGGGACACCCCCATTCCCCTGTCCCCAGACACCCCAGCCCCATAGGGATCCCCCCACCCTATAGGGAGTCACCCATAACAGACCCCTGACCCCCTATAGGGTGTCCCCCCCCCCCAGTAGGGCAGTGCCTGGGGGGTGGGGCTGCCCCAGTGTCTCCCACCCCCCCCACCGGTGCGGGAAGAAGCCAGGCAATCCCAGGATGCAACAAGTTCTGTATTATATTATATTTATACCCATCCCCCCACCCCTCCCACCCCCCCCCCCCCCCAGAAATACAGGAAAAAAAGGGGGGGAAAGGGGCACAAAAAAGGGTTATTACAAAAAAAAATAACTCCTGCCCCCTCTTCCCCCCCCCTTTTGTACAGACACCACCACCACACTCCCCCTCAAATTCAGGATCTGGGGTTGGCTGGGACCAGGCTCCACCTGTACTGGGAAGAAAGTGTTAAAAGACCCCCAAAACTCCACCCTTTCACCCCAAAATCAGCCCTAGGAATCTCAACACACACACACACACCGCCATGATGTCACCCAGAGCCATTCCCAGTTCTCCCAGTCCTGGGAACTGAGATCCACACATACACCCTCACCAGGGAGAATGTGGGCCTCCAGGACCTGGGGTTGGATTTTGGGGTGGAAACCTTCAATTTGAGATCAATTGACCAAAAAACTCATTAATGTCAGGTCTGGGGGCAAACAGCTCCCTCATCCTCCCAGTATACCAGTTAAAACCACCTGACCTCCCAGTATACTAGTTAAAACCACTGACCTCCCAGTATACCAGTTAAAAAACACCTGACCTCCCAGTATACTAGTTAAAAAACACCTGACCTCCCAGTTATACCAGTTAAAAAACACCTGACCTCCCAGTATACCAGTAAAAAAACCCCATTCTCCCAGTATACCAGTGAAAAAGTGGTCTTTCTCCCAGTATACCAGTTAAAAAAAACACATTCTCCCAGTATACAAGTCACTAACCACTATCCTCCCAGTATACCAGTTTCCCCCCATCCTCCCAGCCCCCCAGTCCCCCCCAATCCTCCCAGTGAGCAACTGGGGATGCCCAGCCAACCCCCCCACCCCCACCTCTCCCCCCAGTGCCCCATGGCCAAGTGTCCGTGGCTCAGGGCCAGGGTCTCCAGACATGGCGGGGCGGCCCCGGCAGCCCCTCGTTGTCCTCCTCCGGCGCCTCCTCCTCTTTGGCGCAGCGCTGCCGTGAGTCCTCGTGGCCACTGAGGCTACAACCGGGGCCACCACCGGGGCTGTGCTGGGGTCCCAGGCTGGGCCCCCAACTAGGCCCAGAAGTAGGCCTGAAGGTAGGCCCAGAAATAGGCCCAGAAGTAGGCCCAAAAGTAGGACCAGAAGTAGGCCCAGAAGTAGGCCCAGAAGTAGGCCTCAGACCAGGCCTCAGACCAGGCCCGTAACCATGGTAACTGGGACACCTCAACCTGTCACCAGGGCAACCAGGGCCATCATCAGGGCAAGAGGGGCCATCACCGGGGCAACCATGGCCATCGCCCGCGTGGTAACCAAGGCCGTAGTCAGGCCTGCGAGTAGGCCCCGGAGTAGGCCCAAAGTTGCGGCAACCAGGCCCGTAACCATGGTAATGGGGGCAACCGGGCCCCACCCGCGGCGCGGGCAGTCCGTGGTGACCGCGGGGCCCGGGGGTGTCGGCGGGGCCCATGGCGAGCGGCGGGGGGCCCGGGGTGGAAGCGGGGGGCTCCGCTGGGACGGCCTGCAGGAAGCGGGCGGCACGAGCCAGGCACTCCCGGTAACCGCTGCGGTAACGGCGCCGGAACAGCTCCTCCGTCTCCGAGGGCTCTGTGCCAGAGAGAAACACGGTGACCACCTCCGCCCCCCCACCCCCGGCACAGCCCCCCCAAGAACCCACAGCATGGCCGCCTCCCCCCCCCCAGCCCCCCCGCCCTGGGGGGGCAGTTTGAGGGTGGGGGAAACTGAGGCACGGACCTGAGAGGGGCTGGGCCCGCAGGAACTGCACCGTTTTCTGCAGGATCTCGGCCTTCTCCACCTTGGGGTTGCGGAGGCGCTGGGGGGGGAGGGGGGGGGAAACGGGGGGGGGGGAGGGAGGGGAGGGGACATAGATGTCACATGAATCGTGACGGTGGGGGGCAGGGAGGGTCATGACAGAACCACCAGAGGGCCCCAATGGTGAGCAACCCCCGGAGGGCCCCACTAGCGTCCCGATAGTGCCCCAATAGTGACCCAGGGGTATCGCGACAGTGACCCAGGAGTATCCCGATAGAGCCCCGATAGAGCCCCAATAGCACCCCAAGAGTACCACAGTCATATCCTGATAGTGCCCTGAAAGTGTCCCCGTAGAGCCCCAACGGAGTCCCTATAACCCCCCAGGAGTATCCCGGTAGTATCACGATAGTGCCCCCAATAGAACCCCAATAGTGTCCCCAGAGTGTCCCAATAGAACCCCAAGAGTATCCCAGTAGTACCCCAATAGCACCCCGATAGTGTCCCGACAGTGCCCCCCGGTGGCGGGAGGCGGTGGGATGAACCGCCACAGCTGCAGCGACAGGCGGTGGGCGGGATAACCAGGCGATAGTCGTGACAGCGCCCCGAGAGAGCCCTGAGTGTCACAACAGAGTCACGATAGAGCCGCGACAGAGCCCGAATAAATGTGATAGGACCACATCGCAGTCATGACAGAGCACCAATAGATTGTCAATAGATTGTCACAACAGAGCTGTGAAAGTCACAACAGAGCCAGAGCTATCACGATAGTCATGATAATTGTGACAGTGTCACAAGAGCCTGAAGGTCAGTATAGCGCTGATAGAGCTGTAATAGTCATGACAGAGCCACAACAGTCGTGATAGTCTTGATAACATCACGATAGAGCCGCAATAGAGCCACAGAAGTCGTGACAGAGCTGCGATAGTCACAACAGATGCGATAGTCACAATAGAGCAACAGAGGTGTGATGGAGACGCAATAAGATAGTCGTGATAGAGCTGCGATAGAGCTGCGATAGTCATGACAGAGGAGCGATAGAGCCACAATAGTCACAATAGAGCTGTGATGGTCATGACAGAGCTTTGATAGTCATGACAGAGCCACAACAGTCACAACAGACCCGTGATGGAGCTGCGATAGGCACCATAGAACTGTGACAGAGCCACAACAGAGCTGTGATAGTTGTGACAGAGCTGCGATAGAGTCGTGATAAAGTCGTGACAGCCGTGACAGAGCTGCGAAATCACCACGATAGAGCCGCGATATTCGCGATAGAGTCACGATAGCGTCGCGATAGCGGTGCGGGCCTCACCTGGTCGCGGGTGGCCGCCAGCAGCAGCAGCCGCAGGCGCTCCAGGCTGCGGTTCATGCGGTCGCGGCGGCGTTTCTCCAGGAGCGGCTTCAGGAGCTGCAGGGGGGGGAGGTGAGCCCCAAACTGGGACAAACTGGGACCAACTGGGACCAACTGGGATGGGGTGGGTCGAGCTGGGGTCAAATTGGGTCCAACTGAGCCAAACCAGGCCAACAGGAGCCAAACTGGGCCCATATGAATAACCAGGCCAGACTGGGCTGGACTGGGTCAAACTGGGCTGAACTGGGCCAAAGGGGTCTGAACCAGTTCAAGTCCAAACCAGGATGAACTGGGCCAAACTGGGTCAAACTGGGTCAAACCAGGCCAATACAAGCCAAACTGGGCTGAACTGGGTCAAATTGGGCTGAACTGGGCCTAATTGGGTTGAATCAGGCCAATATGAGCCAAATTGGGCTGAACTGGGACAAACTGAACCAAGTCCTTACTGGGAACTGGGCTGAACTGGGCCAAGCCCAGTCAAAGCCAAAATGGGCCAAACCCAAACTGGGCTGAACTGGGTCCAACCAGGCCAAGCCCCAAACCAGGCCAAACCAAGTAAAACCCTAACTTGACCAAACTGGGCTAAATGGGGCCAAACCAGTTAAAGTCCTAACTGGGCCAAGTGAGATCAGGCCCAATCTGGGCTGAACTGGGCCAAACTGGGCCAAATGGAGCTGAACAGCACCAAGCAGAACCAGATCGAACTGGGCCGAACTGGGCCAAGTCCAGACCAGGCTTAACTGGGCTAAATGGGTCCAAACCAGTTAGTCCCAACTGGGCTGAACCAGGCTGAACCCTAACTGGTCTGAACCAAGACAAATGGGTCCAAAACAGTTAAAGTCCAAACCAGGCTGAACCAAGCCAAAACAGGACCAAACTGGGCTGAACTGGGACAAGCCCAAAGTGGGCTGAATCAGGCCAGATTGGGCTGAACCAGGTCAAATTGGGCTGAACTGGGCTGAAGGGGTCTGAACCAGTTCAAGTCCAAACTGGGATGAACTGGGACAAATGGGTCTGAACTGGGGAAAACTGGGCTGAAACGGGCCAAATGGTCTAAACCAGTTCAAGTCCAGCCTAGGCTGAACTGGGTCAAATTGGGCTGAAATGGGCTGGATTTGGCTGAATCAGGCCAAAGGGGTCCAAACTGGGCCAAATTGGGCTGAACCAAAGGAGACTGGGCTAAAATGGGCCATACTGGGCTGAACTGGGTCAAAGGGGTTGGAACGGGACCGTGTCAAAAGTGGGCTGAACTGAGCCAAATTGGGATGAAACAGGTCAAATTGGGAAAAATGGGCCAAATCAGGCTGAAATGGGCCAAATTGGAACAAATTGGGCAGACACAGGCCAAACTGGGATGAAATGGGTCAAATTGGGTTGAACCGGGCTGAATTGGGCTAAAATGGGGCCAAATTGGGCTGAAATGAGCTGAAGGGGTCCAAACTGGGACAAACCCAAACTGGGCTGAACCAGGTCAAAGGGGTCCAGAATGGGTCAGATCCAAATTGGGCTGAACCGGGCCAGATTGGGTTGAACTGGGCCAAATTGGGCTGAAATGGGCTGAAGGGATCCAAACTGGGCCAAATTGGGCTAAAATGGGCCAAATGGATCTGAAATGGGCCAAATGGAGCTGAAATGGGCCAAATTGGGCCAAACTGGGCTGATATGTGCCAGATTGAGCCAAATTGGGTCAAATTGGGCTGAAGGGGTCCAAAGGGGTCCAAAACAAGACAAAATGGGCTTAAAAAGGCTGAAATGGGCCAGATTGGGATGAACTGGGCCAAATTGGACCAAATTGGGCTGAATTGGGTTGAAGTGGGACCGAGGGGTCCAAACCAGGCCAGGCCCAAAGTGGGCTGAGGGGGGCCAAAGGGGGCTGAAATGGGCCAAATTGGGCTGAATTGAATTGAAATGGGTCAAATTGGGCTGAAATGAGCCAAATGGGGCTGAAATGGGCTAGATTGGGCTGAACCAGGCCAAATTGGTCTGAACTGGGTCAGATTGGACCAAATTGGGCTGAAATGGGCTTAAGGGGTCTGAACCAGGCCAAATTAGGTTGAACCGGGTCAAAATGGGCTTTAAAAGGCCAGTTTGTGCTAAAATGGGCCAGATGGGGCTGAACTGGCCCAAATGGGGCCAAATTGGGCCAAATTGGGCTGAACGGGGTCAAAGTGGTCCAAACCCAGCCAAGCCCAAAGTGGGCTGAACTGGTCTGAATTGGGTTAAAATGGCCCAAAACGGGGTTAAAACGGCGCAAATTGGGCTGAGCCGGTCCAGGGGGGTCCGGGGGGGTCCGACCCGTGCCGAAGGGGTCCGAGCCGGGCCAAGCCCCCCCCGGGCGGGCCGCCGTTACCTTCCTGTCGCTGGGGGGGTCCGCGGCGCTGCTCATGGTGCGGGGCCGTGCGGGTCTGGCCCGGGGGGGGCCCCGCGGGAGAGTTTATGGACCCGGGCGGCCACGCCCCCCCGAGGGAGGGGGGGGAGTCGGGGGAGGGGACTGGGAGCACTGGGAGCACTGGGGAGGGGGGCGGGGGATGGAGGGGTATTGGGGGGACTGGGGGGGGGGGAGTGGGAGCACTGGGGGGGGGGCAATGGGAGCGATGGGGGGGTGGAGGGGCACTGGGGGTACTTGGGGGGGTACTGGGGGGTACTGGGAGCACTGGGGGGGGCACTGGGGGGGAGTGAGGGCACAGAAGGGGGCACTGAGAGCACTGGGGGGACACTGGGAGCACTGGAGAGGCACTGGGGGGGTCACTGGGGGGGTACTGGGAGCATTGGGTGTGGAGTGGGGGCACTGGGGGACACTGAGAGCACTGGGGGGGCACTGGGGGGGGCATGGAGGCACTGGGGGTGACACTGGGAGCACTGGAGAGGCACCTGGGGGGGGGTCACTGGGGGGTGCTGAGAACATTGGGGGGGGAGTGGGGGCACTGGGGAGCACTGGGAATATTTGGGGGGGGTGCGGGGGGGTACTGGGAGGCACTGGGGGGGAGTGGGGGCACAGAAGGGAGCACTGGGGGGGTACTCAGGGGGGGCATGGGGGCACCTGGGGGGACACTGGGAGCACTGGGGAGGCACTGGGGGGTACTGGGATCACTGGGGAGTACAGGAGGGGCACTGGGAGCACTGGGGGGCACTGGGCGTGGCACTGGAGTACTGGGGGGGTATTGGGAGCACTGGGAGTACTGAGGGGGCTACTGGGGGGGACAGAGGGGTACTGGGGGGGGGAGTGGGGACACTGGGAGCAATGGGGGGGTGGGGGATGGAGGGGCACTGGGGGGTTATGGAGGGGTACTAGAGGAGAGTGGGGGCACTGGGAGGGACACTGGGAGCACTGGGGAGGCACTTGGGGGTGAACTGGGGGGGGAGTGGGAGTACTGGGGGAACTGGGTGGGCGATGGAGGGGCACTGGGAGCACTGGGACGGCACTGGGGGGGTCACTGGTAGAACTGGGGGGGCACTGGGGGGGGAGTTGGGACACTGGGGGGGACTTGGGAAGGCATTGGGTGTACTGGGGGGCTCTGGGGGTAGACTGGGAGGGCACTGGGGGGGATCACTGGTAGAACTGGGGGGGCACTGGTGGGGGAGTTGGGACACTGGGGGGGACTTGGGAAGGCATTGGGTGTACTGGGGGGCTCTGGGGGTAGACTGGGAGGGCACTGGGGGGGTCACTGGTAGAACTGGGGGGGGCACTGGGGGGAGACTGGGAGCACGGGGGGAACTGGATGGATGGGGGGCACTATGGGGGGGGAAAGGGGATGGAGAGACACTGGGGGAACTGGGAGTACTGGAAGCAGGCGGGAGGTGGGGGAGGTGTGAATGGGCACGAGCCCGCCCGGACACCGGGGGGGAGGCGGGGGGGGTGTCCCCTTCCCCCCCTCCCCTCGGCGGCCCCTTTGATCCCGCGCGTGTCCGGCACCCGCCGGGGGGGGGAGGGGCGGCGCGGGGGTCCGGTCCCCGTGGGAAAGGGGGGGAGGGGCGGCTGGGAAGGCGGGGGGCGGAATTCTCCCACGCTCCGGGGGGGGGGGGGGGGGGGCGGGGCGATTGACACCCCCTCCCCCCTCCCTCCCCCACCTGGGGACCTTTTGGGCTCATTTCCCCGGGATTTGGGGAGGGGGGAAGGGGACAAATGGCCGGAGGTGGGGGAGGGGTCCCCGTGCCCGCACGTGTCCAAACCCCCCCCCCCCATCAATGACTGCTCGCCCCTCCCCCACGTGGCTGCATCCAGAGCTCTTTATTGCACATCCCGGCCCCCCCCCTCTCCAGCTCCCATTGGGGGGGGGGCTCGGTGTCTGTGGGGCAGCCCGGGGGGTCAGGGGGGGGGGGAGGGGGAGTCAAGTCTACCTGTGGGGCGGGGGGGGTCGGGGAGGGGGTCAGTGGGGGGGTTCAGGTCTCCCCGTGGGGCTGGGGGTGTCAGGGGGGGCCGGGGGATGTCACGGGGATCAGTGGGGGGGGTCAGGTCCCTCCGTGGGGTGGGGGGGGGTCAGGGGGGGAGGTCAGGTCTCCCCGTGGGGCTCGGGGGTGTCAGGGGGGGCCGGGGGGGGTCAGAATCCTCCGTGGGGCAGGGGGGGCCAGGGGGGGCCGTGGGATGTCAGGGGGGATCAGTGGGGGGGGTCAGGTCTCCCCTTGGGCCGGGGGGGTCAGTGGGGGGGTCAGGTCCCTCCGTGGGGCGGGGAGGATCAGTGGGGGGGTCAGGTCTCCCCGTGGGGCCGGGGGGGGTCAGTGGGGGGGTCAGGTCTCCCCGTGGGGCCGGGGGGGTCAGTGGGGGGGTCAGGTCTCCCCGTGGGGCGGGGGGGTCAGGTCTCCCCGTGGGGCCGGGGGGGTCAGTGGGGGGGTCAGGTCTCCCCGTGGGGCGGGGGGGTCAGGTCTCCCCGTGGGGCCGGGGGGGGTCAGTGGGGGGGGGTCAGGTCTCCCCGTGGGGCCGGGGGGGTCAAGGGGGGGTCAGGTCTCCCCGTGGGGCCAGCGCAGGCACCACTCGGCGGCGTTGCGGAACATGCGGAGCCAGGGGGCCGCCCCCCCTTCCCCTTCCCCTTGCCCCCCCTTGGGGCGCCCCCCCATCGCCGGGGGCCACCACGGCCACTGCCAGGGGCGCACCCCCCGCTCGGGGTGCGGCATCAGCGCCAGGTGGCGGCCGCAGGGGGAGCAGAGCGCGGCCGCGCCCCCCCCGGAGCCGTTGGGGTTCAGGGGGTACTCGGTGGTGGGGCGCCCCCCGTCGTCCACGTAGCGGAGGGGGACCAGGCCCCCCCCCAGCGCCGCCTCCAGCGCCCCCCGGGAGCGGAACTGGAACCGGCCTGGGGGGGGGGGACATGGGGGGGGGGGGGGGTGTCACCCCTGAAGGGACGGGGGTGGCCCCACAAAGTGACACCCTCCCCCCAGTGCCCCCTTCAGTTCTACCAGTGATCCCCAGTACCCCCCGTGACCCCCCAGTGCCTCCCCCAGTTCTACCAGTGACCTCCCGAGTGTCCCCCCCCAGTGCCACCAGTACCTCCCCAGTTCTACCAGTAATCCCCAGTACCCCCAGTGACCCCCCAGTGACCCCCCAGTTCTACCAGTGATCCCCAGTACCCCCAGTGACCCCTCCAGTACCCCCCCCCCAGTTCTACCAGTGATCCACAGTACCCCCAGTGACCCCCCAGTGGCCCCCCCAGTTCTACCAGTGACCTCTCCAGTGCCCCCCCCCCAGTGCCACCAGTACCTCCCCAGTTCTACCACTGACTCCCAGTGACCCACCCCCCCAGTGCTTCCAGTACCCCAGGTCCCCTCCCAGTCCCTCCCAGTGCCCCCCCAATGCCTCCCTAGTCCCCTCCCAGTGCCCCCCAGTCTCCTCCCAGTTCCCCTCAGTGCTGCCCAGTGCTTCCAGTATCCCCCGTGTCCCCTCTGTTCCTCCCAGTGCCCCCCAGTCCCCTCTCAGTTCCTCCCAGTGCCCCTCCAGTCCCCCCAGTGCCCTCCCAGTGCACCTCCAGTGCTTCCTGTACCCCCTAAGTTCCCTCTCAGTCCCTCCCAGTGCCCCCTAGTCCCACTTTAGTGCCCCCCAGTCCCCTCCCAGTCCCCCCAGTGCTTCCAGTACCCCCCCAAGTCCCCTCTCAGTCCCTCCCAGTGCCCCTCCAGTCCCCCCAGTCCCTCCCAGTGCACCCAATACCCCCTAAGTCCCCTCTCAGTCCCTCCCTAGTGCCCCCCAGTCCCCTCGCAGTCCCTCCCAGTGCTGCCCAGTGCTTCCAGTACCCTCCCCGAGTTCCCTCTCAGTCCCTCCCAGTGTCCCTCCAGTGCCCCCCAGTCGCTCCCAGTGCCCCCCTAGTCCCACTCTAGTCTCCTCTCAGTCCCTCCCAGTGCCCCCCAGTCCCCTCTCAGTCCCTCCCAGTGCCCCTCCAGTGCCGCCCAGTCCCTCCCAGTGCCCCCCAGTCCCCTCTCAGTCCCTCCCAGTGCCCCTCCAGTGCCGCCCAGTCCCTCCCAGTGCCCCCCACGCACCTTCCCCGTGGGCCACCCAGACGCCCAGGACGGAGCCGCCCATCCCCCGCAGCATCAGGGCGGGGCCCGGCTCCACCCGCACGGCCGCGAACCGCGACTCGAACCGGCCCGAGGCGTTGGGGACCAGCGCCACCGCGGGGGGGGCCCCTGGGGCTGCACCCCCCCGTCAGACACCCCGCGGGGACACCCCCAGGGACCCCCCAGGGAGCCCCCGAGGACCTCCCCAGGGACCCCCCCCCCATAGACCCCCTCAGGGACCACCCCGTCAGACACCCCCGATGGGCCCCCCCATAGACCCCCACCCATGGGTCCCCCCAGGGATCCCCCTATGGGCCCCCCCAGGGAACCCCCGAGGACCCCCCCCCCCCAAGGACCCCCCCTCCCAGCATCACCCCCCAGGGACCCCTCAAGGACCCTCACTATGGACCCCCCCCCCCCCCCAAGGTGTGTCCCCCCCCAGGGATCCCCTTATGGACCCCCCCCTATAGACACACACCCCGGGGCCCCCCCCCCACAGCACCAGGGACCCCCAGGACTTCCCATATGGACCCCCCCACAGCACCACCCTCAGGGACCCCCCTGGGACACCCCAGGGGCCCCCCCAAGGTGTTCCCACCCCTAGGGATCCCCCTATGGACCCCCCCCTATAGACACACCCCCCCCCAGGGACCCCCCAAAGCACCCCCTGGGACACCCTAGGGGCCCCCCCACGGCCCCATCCTCCAGGGACCCCCCCACGGATACCCCAAGGGCCCCCTCCAAGGTGACCCCTCCCCCAGGGGCCCCCCCTATAGACCCCCCCCAATAGACCCCCCCCCAGCATCCCCCCTATGGACCCCCCAGGGGCCCCCCCACCCAGGGG
The DNA here is from genome assembly GCA_028020825.1 of Podargus strigoides. Classification (NCBI taxonomy): domain Eukaryota; kingdom Metazoa; phylum Chordata; class Aves; order Caprimulgiformes; family Podargidae; genus Podargus; species Podargus strigoides. The sequence continues at coordinate 820,339 of CM051657.1, forward strand.
CCCCCCGCAGGGACCCTCCCCCTACCCATGGGTGCTCTCCCATGTCCCCCCCCCCCCAAGGGGGTTGCCCCCCCCCCCTCCCCCCCCGCGCCCCCCCTCACCGCTGGGGGGCCCCACCCAGCCGAGCAGGGCCAGGAGCTGGCAGCCGTTGCAGACCCCCAGGCTGAAGGTGTCGGGGCGCCCCCGGAACCGCTCCAGGGCACCCCTGAGATGGGGGTGGAACCGAACCGCCCCCGCCCACCCTGGGGGGGGGGGGAAAGGGGGGGGGGTCAGGGCACCCCCAAACTGGGGACACCCCAAACCCCACCCCCAGCACCCCCGAAACACAAACAGAGCACCCCCAAATCGGGGACCCACCCAAACCATGGCACCCCCTAAAATGGGGACCCCCCCTCCACACACAGCACCTCCAATTCAGGGGTACCCCCAAATCGGGGACCCCCCAAACCATGGCACCCCTAAAATGGGGACACACCCCCCTCCACACACAGCACCTCCAATTCAGGGGTACCCCCAAATCAGGGACCCCCCCAAACCATGGCACCCCTAAAATGGGGACACCCCCCCCTCCTCCACACACAGCACCTCCAATTCAGGGGTACCCCCAAATCAGGGACCGCTCCAAACCATGGCACCCCTAAAATGGGGACCCACACACACACAGCACCTCCAATTCAGGGGTACCCCCAAATCAGGGACCCCCCAAACCATGGCATCCCTAAAATGGGGAACCCCCCCTCCACACACAGACAGCACCTCCAGTTCAGGGGTACCCCCAAATCGGGGACCGCTCCAAACCATGGCACCCCTAAAATGGGGACCCCCACACAGACAGCACCTCCAATTCAGGGGTACCCCCCAAATCGGGGACCGCTCCAAACCATGGCACCCCTAAAATGGGGACACACACACACACAGCACCTCCAATTCAGGGGTACCCCCAAATCGGGGACCACCCAAACCATGGCACCCCTAAAATGGGGACCCCCCCCCTGCACACAGCACCTCCAATTCAGGGGTACCCCCAAATCAGGGACCCCCCAAACCATGGCACCCCTAAAATGGGGAAACGCCCCCTCCGCACACAGCACCTCCAACTCAGGGGTACCCCCAAATCAGGGACACCCCCCCCAAAGCAAGGGCACCCCAAAACCCCATAGACCCACAGCCAGCACCCCCAAAATGGGGCACACCGAAATCAGGGACCCCCCCCAAACCACGGCACCCCTAAAATGGGAACCCTCCTTCACAAACACAGCACCTCCAATTCAGGGGTACCCCCAAATTGAGGACACCCCCTCCAAACCGGGGCCACCCTCAAAATGGGGATCCCCCACTCCTAGCACCCCCAAGCTGGAGGCACCCCCAAAATGGGGAACCCCAGCACCCCCAAATCCAGGGCACCCCAAAACTAAGGAAACCCCCAAACCCAGCCCCCCTGACACCCCCAAATCCTGTAGACCCACACACAGCACCCCAAAATAGGGAACCCCCCAAACCAGGGGAACCCCAAAAATTGGGCAGCCCCCACCCCAGCACCCCCAAATCGAGGGCACCCCCAAAATAGGGCCCCTCCAAACCAGGGGCACCCCAGAGATGGGGACCTCCCCAAACCAAGGGGAACCCCAAAAATGTGGAGGGAGGAGCCCTGAAACCCCCCAGGGGACCCCCAAACCCAACAGGGTGCCCCCAAACCCCCCAAAAAACCCTGAGGAGCCCCAAAAACTCCCCTAGGGACCCCCAAAACCCCCAGGTGACCCAACCCCCCCAAACCTTCTGGGTACCCCCCAAACCCCACTAGGGACCCCCCAAAATTCCACTGAGAACTCCATAAACCCCCCCGGGGACCCCCAAACCCAATGGGGTTCCCCCAAACCCCCCTGGTGACCCCATAAACCCCCTGAGGACCCCCCAAACCCCTTAGAGGAGCCCCAAAAGCCCCCTGGGGACCCCCCAAACCCCCCTGGGGACCCCATAAACCCCCTGAGGACCCCCAAAACCCCCTGAGGAGCCCTGAAATCCCCCAGGGGGCCCCCAAATCCAATGAGGTCCCCCCAAACCCCACTGGGGTCCCCCCAAAACTCCACAACCCCCCCCGGGGAGCCCCAAAGCGCCTCCCCCGCCCTGAGGTGTGTAATGGGGGTGAGGGCCCCCCCAAATCCTCACCCTTGGCGGAGCCGAGGACGTCGGCGTAACTGAACCCCCCCACGAAGACGAGGCCCCGAAAGGCGTCGAGGGTGACGGAGCCCGAGCAGAGGTCCTGGGTGGTGACGTCCCACACCTGGGGGCACCCCAAAATATGGACACCCCCCCTCACCGGCCCCCCAACAGTGGGGACCCCAAAATATGCAGGGGACGGGGACATGACATGGGACACGGCCCCTAAAATATGGGTACCCCAAGACAGAGGGTTAGGGGGACATGGGTCCCCCCCAGGACATGGATTTTGGGGTCCCCCCGGTTTCGGGGTCCCCCCTCACCTGGAAGCCAGCCATGAGGAAGGCAGCGGCCATCTCCCGGTCCCCGTTGCTGCCCTCCTCCCGCAGCACGGCCACCCGCGGCCCCGGCAGCTCTGGGGACACCGGGGTCACCCCTGCCACCCCGGGGACCCCCCAGTACCCCCCGGCACCCCCACACCCAGCTGGACCTCCATGACCACCCATCCCCCGAGACCTCCAACACCCCCGTGACCCCCATGACCTCCATGACCCCCATGACCTCCACGACCTCCATGACCCCCATGAACCCTGAGAGCCAAGAGCCTCATGATGTCCATGACCCCTCATGACCCCCAAAACCCCCAAGACCCCCAATGACCCCCAAGACCACCATGACCACCATGACCACCATGACCCCGCTGACAGCCAAGTTCCCCATGACCCCCAAGACCCCCCAAGACCTCCCAGTCCCCCATGACCCCGATGACAGCCAAGAGCCTCATGACCCCCCATGACCCCTATGACCCCCTGTGACCCCATGTCTCCCCTGAGCCTGATGAGCTCCATGACCCACCAGACCCCCATGACCCCACAGCCCCCCAAGACCCTCATGAACCCCGAGAACCCCCATGATCCCCCAGCCCCCGCGTCTCCCCAGACCCCCATGACCCACCAGGCCCCCATGACCTCCATGACCCCCAAGACCCCGATGACCTCCCATGCCCCCCATCCCCTCACCCATGTGCCGGAGCAGGGGGGGCTCCTCAAGGGGGTCAAAAGTGAGGGTGAAGGTGGGGCCCCGCCGGCGGCGCAGCCCGGCCTCCTCCTGGGCCACGCACTCCACCGCCGCCTGCTCCCGCTCCAGCCGGAAGCTGGTCTCCTCCCAGAGCGCCCGGAGGTCCCCAACAGGCTCGGACAGCACGGACTCGCCTGCCACCACCACCTCAACCTGCCATGGGGATGTGGGGATGATGAGGGACATGGGGACAGTGAGGGACATGGGGACATGGCCACCACCCTGACCACCACCACCTCAACCTGCCATGGGGACATGGAGACGGTAAGGGACATGGGGACATGGCCACCACCACGGCCACCACCACCTCAACCTGCCATGGGGACACGGGGATGGTAAGGGACATGGGGACACGGCCACCACCCTGACCACAACCACCTCAACCTGCCATGGGGACATGGAGACGGTGAGGGACATGGGGACATGGCCACCACCCTGACCACAACCACCTCAACCTGCCATGGGGACACGGGGATGGTAAGGGACATGGGGACATGGCCACCACCCTGACCACAACCACCTCAACCTGCCATGGGGACATGGAGATGGTGAGGGACATGGGGACAGTGAGGGACATGGGGACATGGCCACCACCACGGCCACCACCACCTCAACTTGTCATAGGGACTCGGGGATGGTGAGGGACATGGGGACAGTGAGGGACATGGAGACATGGCCACCACCACCTCAACCTGCCAGGAGGACATGGGGACAGTGAGGGATATGGGGACAGTGAGGGACATGGGGACACAGCCACCACCACTTCAACCTGCTGTGGGGACACAGGGACGGTCAGGGACATGGGGACATGAGGATGGTGAGGGACATGGGGACATGGGGACACAGCCACCACCACCTCAACCTGCCATGAGGACATGGGGACAGTGACAGCGATGGGGACATGGCCATGGTCACCTCCTGTCCCACCAGGACACCACGTGGACATATCTGCCACCCCCTGCCACCCCCGTGTCCCCTCACCGTGGCGTCGGGCCCGTAGGGGCCGCTGTGACCAATGGGGACGCAGCGCACGCCGACCTCGTGGTAGCGGCGGCAGATGGCGGCGCTGGCGGCCACCGGCACCTCCAGCACCAGCCCCGGCTCCTCGGCAAACAGCACGGCCAGCGCTGGGGGGACAAGGGACACGGGGGGACATGGGGACACGGGGGGGACACGGGGGGGGACATGGGGACAGAGGATATGGGGGGACATGGGGACACATGGGGGGACACAGGGGGACATGGGGACATGGGGGACATAGGGACATGAGGACATGGGGACATGGGGAACATGGGGGGACATGAGGACATGGGAACATGGGGACATGGGGGGACATGTGGGACACAGGGACATGGGGACATGGGGACATGGGGACACAGGGGGGGACATGGGGACATGGGGACATGGTGGGACATGGGGGGACATGGGAACATGGGGACATGGGGGGACATGTGGGACACGGGGACATGGGGACATGGGGACATGGGGACACAGGGGGGGACATAGGGACATGGGGACATGGTGGGACATGGGGACATGAGGACATGGGCACACGGGGACGAGGGTTCTCCGGGGCTCCGTGAGGGATCCCCAGGGTGGGAAGGCCCTGGGGTGGGGGGGGCGTCCCCGGGGGGTATCCCCCTGTGTCCCCAGGGAGGTGGCAGTGACTCACGCGGGGTCCCAGGGGGGTCGGTGCCGATGGCCGCCCGGAGGCCGCAGTTGCCGGCGAAGGCCATCTCCAGCAGGCAGCCCAGCAGCCCCCCGTCACTGACGTCATGGCCCCCGCACAGCGCCCCCTCTGAGGGACAGGGACACCCCCGTCACCCCCCGGCACCCCCACCCCCCCCACTGCACCCCGACCTCCCCCCCGCACCCCAAAACCCCCACACCCCCACCCCCCCCCACTGCACCCCGACCTCCCGCACCCCAAAACCCCCACACCCCCATCACCCCCCCACTGCACCCCAACCTCCCCCCGCACCCCAAAACCCCCACACCCCCATCACCCCCACTGCACCCCGACCTCCCCCCGCACCCCAAAACCCCCCCACCCCCATCACCCCCACCCCCCCCACTGCACCCCGACCTCCCCCCGCACCCCAAAACCCCCACACCCCCATCACCTCCACCCCCCACCGCACCCCAACCTCCCCCCGCACCCCAAAACCCCCACACCCCCATGACCCCCCCCACTGCACCCCGACCTCCCCCCGCACCCCAAAACCCCCCCACCCCCATCACCCCCCCCACTGCACCCCGACCTCCCCCTGCACCCCAAAACCCCCCCACCCCCATCACCCCCCCCACTGCACCCCGACCTCCCCCCGCACCCCAAAACCCCCACACCCCCATCACCTCCACCCCCCCACTGCACCCCGACCTCCCCCTGCACCCCAAAACCCCCACACCCCATCACCCCCACCCCCCCACTGCACCCCGACCTCCCCCCCGCACCCCAAAACCCCCACACCCCCATCACCCCCACCCCCCCCACTGCACCCTGACCTCCCCCCCGCACCCCAAAACCCCCACACCCCCATCACCCCCCCGCTGCACCCCGACCTCCCCCCCGCACCCCAAAACCCCCACACCCCCATCACCCCCCCACTGCACCCCGACCTCCCCCTGCACCCCAAAACCCCCACACCCCCGTCACCCTCACCGCCCCCGACCCCCCCCAGGGAGTGTCCCCAGTGTCCCCCCCACCTTCGATGAGGTGCTGGGTGAGGCGGAAGGCGGCGTCCAAGGTTTCGGGGTGCTCCAGGTCGGGGCAGGCGTCCCCCAACTGCGAGAAGACCTGGGCCAAGGCGCTGCCCCCCAACCGGTGCCGCCCCGGGCTCAGCTGCACCCACAGCAGCGCTCCTGGGGGACCCCAAAATCCATGGGGGGGGGCAGCACCCCAAAAACCCTCCCAGCCCCACCCAGGGTGTCACAGCACCCCAAAATGTCCCCAGGTCTCTCCAGAGTGTCAACACCCCCCTGGTGAACCTAAAACCCTCATGGGCACCCCAAAATCCATGGGGGGGGTACAGCACCCCAAAACTGCCCAGGGTTCATAGGAGGGCTCCTGAGGGACCCCAAAACCCATGGGGGGGCAGCACCCCAAACCCCCCCCCAGGAGTCACAGCACCCCAAAATGTCCCCAGGGATCCCAGTTCACCCCCAGGGCACCCCAAAACCCCGATGGGGTGGCCCTGGGTCCCTGAGGGCACCCCAAAACCCCCCTGGGTTCACAGCACACCCCAGGGCACCCCAAAACCCACGGGGTCGCTGACCTCTGCCATCGGGACACTTGAGGTCGGGGGTGACAGTGGCCGTGATGTCGGGGCAGACAGCGTAGGCGGAGACCACCAGGGTGCCTGGGGAGGGGTCAGGGGTCACCAGGGGTCACAGTGGGGCACCCATGGGGTGGTGGCACCCATGGGTCATGGTGGTGGCACCATGACCCATCACGGTGGTGGTGGTGGCACCCATGGGTCACAGCGCCATGGTGGTGGCACCATGGCCCATCCTGGTGCTGGTGGCGCCATGACCCATCATGGTGGTGGGGGCACCCATGGGTCACAGTGCCATGGTGGTGGCACCATGACCCATCCTGGTGCTGGTGGCACCATGACCCATCATCATGGTGGCATCCATGGGTCACAGTGCCATAGTGGTGGCATCCATGACCCGTCATGATGGTGGTGGCACCCAAGACCCATCACCATGGTGGTGGCACCCATGGGTCACAGCGCCATGGTGGTGGTGGCACCATGACCCATCCTGGTGCTGGTAGCACCCATGGGTCACAGCGCCATGGTGGTGGCACCCATGACTCATCATGGTGGTGGCACCACGACCCATCCTCCCACCGGTGACACCCCTGGGTCCCTCCGCCATGATGGTGGCCGTGCCCCACGCTCCGCCCCACGGGACTCACCGGGCGCCATGACGGTGTCGGTGCCAACGCGGGCGGCCATGCTGAGCGAGTCCTTGCCCCCGTCGATGGCCACGCCCAGGCGGTGCAGGAGGCCAACCAGCGCCTCGCACGCTGTCACCAGCGCCCCGCCCTCTGCCCCCGTCTTCGCCCCCCACATCCAGTTCCCCGAGCACTTCACGTCCTGGGGACATGGGGACACGGGGACATGGGGGACACGAGGGGACAGGGGGACACGGGGGGACATGGGGACATGGGCGGTCATGGGGGACACGGGGGGTCATGGGGACATGGGGACATGGGGAGACATTGGGACACAAGGACATGGGGACATGGGGACATTGGGGACATGGTGACATGGGAGACATGGGGAAACATGGGGACATGGGAGACATGGGGGCATGGGGACATGGGGACATGGGCAGTCATGGGGACATGGGAGACATGGGAAGACATGGGGACATGGGGACATGGGGACATGGGCAGTCACGGGGACATGGGAGACATGGGAAGACATGGGGACATGGGGACATGGGGACATTGGGGACATGGGGACATGGGAGACATGGGGAAACATGGGGACATGGGAGACATGGGGGCATGGGGACATGGGGACATGGGCAGTCATGGGGACATGGGAGACATGGGAAGACATGGGGACATGGGGACATGGGGACATGGGCAGTCACGGGGACATGGGAGACATGGGAAGACATGGGGACATGGGGACATGGGCAGTCATGGGGACATGGGGACAGTGACACGGTGGCCCCGGACTCACGCGGAGGTCGGTGACGCGGGCGAAGACGAGGTTGGTGAGGGCCTCGGTCAGCGCCAGGCGGGCGCCGGCGGCCGGGTCCAGGAGCCCCTTGATGGGCTGCTCGCCCAGGGCGGTGGCCGCCCCCACCGTGTCGAAGTGGGACAAGGCCACCACGGCCACGTCGGCCAGCGGCGTGTGGAGGGGACCCACGCACTGCTGCTGGGCCACCAGCCCTGTCACCGAGCGGTCCACCTGCCCCGGGGACAGCAACGTCACAGGGGGGACAGCGGCAAGGAGGGGGACATGGGGAGAGGGAGAGGACTGGGGACACGGAAGGGATTGGTGGCACAGTGGGGATCGGGGACATGGACGGGATTGGTGGCACAGGGGAAATCAGGGACATGGAGGGGACTGTGGCCACCAAGGGGGTTGGGGACACGGAGGGCACTGGTGGCACAGGGGGATCAGGGACTTGGAGTGGACCATGGCCACCAAGGAGGTGGAGGACAAGGAGGGGACCATGGCCACCAAGGGGGTTGGGAACATGGAGGGGACTGGTGGCACAGGGGGATCTGGGACATGGAGGGGACCGTGGCCACCAAGGAGGTTGGGGACATGGAGGGGACCGTGGCCACCAAGAGGGTTGGGGACATGGAGGGCATTGGTGGCACAGTGGGGATCAGGGACATGGAGGGGACTGTGGCCAGGGTTGGGGACACGGGGTGATGCAGGGGGACACAGGGGGACACGAGGGGACATGGGGTGACATGGGGGGACATGGGAGGGACACGAGGTGAGACAAGGTGAGACGAGGACATGGGGGGATGGGAGGGGACACGAGGGGACCCAGGGTGACACAGGGTAACATGGGGTGACGTGGAGAGACACGGGGTGACACGGGGGGACGCAGGGGGGACATGGGGTGACACGGGGACACGGTGCCAGGGACCTTGTTGGTGAGGTAGCGCTTGCTGGCCACGGCGGGCAGGCGCAGGACGCGCTCCAGCGCCGCCCGCACCCCCAGCCCCGGGGGCAGCGCCAGGGGGCGCAGGGGGGGGCGCACGCGCTGCAGCACGAACTCCTGGGGGGCACCAAGGGGGCGAGGTGTCACCAGGGGGGGGCCCGGCCCCGTTGAGGGGCCCCATGACCAACTGGGGGGTCCCCATCTCTGTTGGGTGTCCCCCTCCCCATTGGGGGGGTCTCCATCATTGTTGGGGTCCCCATCCTACTGGGGGGTCCCTATTGGGGGGTCCCCACCATCGTGGAGGTCCCCAACTCCATTGGGTGTCCCCATCCCCAACTGGGGGGTCCCCATCTCCATTGGGGTCCCTTCTGGGGGGGGGCCCCATCATCGTGAGGGTCCCCATCCCCATTGGGTGTCCCCATCCCATTGGGAGGTCCCCATCATTGTGGGGGTTCCCATCCTACTGGGGGGTCCCTATTGGGGGGTTCCCCATCATCATGAGGGTCCCCATTCCCATTGGGTGTCCCCATGGCCAACTGGGGGGTCCCCATCCCCATTGGGGTCCCTTCTGGGGGGGGTCCCTTCTGGGGGGGGTCCCCATCATCATGAGGGTCCCCATCCCCATTGAGTGTCCCCATGGCCAACTGGGGGGTCCCCATCCCCATTGGGGTCCCTTCTGGGGGGGGGTCCCCATCATCATGAGGGTCCCCATCCCCATTGAGTGTCCCCATGGCCAACTGGGGGGTCCCCATCCCCATTGGGAGGTCCCTATTGGGGTGGCCCCATCCCCATTGGGTGTCCCCATCCCATTGAGTGTCCCCATGGCCAACTGGGGGGTCCCCATCCCCATTGGGAGGTCCCTATTGGGGTGGCCCCATCCCCATTGGGTGTCCCCATCCCATTGAGTGTCCCCATGGCCAACTGGGGGGTCCCCATCCCCATTGGGAGGTCCCTATTGGGGTGGCCCCATCCCCATTGGGGGGACCCATCATCATGGGGGTCCCCATCCTACTGGGGGGTCCCTACTGGGGTGTCCCCATCATCATGGGGGTCCACATCCCATTGGGGGTCCCTTCTGGGGGGGGGGGGTCCCCATCATCGTGAGGGTCCCCATTCCCATTGGGTGTCCCCATGGCCAACTGGGGGCTCCCCATCCCCATTGGGGGGTCCCTATTGAGGGGGTCCCATGATCATGGAGGTCCTCAACACCGTTGGGTGTCCCCATTTCCAACTGGGGGATCCCTGTCCCTACTGGGGGGGCCCCCACCCCCCTAGGGGTCCCAGCCCCAGGGGTGACTGCAGCGTGTCCCCTCACAGGTCCCCCGTCCCCCTCCGGGACCCCCTGGGCTCCCCGCCCCCCCTTACCTTGCGGGGCATCTTGCCCAGCACCCACTCGAGCTCCAGGCTGACGGGGGTGGGGAGCCCCTTGTGGGACCCCCCCTCGGGGACCGGCGCCTCCAGGTCATCAACCAGCACGATCTGGGGGGGACACACACCCCCAAACTGAGCCCAGGGACCCCCAGGAGCCACCCCCCATGTCCCCCAACCACCCCATGGCCCCTGGGGTCACCATGGCCCCCTGTATCCCCATGTCCCCCAATGTCCCCATGTCCCCTCCCCACGTTTCCCCATGTCCCCCAATGTCCCCATGTCTCCCCCATGTCCCCATGTCCTCATGTCCCCATGTCCCCCTGTCCCCCCATGTCCTCATGTCCCCCCACATCCTCATGTCCCCATGTCCCCCCATATCCTCATGTGTCCCCATATCCCCATGTCCCCCCATGTCTCCCCCTGTCCCCCATGTCCCCCCATGTCCCCATGTCCCCCCATGTCCCCCCACCCCTCACCTTCCCGTCGCCGGTGACGGTCCCCACCACGTCCAGGGGACACCTCTCGCGGGTGGCCAGGCGGCGCAGCAGCCCCAGCCGGGGGGGCCGCACCAGCAGCGCGTTGGACTCCTGGTACTCGGCCCCCCACAGCTCCAGCACGCTCAGCGTGGGGTCCCCCCGCTGCCACCACCGCGGCACGGCCGTCACCGCCCGCGGCACGGGGGGACGCGGGGCAGCAGGGCGACGGGGGGGACAGGGGGGGATGGGGGGAGGGAGGGACAGGGGGGACCAGGGGGACAGGGGGACATGGGGGGACGGGGGGGGGATCGGGGGGGCAGGGGGAGGGGGGGGACAGGAGGGGACATGGGGACATGGGGAGGGCGACACGGGGAGTGTCCCGGGGGGTCCCACGAGGGGGTACCTGGAAGCGGCTGGCGTAGATGACGGCCCCCGCCGGCTCCGTGAGCTCCTTCAGGACGTTCCCTGGGGACAGCGGGGACAGGGACGATGGGGACACCCCCGTGCTCCCCCATGTCCCCATGTCCCCCACATCCCCCCATGACCCCCACATCCCCCCATGACCCCATGTCCCCCCATGTCCCCATGTCCCCCCCATGTCCCCATGTCCCCCCCATGTGTCCCCATGTCCCCATGTCCCCCATATCCCCCCATGTCCCCATTGTCCCCACATCCCCCCCATGTCCCCATGCCCCCCCATGTCCCCATGTCCCCCCCATATGTCCCCATGTCCCCATTGTCCCCGTGTCCCCCCCATGTCCCCATGTCCCCCCATGCCCCCCCATGTCCCCATGTCCCCCATATCCCCTCATGTCCCCATGTGTCCCCATGTCCCAATGTTCCCCCCATGTCCCCCATCCCCCCCATGTCCCCATTGTCCTCCCCATGTGTCCCCATGTCCCAATGTTCCCCCCCATGTTCCCCCCATGCCCCATGTCCCCATGTGTCCCCCATGTGTCCCCATGTTCCCCCCATGCCCCCCCATGTCCCCCATATCCCCCCCACGTCCCCATTGTCCCCACAGCCCCCCCATGTCCCCATGTCCCCATTGTCCCCACGTCCCCCCCATGTCCCCATGTCCCCACGTCCCCCCCATGTGTCCCCATGTCCCCATTGTCCCCACGTCCCCCCATGTCCCCATGTCCCCCCCATGTGTCCCCATGTCCCCATTGTCCCCATGTTCCCCCCATGCCCCCCCATGTCCCCATGTCCCCCATATCCCCCCATGTCCCCACGTCCCCCCCATATCCCCCCATGTCCCCACGTCCCCCCCATATCCCCCCATGTCCCCATTGTCCCCACGTCCCCCCCATGTCCCCATGTCCCCCCATGTCCCCATGTCCCCCCATGTCCCCATTTCCCCCCGTGTCCCCACGCCCCCCGTACCGTTGCCGCCCGCCCCCTGGTCGTGGATGCTGCAGATGGGGTTCCCCCCCCCGCTCTCGATGCACCCCCGCAGCACCCGGTTCATTTTCTGCTCCATCTCGGGGTCCCCCCGCTGCACCGCCCCCAGGTCCCGCTCCTCCGCGTTGTCCCCCTGCACCTGGGGACGGGGGGGGCACCGTGGGGACACCCCCCTGCGGACCCCCAAACCCCCCACCCCCACCCCACCTTACCTGGATGGAGGAGGCAGCCCCCCCCCCCACGCCGATGCGGTACACGGGGCCCCCCACTTTCACCACCAGCATCCCTGGGGGGGCAACATGGGGGGACAGGGGTGAGACCCCCCCCGCCCCCCAGGGAGGTTTGGGGGTCCCAGGGGTGATTTGGGGGTCCCAGGGGTCATTGGGGGGCTAGGGGGGGATTTGGGGTCCCAGGGTTGATTTGGGGGTCCCAGGGGTGATTGGGGGGGCTAGGGGGGGATCTGGGGGTCCCAGGGGTGATTTGGGGGGATCTGGGGGTCCCAGGGTGGGGTCTGGGGATCCCAGGGGGATTTGGGCATTCCCAGAGGGTCCCAGAGGAATTTGGGGGGTCCCAGAGGGATTTGGGGGTGCACGGAGGGTTTTGGGGTGCCAGGGGGGTCCATGGGGTTTTGGGTTGCCCAGGGGGTCCCAGGGGGTTTTGGGGGTTCCCAGAGGGTCCCAGGGGGATTTGGGGTGCCCCGGGGGTCCCACGGGGTTTTGGGGTGCCTGAGGGGTCCCAGGGGGTTTTGGGGTGCCCAGGGGGTCCCAGGGGGATTTGGGGGTTCCCAGAGGGTCCCAGGGGGATTTGGGGTGCCCCGGGGGTCCCACGGGGTTTTGGGGTGCCTGAGGGGTCCCAGGGGGTTTTGGGGTGCCCAGGGGGTCCCAGGGGGATTTGGGGGTTCCCAGAGGGTCCCAGGGGGTTTTGGGGTGCCCAGGGGGTCCCAGGGGGATTTGGGGTGCCCAGGGGGTCCCAGGGGTTCCCAGAGGGTCCCAGGGGGATTTGGGGGTTCCCAGAGGGTCCCACAGGGTTTTGGGGTGCCTGAGGGGTCCCAGGGGGTTTTGGGGTGCCCAGGGGGTCCCAGGGGGATTTGGGGGTTCCCAGAGGATCCCACGGGGTTTTGGGGTGCCTGAGGGGTCCCAGGGGGATTTGGGGGTTCCCAGAGGATCCCACAGGGTTTTGGGGTGCCTGAGGGGTCCCAGGGGGTTTTGGGGTGCCCAGGGGGTCCCAGGGGGATTTGGGGTGCCCACCGGGCTCGGGGGGCTCCTTGCGCACGTGCTGGTCCTCGATGGCGCCGATGCCGCCGCTGAACATGATGGGCTTGAGCCACTCCCGCCGGCCCCCCGGCAGCTCCTGCCCGAAGGAGCGGGCGAAGCCTGGGGACACCCCAAAAGTGTCACCGCCGGCCAACCCCCCGGGGCCACCCCAAGGGTCCCCAAATGTCCCCAAGGTGCCCCCAAGGCCTCAAGGTGTCCCCAAGAGCCCCCAAGACCACGGAGGTCTTTGAGTATCCCTAAAGGGTCCCCACATGTCCCCAAGGCCATAGGATGTCCCAAGGGGTCCCCAAGGGTCCCTAAGTCCAGGGAGGTCTTTGAGTGTCATTGGAAGGTGCCTAAATGTCCCCAAGGCCATGGGGTGTCCCCAAGGGGTCCCCAAGACCATAGAGATCTCTGAGCATCCGTGAAGGGTCCCCAAATGTCCCCAACAGGTCCCCAAGACCACAGGGTGTCCCCAAGGGTCCCCAAGACCACAGAGGTCTTGGAGTATCCCTAAAGGGTCCCCAAATGTCCCCAAGGGTCCCCAAGACTGTAGCATGTCCCTAAGGCTCCCCAAGACCACGGAGGTCTTTGTGAGTCATTGGAAGGTCCCCAAATGTCCCCAAGGGTCCCCAAGACCAGGGAGGTCTTTGAGCATCCCTGAAGGGTCCCCAAATGTCCTCAAGGGGTCCCCAAGGATATAGGGTGTCCCCAAGGGTCCCTAAGTCCAGGGAGGTCTTTGAGTGTCATTGGAAGGTGCCTAAATGTCCCCAAGGCCATGGGGTGTCCTCAAGGGGTCCCCAAGGATATAGGGTGTCCCCAAGGGGACCCCAAGGGTCCCCAAGCCCACGGAGGTCTTTGAGAGTCATTGGAAAGTCCCCAAATGTCCCCAAGGGGTCCCCAAGGCCGTGGGGTATCCCCAAGGGTTCCCAAGACCACAGAGGTCTTTGAGTGTCCCTGAAGGATCCCCAAGTGTCCCCAAGGGTCCCCAGGTGTCCCCAGGGGGGTCCCCACTCACCGGCCAAGACAGGCTCCCCAAATTTGTTGCCGTAGTCGCTGGCCCCGTCGCTGGCCCCGATGGCCACCTCCAGGGGCCGGGCGAAGGACGGGGGGTACGGCTGCGCCCCGTCCTCCCAAGGCAGCTCGTACCCTGGGGGGGACACGGGGGGACATTGGGGGGACCGGGGTGGCACTTGTGGGGGGGGCAGGAGTGGGGGGACCCCAATTTGGGGGGAATTGAGGGAGTTTTGGGGGGGTTCAGTGAGGTTTGGGGGGTACCTGGGGAGGTTTGGGGGGGCCCAGGGGGTTTAAGGGGGGGAGGTCGAAGGTATTGGGGGGGTCCTATGGAATTGGGGGGGCAAGGGGGTTTGGGGGGGCCCAGAGGGGTTATGGGGGGGGTCTAAGGGATTGGAGGGGGGTGGAGGGGGGATAATGGGGGCCCTGGGGGGGTGTAGGAGGGTCCCAGGGGTATTTGAGGGGCCCTGAGGGGTTTGGGGGATTCCAGGGGACATTGGGGGGCCCCGTGGAGGTGGAGGTGGGGCCCTGGGGTATTGGGGGTCCTGGAGAAGTTTGGGGGGCCCCAGGGGGTATTGAGGGTCCACAGGGGTTTGGGAGTCCCCAGGGGGTATTGGGGGTCTGGGGGGAGTTTGGGGGCCCCCGGGGGGTATTTGGGGTACAGGGGGGAATATTGGGGGTCCCCAGCAGGGATGGGGGTCCCCAGGGGGTATTGGGGGGTCCCCAGGGGTGTTGGGGGTCTGGGGGGGAGTCTGGGGGCCCCCAGGGGATATTGGGGAGTCCTCGGGGGGGTTGGGGGTCCCCAGGGGGTATTTGGGGTCCCCAGGGGTGTTGGGGGCACGGGAGGAGTTTGGGGGCCCCCAGGGGGTATTTGGGCTACAGCGGGGAATATTGGGGGTCCCCAGCGGGGATGGGGGTCCCCAGGGGGTACTGGGGGTCCCCAGGGGTGTTGGGGGTCTGTGGGGGAGTTTGGGGGCCCCGGGGGGTATTTGGGGTCCCCAGGGGTGTTGGGGGTACAGGGGGAGTTTGGGGGCCCCCAGGGGGTATTGGGGGTCCCCAGGGGTATTGGGGGCCCCCAGGGGGTATTGGGGGTCCCCAGGGGTGTTGGGGGTCTGTGGGGGAGTTTGGGGGCCCCCAGGGGGTATTGGGGGTCCCCAGGGGTATTGGGGGCCCCCAGGGGGTATTGGGGGTCCCCAGGGGTGTTGGGGGTCTGTGGGGGAGTTTGGGGGCCCCCAGGGGATATTGGGGGTCCCCAGGGGTGTTGGGGGTACAGGGGGAGTTTGGGGGCCCCCAGGGGGTGTTGGGGGTCCCCAGGGGGTGTTGGGGGTCCCGGGGGTGCTGGGCCCCTCACCGGGGATGAGGAGGTTGCCGAAGCTGTACCCGGCGGTGCCGGCGATGACGTGGGCCCCGCGCCCGGTGCACTGCACGTCCCGGATGCGGCCCCCGGTCCCCGTGGTCGCCCCGCTGAAGGGGGCCACAGCTGGGGGCGGGGTCAGGTCAGGCCACGCCCACACCTCAAACCACGCCCCGCCCCCCCCAATCTTTCCCCACTGACCGGTGGGGAAGTTGTGGGTCTCGGCGGTGAAGATGACGTGGCGGATGGTGGTCCTCTTCTCAAAGGGGCTCGGCTCGGCTGGGTCCCGCGGCCACAGCGCGGTCACCGGCACCCCCCGGATGGCACTGGGGGACAGGGGCGTGTCACCACACCTCCCCCCCAGGGGACAGGGGGCAAGGGACAGGCACCCATGGGTGGTGGAACCTCCTCAACCTCCATAACATCAACACCCATGGGTGATGGGACCTCCCAACCTCCATGTCATGGTCACCCATGGGTGATGGGACCTCCCAACCTCCATGTCATGGTCACCCATGGGTGATGGGACCTCCCAACCTCCATGTCATGGTCACCCATGGGTGATGGGACCTCCCAACCTCCATGTCATGGTCACCCATGGGTGATGGGACCTCCCAACCTCCATGTCGTGGTCACCCATGGGTGATGGGACCTCCCAACCTCCATGTCATGGTCACCCATGGGTGATGGGACCTCCCAACCTCCATGTCATGGTCACCCATGGGTGATGGGACCTCCCAACCTCCATGTCGTGGTCACCCATGGGTGATGGGACCTCCCAACCTCCATGTCATGGTCACCCATGGGTGATGGGACCTCCCAACCTCCATGTCGTGGTCACCCATGGGTGATGGGACCTCCCAGCCTCCATGTCGTGGTCACCCATGGGTGATGGGACCTCCCAACCTCCATGTCATGGTCACCCATGGGTGATGGGACCTCCCAACCTCCATGTCATGGTCACCCATGGGTGATGGAACCTCCCAACCTCCATGACATCATCACCCAAAGGTGATGGGACCTCCCAACCTCCATGTCACGGTCACCCATGGGTCCCACCTGCTGTTGTCAGAGAACTTGATGACATTGTTGGGGTTGCTGGAGCTCTGGGTTCCCATGATCCTCTGGAACAGCGACTGCGGCTCCTCCTGCCCGTCCACCACCAGCCGCCCCTTGAAGAACCAATGGCGGCTGTGCTCGCTGGGGACATGGGGACATGGGGACATGGTCATGGGGGGGGGACATCAATGAGGGACACAGGTACATGGCCATGGGGGCATCAGTGGGGGACACGGTCATGCGGGGTGGTGTCATTGGGGGGGACAGGGCCATGGGGACACTGGGGACAGGGGATATGGCCATGGGGACACTCGGGGGCGGACATGGCCACGGGGACACTCGGGGGGGGGGACAGGGGACACCTGTTGGACTGGGCCAGGTCGAAGAGCTCCACCGAGGTGGGGTTGCGCCCGGCGGTGCGGAAGAGGCGGGTGTAGAACTGCACGTCCCAGGGGTCAAAGGCCAGGCCTGGGGGGACAGCAGTGTCCCCAAGGGTCCCCAGGGACACCCCAACACCCCCCCTCCCCCCAGCGCCACCATCACCACCCCCATGTCCCCTCAGGTGCCCCACACCTTGGGGACCACCCATGTCCCCATCACCCTTTGTTCCCAAGTGTCCCTTTGAACCCACATCCCAATGTCACCCTGTCTCATGCCCTCCATGTCACAGTGTCCCCATGTCCCCACATCTCCATGTCCCCATGTCCCCACATTATTGAGTCCATGTGTCACCCCATGTCCCCCCATGTCCCCCCATGTCCTCGTGTCCCCCCATGCCCCCCCATCTCCTCATGGCCCCCCATGCCCTCCATGTCCCCCCATGTCCCCCCATGTCCCCATGTCCTCATGTCCCCCCATGTTCCCTATGTCCCAATGTCCCCCCACGTCCCCCATGTCCTCATGTCCCTATGTCCTCATGTCCCCCCATGTCCCCCCATGTCCCATGTCCCCCATATCCCCCCATGTCCTCGTGTCCCCCCATGCCCTCCCCATCTCCTCATGGCCCCCCATGCCCTCCTTGTCCCCCCATGTCCCTATGTCCCCCCATGTCCCCATGTCCTCATGTCCCCATGTCCTCATGTCCCCCCATGTCTCCTATGTCCCAATGTCCCCCCACGTCCCCCGTGTCCTCATGTCCCCCCATGTCCCATGTCCCCCCATATCCCCCCATGTACTCATGTCCCCCCATGTCCCCCCCACATCCCCATGTTCCCCATGTTCTCATGTCCCTGTGTCCCCCCATGTCCCCTTACCCAGCTCAGAGTCCGCCTGCTCCAGGGCCTGGGGGCCCCCCCTCAGGACGTCGATGGTGGTGACGGGGACGGGGCGCACGGGGACATCGAAGGTGCCCAACGGCTCCGGGTACAGCTGCTCCGTCATGGGGTCCCGCAGCGCCCGCCCCAGCCGCGCCCCCGCCCCCGCCGGTGGCTGGCCCTGGAACTGGGGGGGACACACCCTGTGTCACCCACTGTCACCCCCAGACAGGGGACACCAGGACCCCAGGGACAGGGGGACCCTGGGGGACACGGGGACAAGAGCCCTGGGGACTGGGGGGGACCCCCAAAACAGCTGATGTCCCCCAGGGTCCCCCATGTCCCCAGAGCCCCCCCATCCCCAATGCCCCCCGATGTCCCCAGTGCCCCCCATGTCCCCAGTGTCCCCACATCCCCATGTCCTCAGTGTCATCCCTGTCCCCAGTGCCCCCCCTCACCCACACATCCCTGCTGCCCCCCCGAACCCCACAGCCTCAGTGTCCCCCCATGTCCCCAGTGCCCCCCACGTCCCCAATGTCCCCAGTGTCCCCCCATGTCCCCAGTGCCCCCCATGTCCCCGATGTCCCCAGTGCCCCCCCATGTCCCCAGTGCCCCCCATGTCCCCGATGTCCCCAGTGCCCCCCCATGTCCCCAGTGCCCCCCATGTCCCCGATGTCCCCAGTGTCCCCCCATGTCCCCAGTGCCCCCCATGTCCCCCATGTCCCCAGTGCCCCCCACGTCCCCACCTGCAGCAGGAGGCGCCGGGATCGCTCCACTCGCTGCACCCGGCCCAGCCCGGCCGCCCGGCACAGGGACACGGCGTTGGTGGAGGCGGCCGTGGAGACCCCCAGCCTGCGGGGACACCCCGCACCCATGGGACACCCCGCACCCATGGGACCCCCAAGGCACCCATGGGACCCCCACACACCCATGGGACCCCCCCAGAACCCATGGGATCCCCAAAACACCCATGGGACCCCCCCACACCCATGGGACACCCCCAGCACCCATGGGACCCCCCGGCACCCACGGGACCCCCCTGCTACCCATGGGACCCCCCAGCACCCGTGGGAACCCCCTGGTAACCATGGGACCCCCACGCACCCATGAGACCCCCCCAGTACCCATGGGACCCCCCAGCACCCATGGGACCCCCCCAGAGCCCATGGGATCCCCAAAACACCCATGGGACCCCCACACACCCATGGGACCCCCCACACACCCATGGGACCCCCTGGTACCCATGGGACCCCCCCACATCCATGGGACCCCCACAGCACCCATGGGACCCCCCCAAACCCATGGGACCCCCCCCAAGAACCTATGGCACCCCCCAGCACCCAGGGGACCCCCCCAGCACCCATGGGACCCCCCCAAACCCAGGGACCCCCCCAAACCCAGGGACCCCCCCGTACCTGGGCCCGATCTCCAGCAGCAGGTGGGGCCCCCGGGGGCGCAGGAAGCTTTGGGGGGCCACCTCCTCCCCCTCCCCCAGGGGGGACCCCAAGAGCCAGCGCAGGATCCGCCCCTCCTCCGCATTCGGGGGGGTGTCCCCTGCGCACCCCAAACATTGGGACCCCCAAACCTGGGGAGAACCCCCCCCTCTTCCAGGCCCCCCTAAACCTGGGGACCCTTGGAACACCCCCCCCAAACTGAAGGCCTCCCCAAACCCAGGGACCCCCAAATTTGGGCAACCCCCCAGAGACCCCCAAACCCCCAGGGACGCCCCCAGGGGCCCCCATAACTGGGGGACCCCCAAAACCAGAGGGAACCCCCAGAAGCCTCCCAGCCCTGGGGACCCACTGGGACCCCCAAAGTCAGGGGACTCCCTAAACCCTGGGGACCCCCCAAACCCCTCGAAGACCCCCCCAAGGACCCCCAAACCCCCATGGAGCCCCCACAAACCTCAGGGTCTCCCCCCAGGGACCCCCAAAGCCCCTTAGAGAACCCCCCTGGAACCTCCAGGGACCCCCAAACCCACCCAGGGTCCCCCCCAGACTTCTGAGACACCCCCCCCCAGGGACCCCCAAAACCTCTCAGGGACCCCCCCATGGACCCTCAGGGACCCCCTAAACCCCACAGACACCCCCCAAACCTCAGGGACCCCCCCAGGGGCCCTCAAACCCCTCAGGGACCCCCCCAGTAACCTTCAGGGACACCCAAACCCCCCCAGGGTCCCCCCAAACTTCTGGGACCCCCCCCAAAGGACCCCCAAAACCCCTTGGGTACCCCCCCAGGGACCCTCAGGGACCCCCAAAGACCCCCAGACCCCCCCCAAACCTCAGGGACGCCCCCCAGGGACCCCCAAAACCTCTCAGGGACCCTCCCCCAGGGACCCCCAGGGACCCCCTAAACCCCACAGACACCCCCCAAACCCCAGGGACCCCCCCCAGAGGCCCCCAAAGCCCCCCCCCTCCATGTCCCCCCATGTCCCCCGTACCGTCCCAGGCCAGGTAGTAGCAGAGCTCGCAGGTGACAGCGGTGACCCCCGGTTCCACAGCTCGGGCCACCCGCAGGGGGGACCCCAAACCCAGGCCAGGGGGGGCCCCTTCAGACCCCCCCTCCCCAGGCCCCCCCACCTGTTCAGGGGGGCCCGGCCGCACGTAGAACCGCAGCAACTGCATCTGGGGGGGGGGTGGGGGGTGAGAGGGGACCCCCAAACTGGGGCAACCCCCCCAGCACCCCCAAAACTCGGGACCCCACCATCTGGGGACCCCCAAACCTGGGGACCCCTCTCTCCAGGTCCCCTCAGACCTGGAGACCCCCCCATAGAGGGGCCCCCACACCTGGGGAGACTCCCCCCTTCCAGGCCCCCCCAAACCTGGGCGCCCTTGGAACACCCCCCCCCAAACCCCTGGGATCCCCAAACCCAGGGACCCCCAAACTTGGGGAAGCCCCCAAATCCCCAGGGACCTCCAGACCGGGGGAACCACATAAACCTCAGGGTCCCCTCTAGGGACCCCCAAAGTCAGGGGACCCCCAGGAGTCTCCCAACCCCAGGGACCCACCAGGACCCCCAAAGTCAGGGGACTCCCTAAATCTCAGGGACCCCCCCAAACCCTAGGGACCTCCCCAAGCCCCTCAAGGACCCCCCCCAGGGACCCCCAAACCCCCATGGAGCCCCCCCAAACCCCTCAGGGACCCCCAAACCCCCAAAGACTCCCCTCCAAATCTCAAGGTCCCCCCCCCAGGGACCCTCAGGGACCCCCAAACTCCCATGGAGCCTCCCCAAACCTCAGGGTCCCCCCCCAGGGACCCCCAAAACCCTTCAGGGACCCCCCCCCCAGGGACCCTCAGGGACCCCTGAACCCCCCCAAAACTTCTGGGACCCCCTCAGGGACCCCCAAAACCCCTTAGAGACCCCCACAGAGACCTCCAGGGACCCCCAAACCCCCACGGACCCCCCCTCCCCAAACCTCAGGGACCCCCCCAGGGACCCCCCCAAACCTCGGGGACCACCCCCCCCCCCAAGGGACCCCCAAAACCCCTCAAACCCCCCCCCGGTATGGAACTCCCTGGGGACCCCCCCCGAACGTCACTAGTGGGGTGCCCCCCCCCCCCCTTCCATCACAACCACCACGTGGGACAACCCCCTCCCCTCCCCCATCTCTCCCGGGGGTTCCCCCACGCTACGTCACGCTACGTCACGCGTGACATCCCCCCCCCCCCCCCATCCTCCCCTCCCCCCCCCCCCGTACCACGCGCCGCTCCGCGCCCTCTGCCCCCACCGCCCCGCGGGGCCGCGGCTACACGGGGGGGGCGGGGCCGGGGGGGCGGGGCCAGAGGGGGCGGGGCCAGAGCAAACCACGCCCCCTCCTGAGCGCGGGAACCGGGCGCTGCCCCCACCCCCACCCCGCCCCCCACCCCCATTCATTCATTGGGGGAATCAGACGGGGCGGGGGGGGGGCGGCCCCTCCCCCCAGTTGCATCATGGGTGGGGGAGGGGCAGTGTTACCCAGAAGCCTTTGCGGGACACCACCCCCCCACCCCCCCCGTTCAAGGTCAGCGGTGACCCCGTGACCCCAGGATTGGAAGGGGGGGGGGGAAGGGGGGGGCAGCGGTCCAGGGGGGCGGGGGGGGGGGGAGGTCATGGATGACGTCACGGGTGACGTCATGGCGGTGGCCTTGGAGAGGGACTGTGACCCCAGGGGACCCGCCCCCCCCCCCCCATAGCCCGGGCGGTGGGCGGGGCCATGCAAATGACGCGTGTGAAAATCCACCGGCGTGTCCCCAGGGACCGGGGGCGTCTGTCCCCGTGCCACCCCCCATGGCTGGGGCGTCCCTTGTCCCCACACTGGGGTGTCCCCGTGGTCATGGTGGCCCTTGTGACCCTTGTCCCTTCAGCCTTGGTGTCTCCATGGCCACGGTGTCCCTTGTCCCCACCCTGGGGTGTCCCCATGGCCACAGTGTCCCCATGGTTGGGGTGTCCCCATGTCCATGATGTTCCTTGTCCCCATGACCAAGGTGTCCCCCATCCCCATGGTCAGGGTGTCCCTTGTCCCCATACCAGGGTGTCACCATGGCTGGGTGTCCCCTTGTCCATGGTGTCCCTTGTCCCCATGGCCATGGTGTCCCCATGGTTGGCGTGTCCCTTGTCCCCACCCTAGGGTGTCCCCATGGTCATGGTGGCCCTTGTGACCCTTGTCCCCTCAGTTTTGGTGTCCCCATGGTCAGGCTGTCCCTTGTCCCCCACCCTGGAGTGTCCCCATGGCCATGGTGCCCCCATGTCCATGGTGGCCCTTGTCCCCTCAGCTTTGGTGTCCCCATGGCCGTGGTGTCCCTTGTCCCCATACCAGGGTGTCCCCATGGTTGGGGTGTCCCCACGGTCATGGTGGCCCTTGTCCCCATGGCCATCATGTCCCCACAGTCATGGTGTCCCATGTCCCCACAGCCAAGGTGTCCCCATGGCTATGGTGGCCCATGTCCCCATGGCCAAGGTGTCCCTTGTCCCCAGACTCAGTTCCAAGACGTGTAGGGGTGGGGGAGGAGCCACATTTATCCTCTCTGTGGGTGCCCCCCCTCCGTGGGACAGGGACATGGGGGACACGGGGACATCGGGGTCGGGGGCTGCTGGGGAAACTGAGGCAGGGCTGGGGCAGATGGGGACAATGATGGGGGGGGAGGGGGACAGGGACCTGACTCCAAGGTTGGGGACACCTCAAGGAGCTTGGGAATGTTCCAAGAAGGTTGGGGACACCCCCATGTCCCCGCCCCCATGTCCCACCTCTTGGGGGACACAGGTGTCTGGGTGCCACCACGGGGGGACATCATGGGGACACCAGAGGACACTGTGGGACAGCATAGGGATATGGGGACACTGCGGGGACATTGGGGACATCATGGAAACAAAGGGACTGAGGTGGCCCCAGGTGACTGAGGTGGCCCCTTGAGAACAGAGGTGACCCCTTGGGGACTGAGGTGGCCCCCAGGTGACAGAGATGGCCTGAGATGACCCCCCTGGGGACCAAGTTGACCCCTTGGGGACCAGGGTGGCCCCCAGGTGACAGAGGTGGCCCCCAGGTGGCCCCTTGGGGACAGAAGTGGCCCTAAGTGACCGAGGTGTCCCCAGGTGACCAAGGTGGCCCCCAGGTGACAGACATGACCCCAGGTGGCCCCAGGTGACCGAGGTGTCCCCTTAGGGACAGGGGTGGCCCCAAGTGACCAAGATGTCCCCATGTGACTGAGGTGGCCCCTTGGGCACTTGAGGTGGCTCCTTGGGGACCAAGTTGACCCCTTGGGAACCGAGGTGGCCCCAGGTGACCAAGGTGGCCCCCAGGTGACAGACGTGACCCCAGGTGGCCCCAGGTGACCGAGGTGGCCCAAGGTGACCCCAGGTGACCCAGGTGTCCCCTTGCCCCCACCTGACCACCCAGGTGTCGCAGTCGGTGTTGGGGAACTTGAGGTCCTCAGGGCGGATGGCGGTGACACCTGGGGGGTCACAGGGCACATCGACGGGGGGTGGGGGGGTGTGAGGACCCCCCCTGTGTCCCCTGTCCCCTCCCCCATGTCCCCTGTCCCCTCACCCGCCTCAATGGAGCCAGACCAGCCATCCGGGGGGGTAGAGGGGACATGGGGGGGGGACAGGGTGACATTGGGGGGGGGAAGGAGTGGGGAGACGGGGGGGACATGTGTGACATGGGGGGGACACCCCAAATCTGGGGGGAGGACATGGGTGGGACAGGGTGGCATCACGGAGTGTCCGCCCCCAAAACCTGGGAGGGGACAGGGAGGGATGGGGGGGGACACTGCATAACTGGGGGGGGACAGGGGTGACATGAGGGGATGGGGGGGGACATGGGGGGGGGGCGACACCCCAAAACCAGAGGAGACATGGGGGGGGCCCCCTGAGGCCACTTGGGGGTACAGGGGCTCCTTTTTGAGGTGTGGGGGGCCCCTGTCCCCTCCCCAGGGAGGGGCTTTTGGGGACAGTGGGGTGTCACCTTCTGAGATGTCACCCAGTGACGAGGTCACCTCTGGGGGGGGACACGCAGGGACACAGCCTTGGACCCCAAAATTGGGGTTTCAGTGACAACCCCCACCCAATATTGTCCTGAACCCCCGTGTCCCCAATGTCCCCAAAGCCACCCCAATGTCCCCACCCTCCTCCCTGATGTCCCCAAGCCCCCAAAACCCCACCTCTGATGTCCCCAGGACCCCTGTCCCCCCCAAACCCAACACCCCCATGTCCCCAGACCCAACTCCCATGTCCCCAATGTCCCCAAACCCACCCCCGACGTCCCCAACTTCCTCCTCTGATGTCCCCAATGTCCCCAAACCCAGACCCTGATGTCCCCAACCTCCTCAAAGCCACCCTGCAGTGTCCGCCTCCCCCCCCCAGAACTCCACCTCTGATGTCCCCAACCTCCCCAAACCCATCTTTTGATGTCCCCAATGTCCCCAAACCCACCCCTGATGTCCCCAACCCACCCAACCTCCTCCCTGATGTCCCCAACCCACCCCCCAGAACCCCACTTCCACCCTCCCTGGGGACATGGGGACACCAGGAGTGGGGACACAGGGACATCGTGTCAATGGGGACCCTGGGATGGGGACATGGGACACTGTGTCAGTGGGGACACTGGGGATGTCACCGTAGACACCATACAGGGACAGCTCAAGGTCCTCAAGGTCATGGGGTGGTGGCATTGGGGACATCCCATGGCTGGGGACATCCCCAAGAGCCACTTTGGGCTTCCTCAAGGTCATGGGGTGTCAACGTTGGTGACCTCTGCGGTTGAGGATGTCCCCAAGTGCCACCTCAGGGACACCCTGGTGTCCTCAAGGTCATGGGGTGGTGACATCAGGGACATCTCATGAATGGGGATGTCCCCAAATGCCACCTTGGGGACCCTCAAGGCCATGGGATGTCAATGTTGGGGTAACCATGGATGGGGATGTCCCCAAGTGCCACCTCGATGTCCCCACATCCCCTCAAGGTCATGGGACATCAACATCAGGGTCACGCTAAGGTTGGGACGACCCCAAGTGTCCCCAAGGGTCTTGGGATGTCAATGTTGGAGACCTCCATGATTGGGGATGTCCCCAAGTGCCACCTTGAGGTCCCCCATGTCCCCTCAGGGCCATTGGGTGTCAACAAGGGGGTCACACCAAGGTTGGGGATGTCCCCAAGTGACACTTTTTGGGCCCTCAAGGCCATGGGACGTCAATGTTGGGGTCACTTCCGTGATTGGGGATGTTCCCAAGTGTCACCTTGGGGTCACCCTGCTGTCCTCAAGGTCGTGGGGTGGTGACATCAGGGACATCTTATGGATGGAGACATCTCCAAATGCCACTTGGGGGCCCTCAAGGCCATAGGACATCAATGTTGGGGTCACACCAAGGTTAGCGACGTCCCCAAGTGCCACCTTGAGGACCCTCAAGACCATGGGACATCAATATCGGGGTCATGCTAAGGTTGGGGACGTCCCCAAGGGTCTTGAGATGTCAATGTTGGGGTCACCTCCATGGTTGGGGATGTCCCCAAGTGCCACCTTGGGGCCCCCCATGTCCCCTCAAGGCCATGGGGTGGTGACATCAGGGTCACCCCGAGGTTGGGGATGTCCCCAAGTGCCACCTCATTGTCCCCAAACCCCAGTGGGGTGCCCCAAACCCCCCAGGGGGGTCCTCGAGGACCCCCCAAAAACCCCCACTGCAGAGGACAATGGGGACATGGGGGGGTGACACTGGGGGGACCCCCACATTCGTGGAGGGGACAGGAGGGGTGTGGGGAGCCCCAGGGGGTGGCCTGGATTTTGGGGGACCCCAGCAGGGGTTGGGGGGGGGCAGCTGGATTTTGGGGGGCCCCAGTGGGGGTTGAGGGGCCCAAGGGGTGTTGGGGGAGGCGGGGGGGGGTTGGGGGGTCCCTGGGGGGGTCTTCCGAATCTGGGGGGGGGCCTAGAGGGGATTTAGGGGTGCTGGGGGATCCCCTGGATTTTGGGGGTCCCCAGGGGAGATAATTCCCAATTTAGGGGGACAAGGGGGGGGGGGGGAATATTGGGTTGGC
This sequence comes from Podargus strigoides, assembly GCA_028020825.1. NCBI lineage: Eukaryota > Metazoa > Chordata > Aves > Caprimulgiformes > Podargidae > Podargus > Podargus strigoides. The sequence goes on from CM051657.1 coordinate 846,903, forward strand.
TCCACCCTCTTGGGGAGAGGCCACGCCCCCAGCGCCACAAGCCCCGCCCCCTTGAGGTGACCCCACCCAGTGCCAGAGGCCACGCCCACCCGCGATGAGACCACGCCCACAGAACGAGACCACGCCCCCGGAGGAGACCCCGCCCACCCCCACCTGCACAAGCTCCGCCCCCGGGGCTGGCCACGCCCCCTGGGGACAAGCCACGCCCCCTCAGGCGGGCGGGGCTCCCCGAGGCCACGCCCCCATCGCTGACTCCGCCCCTTTGGCCCCGCCCACCCTCAGTCCCCGCCCCCTGTCACTCACTGCCCGGGGGGGGGCGGGGGGCACACACCAGTGACACCAGTGCCCCCCCCCCCCCCCCAGTGCTCCCAGTTCAAACCCCTCCAGCCCCCCTACTCCCCAGTATCGCCCAGTCGTCCCCCCCAGTGCCTCCCAGTACTCCTCCAGTCCCCCCCAATGCCCCCTCAAATCCCTCCCAGTGCCCCCCCATCCCTCCCAGTCCCTCACCAGTATCCCCTCAGTCCCTCCTAATTCCTTCCCAGTTCATCCCAGTCCCTTCCAATCCCTCCCAGTGCCCCCCTGTCCCTCACCAGTATCCCCTCAGTCCCTCCTAATTCCTTCCCAGTTCATCCCAGTCCCTTCCAATCCCTCCCAGTTCATCCCCAGTCCCTCCCCAGTATCCCCTCAGTCCCTCCTAATTCCCTCCCAGTTCATCCCAGTCCCTTCCAATCCCTCCCAGCGCCCCCCAGTGCCTCCCCAGTATCCCCTCAGTCTCTCCTAATTCCCTCCCAGTTCATCCCAGTCCCTCCCCAGTATCCCCTCAGTCCCTCCTAATTCCCTCCCAGTTCATCCCAGTCCCTTCCAATCCCTCCCAGTGCCCCCCAGTCCCTCACCAGTATCCCCTCAGTCCCTCCTAATTCCCTCCCAGTTCATCCCAGTCCCTTCCAATCCCTCCCAGTGCCCCCTAATTCCCTCCCAGTACCCCCCCAGTCTCCTCCAGCCCCTCCCAGTGCCCCCCAACTCCCTCCCAGTATCCCGGTGCTGCCATAGCGCTCCGCAGCGCTGCTTTACGGCACCAATTGAAACCCCCGCTTTCCCCACCCCCATTAACTCTATGGCGGCTTTTACGACACTTTCACGCCGTTTAGCGACACCGCGCCGCGCTTAACGGCGGAGTGGCCCCACGCGGGTTTAACCCTTTACAGCCGAATTCCACCGCTCTTTTCCCCTCCCCCCACACCCTCCCTTCCCTCCCGCAACCCCCATTCCCTCCCCCACCCCTCTCCCCCCTCCCTTCCCCCCCCGCCTCGATACGGCGATGCTTTACGGCAGTGTGGCACTTCCGCCCAACGCACACCCGCCGCTCCCTGGCTTGGTTTACGGCGCTGTCGCGCTGGTTGCCGTAGCGACGGGGCTGGGCCTGGCGGTGCTGTGGTCCAGGCGTTAATTAAGCGCTGTTGTGTTAATTACAAGGGGGCTGGGGAGGGGCTAATTAGCGCTGGGCTCTCATTAATATGCAAAATAAAAGGGTTCTAGGGGGTTAATGGGTCTTGGTGTGTAATTAATGAGTTGTAGCACTGTAATTAGGGCTTATAAAGAGTTAATTAGCGGTTAATTAGTCACTAAGTAATTAAAAGGGGGGTGTTATGGGATGGGGGGGCGCTTCCAGGGTTGCTCTGTGTGGCTTGGTGTTAATTAATGAATTAATGAATTATGCTAATTAGTCTGCCACACACCCGCACTCCCCCCAACCCCCCTCCAACCCCTCCCCCACTGTGTCCCCATCCCGGACACCGCCCCCCCCCCCCCCCCCCCCCAGTGCCCCCTCACGGCCCCCCCATCCCCCCCCCCTTGACCCCCCCTTCTGACCCCCCCCATCCCCCTTTCCGCCCCCCCCTCCATCCTGGCCCCCCCCAGCCCCTCCCCTCCCCCTCCAGTGCCCCCCCCAGCATCTTGCCCTCCCATCCCCCCTCTGACCCCCCCATGCCCCCAGACCCCCCATCTTACCCCCAGTGCCCCCCCATCCCCCTTTCCGCCCCCCCCATCCTGTACCCCCATCCCCTTCCCCTCCAGTGCCCCCCCCAAGCATCTTCCCCCCCCCATCCCGCCTCTGACCCCCCATACCCCCAGATCCCCCCATCCCCCCTCTGACCCCCCCATCCCCCCAGATCCCCCCATACCCCCTCTGACCCCCCCCATTACCCCCAGTGCCCCCCCATCCTCCTTTCCGCCCCCCCCATCCTGTACCCCCATCCCCTCCCCCTCCAGTGCCCCCCCCAAGCATCTTCCCCCCCCATCCCCCCTCTGACCCCCCCATACCCCCAGATCCCCCCATCCCCCCTCTGACCCCCCCCATTACCCCCAGTGCCCCCCCCATCCCCCTTTCCGCCCCCCCCCGTCCATCCTGGCCCCCCCATCCCCTCCCCTCCCCCTCCAATGCCCCCCACAAGTATCTTGCCCCCCTCTGACCCCCCCATCCCCCTCCTGACACCCCCCCCCGGGGCCCCCATCCTCCCCCCATCCCCATCCTGACTCCCCCCATCCCCCCCCCCCCGTGCCCCCCCATCCCGGACACCCCCACCCCTCATTAGCACCCTGCCCCCCCTCCCGGTGCCCCCCCATCCCCATCCTGCCCCTGGCCCCCCCCCGCCCCCCCTCCTCTCCGAGGGGGGGCGGAGCCTCTTCCCCCCCCCGCCCCGTCGCCGCCTGCCGCCTCCCGGCACCGCCACCCGCCGCACCCCGGGACCCCCCCGGGACCCCCGGCACCGCGACCGCCCCCGTGTGTGCCCCCCCCCGCCATGACCGTGAAATTGGACTTCGAGGAATGTCTGCGGGACTCCCCCTGGTTCAGGTACCGGGACCCCCCCGGGGCCCCCCCGGGACCGGGGCACCCCCCCGGGACCCCCCATGAGCCCCCCGAGACCGGGAACCCCCACCCTAAGCATCCCCCCCCCCCCCATCCCTCTGACCCTCCCGGGACCCCCTCCTTGACCTCCCATGACCCCCCCGAGACCCGGACACCCCCCCCCCCCCCATCCCTGTGACCCTCCCGGGACCCCCCGGGACACTTGGGGACCCCCCTGGAACTGAGACCCCCCCCCTTGTCCCCAGGACCCCCCCGGCACCCCCTGCCCTGAGCATCGCCCCTCCCCCGCCCACAGCATCCCCCTGACCCCCTCCCCCCCCCGGTACCGGGACCCCCCCAGTACTGGGACCCCCCCAGCACCCCCCCCCGGGACATTTGGGGACCCCCCGGGGGCCCCCCCGTGTGTGACCCCCCCAGGACCCCCTCTCGTGCAAGGTCCCATTGGGGGGGGGAAGGAAGCCACGCGGGGGGGGGGAGGGAGGGCCTCACACACACGCGTGTGCAAGGGGGCGTGGCCTTGCATGAAGGGGCGGGGCTTGCACGAGGGCCAGGGCTTGCACATGGGGGCTTGCACGGGGGGGGGGGGGCTCCTTGCACGACGGTCTCGCTCGCTCCAGGGGGGCCTTGCACGAGGGGACGGGGCTTGCACGAGGGCTGACGCTTGCACAAGGGCCTTGCTCGCCCTGGGGGGGGCTTGCACGAGCGTGCGGGCTTTGCACAAGGGGGCTTGTACGAGGGGCAGGGCTTGCACGAGGGTCTTCTTTGCCCCGGGGGGCTCTTGCACGTGGGGGAGGGTCTTGCACAAGGTGTGGGGCTTGCACTAGAGCCTCACCCCAGAGGGCTCTTGCACAAGGAGGCGGGGGCCTTGCACGAGGGCCGAGGCTTGCACAAGAGTCTTGGCCCCGGGGGGGGGGGTCTTGCACAAGGGGGCAGGGCTTGCACAGGAGCCTCACTCGCCCCACTGCTGTCTTGCACGAGGATGAGGAGCTTGCACGAGGAGGCGGGGCTTGCACGAGGGCTGAGGCTTGCACGAGGGTCTCGCTCGCCTCAGGGGGGTCTTGCACGAGGAGAGGGCGGGGCTTGCACAAGTGGTTTGTGCAAGGGGGGACCTGCACAAGGCGGCTTGCACGAGGAGGCGGGGCTTGCACGAGGGGGGTCTCACACGTGGGGGCGGGGCTTGCACGAGGGTCTCGATCACCCCAGGGGGGTCTTGCACGAGGGGGGGGAGGGTTGTCAGCAATTTTTGGGGTGCCCCACCCCCCCCCCCGTGACGTCCCGGCGTCGCCGTGGTGACGGCGCCCACAGGAAACTGCGCCGGAAACCCCCAAACCCGCGGGGCCCCAAAACCCCCGGAAACGGCCCCAAATCCTCCCCCACCCGCCCCAGCTCCCAGAGCCCCCCCAAACCCCTCCAGGACCCCCCAAATTCCCCCCAGAGCCCCCCGTAAGCCGCCCCCTGAACCCCTGGGCCCCCCAGAACCCCCCCCAATCCACCCTGGGCCCCCCAAATCTCAGACCACCCCCCCAAGCCCCTTCATGGCCCCCCCAAAACCCCCTGTGCCCCCCATGACCCCCCAAAAAACCCCCATGAACCCCCAAAATTCCCCTCTGACCCCCCCCAATCCCCCATGGCCCCCCAAACACATCTCAGACCCCCCAAATCCCCCTGGCCCCCCCCAACCCTTCTCTGACCCCCCCCAAAGCCCCCTGGACCCCCCCATGACCTCCCCAAACCCCCCTGTTTGCCCCCCAGGACCCCCCGAAATCCCTCTAGGACCCCCCCAAACCCCCCTTGTGCCTCCCCCCGGGACCCCCAACCCCCCAATGCCCCCCCAATAACCCTCCCAAAACCCCTCTCCACCCCCTACCCCCCCCATGGCCCCCCAAACCCATCTCAGACCCCCAAATCCCCCTGGGCCCCCCCAACCCCCCCCAGACCACACCACGACACCCCCCCGGTGCCCCCCAAAACCCCCCATGACCCCCCCAAACCCCCTGTTTACCCCCCATGACCCCCAAAATCCCTCTCTGACCCCCCCCAATCCCCCCTTCTTGTGCACCCCCCCAGGCCCCCCAAAACCCCTCTCCACCCCCCAACCCTCCCCAACAACCCCTCTGACCCCCCCAATCCCCCCATGTCCCCCCCCCAACACATCTCAGACCCCCCAAATCCCCCTGGGCCCCCCCAACCCCTCTCTGACCCCCCCAATCCCCCCGTGCCCCCCCCCCAACACATCTCAGACCCCCCAAATCCCCCTGGCCCCCCCAACCCCTCTCTGACCCCCCCAATCCCCCCGTGCCCCCCAGAGCGGCGGTGGAGGAGGCGGAGGCGGATGTGGCCGAACTCGAGACACATCTGGAGAAGGTGGGGGGGGCACCCCAACATCTGGGGAGGGGGCCCAGGCATGGGGGAGGCACACACGGACCTTGAGGGATCCCACATGGGGATCTTTGGGGGTTTGGGGGCCCCCCAAAAAAATTGGGGTGTCCCCAGGGGTGGTGGTGAGGTTTTGGGGTGCTGGGGTGCCTGAGGGGGTGGGGGGGCACTGGTTTAGGGGGGGGCCCAAGGAGGGATCTGGGGGGTTCCTGGGGTTTTGGGGGGGCCCCAAGGGATCTGGAAGGGGGCTCTGGGTCGGGGGGGGGGGGGCACCAGGGGGGTCTGGGGGATCCCTGAGGTTTGGGGGGGACCATGGAGGATGTGGGGGGCTCCAGGGGGATCTGGGGGAGTCCCTGAGGGATCTGGAGGGGTCAGGTGGGCTGGGGGGAGTCCCTGGGGTTTGGGGGGGTCAGGGGGGATGGGGGGGGTCCTTGGGTTTTGGGGGTGCAGGGGGAGGTTTGGGGGGGTCAGGGGGGATGTGGGAGGTCCCTGAGGTTTGGGGGGGTCCGGGGGGATGGGGGTGGTCCCTGGGGTTTGGGGGGTGCATTGGGAGGTTTGGGGGGGTCAGGGGGGATGTGGGGGGTCCCTGGGGTTTGGGGGTGCAGGGGGATGGGGGGGTCCCTGGGGTTTGGGGGTGCAGGGGGAGGTTTGGGGGGGTCAGGGGGATGTGGGGGGTCCCTGGGTTTTGGGGGGTGCAGGGGGAGGTTTGGGGGGGTCAGGGGGGATGTGGGAGGTCCCTGGGTTTTGGGGGGTGCAGGGGGGGGGGTTGAGGGGGTCAGGGGGGATGGGGGGGATCCCTGGGTTTTGGGGGGTGCAGGGGAGGTTTGGGGGGGTCAGGGGGGATGTGGGGGCAGTCCCTGAGGTTTGGGGGGGCCCCAAGGGATCCCAGGACATCTGGAGGGAGGGGGGTGTCCTGGGGTTTCCCCTGTGGTTTGGGGGTTCCCTGAGGGCTCTGGGGGGATGTGGGGGGGTCCGTGGGATTTGGGGGGGCTGACGGTGCCCCCCAGGTGCTGAAGCTCTGCTCGGCCGTGCTGGAGGCCGGGCGGCAGCTGGAGGGGGCGAGCCGAGCCTTCGCCGCGGGGCTGCGGGAACTGGCGGGGGGGGGCCCCCGGGGGGACCCCCTGGTGAGGGTGAGCACCCCCAAACCCCTCAGGGCCCCTGGGGAGGAAGAGGACCCCGAAAATGGGGGGGTCCAAAAT